>OZ005650.1:41641769-42241769 GCA_963930645.1 Salticus scenicus
GAAGTTCGTTTCACAATTCATTCATTTCTACTACCGCTAAAAGTAGCGCCGTAAAAACAATAATACACAATACGTAATAAAAATAAATAGTTGATTATTTATTACAGTATTTGTATGTGTATAATTGTCTGCATGTCTTCCATTAAAAGAAAATTTGTTTTAATGGGGCGCCACGAAAATTTTTCGCCTAGGGCGCCAAATTTGCTCGGGCCGGCGCTGATTATGCATTACTTCATACTTTTATATATAAGGTATAAATATATAAGGTAAAGATATCACATGCTTAGTTATATTGCTATAACTTAACTCAAATAATTACAATAGGTCAAAGTTCAAAGTCAAATGTAAAATTTTTACTAATTTCCATAGTGAATAACTCTTCCAGGAGACAAAATCACAAAATAAAATATCACACAAATTAATCTCTTCAATCACATTTAAGAGAAAATGTAATTGTAATTGTGTGATTTTTAACCCTTTACAGTTTACAGACCCCCGAAATGTCAGAAAAAAAATCACAAAAATATTTTAAGACACCCCCCATGAACCAAAAGGGGATGAAATTGAAAATTAAATAAATAAATAAAATAAAAAATTCTTTGCCAATTTAATAATCTATTATGATACTTAAATATTTATAAAATAAGTAAATGAGCAAACATTTTAAATATTTTACCATAATTCTATTACAGTAATTTTGCATTATTATGAAGTCCATTTCAATAAGACTAAATCAATCTGCAATTATTTAAATCAATGTAAAATTTTATCTCACATAGAGATATCATAAACACACGTGTCACTGTAGAAAAACCACAAACTTTATAAAAAATTCACTTTACAATGCGTATAAACTATAAAATGATACATTTAATTAAAATTATCAATTAAAATTACAATTTGTCAAGGCCTTTCGCCCTGACCATCAAGGCAAAGCTATTTTTTTGTTATGAGTACAGCAACATTTGAATTATATATACAAAAAGATTCATAGTACAGTTACAGTTATTATAGATGAAACAGTTGAAAACAGATGAACCATAGATGAACAGTCTGAAAAACTGAATTTAGTCGAGCTTCCCTTGGTTACCATGGAGATACTTGTTGTGAGACGGTACTATGAATCTTTTTGTATATATAATTCAAATGTTGCTGTACTTGTAACAAAAAACAAAAAAGGCTTTGTCCTGATGATGCCCTGATAGTCAGGGCGAAAGGCCTTGACAAATTGTAATTTTAATTAAATGTATAATTTTATACGTGTTGTAAAGTGAATTTTTTTTTTATAAAGTTTCTGGTTTTATTTAATTCAATATTTATCTAATTAACGCACACTAAAGTAGAAAATTGAACTATGCAATTTATATATATACTAGCAGACCCGGCCACGCGTTGCTGTGACTAAGTTATACGTTAAATTATACGGCTGTAAACTATTTAGTACAGTCAAATTATTATTTACAAACAAAGACGAAAACGTTGTAGCCGATGTAAAAACCCACAGGGTTGAGATTTGAAACTTAGGTCAAAATTTGGAAGCGATTGATAAAAATTTTCGTAGTGTTGATATTAAGCACAAATTAATTTTATTGTAGGGTCCTATAAATTTTAATGGAGAAGTGATATATATTATTTCTAATGCTACTTTGGATAAAATTGCTAAAATGACTAATATATAAATTAAATTCTATTAAAATTCTATTAAAATAAAAGTATAAAAGAAACAGACGATTTTAAAATAAATTTTTATGGAGGAGTGAAATATAATATATGCTATAATGGATAATTTTACTAAAAAATGACCTCATCATTTTAAATATTTTAAAGAGGGCAACAGCTGTAGTTATAAAAAGGAAAACAATAAGGCTAAACCAGAAAAATAAGTAAATTTGATAAATATTTTAAAACTTTAAAATTGGAAATCTTATGAAATATTGGACATTTAAAGTAAATACATGTATCATTTTAAATAGAAAAAGATTTTGGAAAAGTTTAGTGTATTTTAACGAAGTGATGAGAAGTTTTTGAGTATGTTAAAATTTTAATAGTAAATTCAAGTTAATAAAGATGGGAAACATTGAGGATTAAGATAAGAACAATTATAAGATAAAAAAAAAAAAAAAAAAAACTTTTTATATACCATGCTTTTAAATTTTAATATACTAATAATATACTCATTAAAAGGAAAATGATAAATATTCTATCATAGTTTGAAGTCAAATTTGTTTTCAAATGTCTAAATAAAATATCTGATGTAAGATACTAATATTTTGCAGCGGAATACATTTCATTTCTGTCATCCTTGGCGAAAAAAAAAGAATATCGCCAAATTATCTGGCGAAAATATTTAATTCCTTTCAAAAATCATGGTTATTTTAACAACTTATATTAAAAGAGTAATGAATAATATGAAACAATATTTCGTACAATACATATTACATGTCATACATACGTACAATGAATAATACATATTACATTTCGTACAATGTATACATCTGGCATGTATATTTTCGTGTTATGCTTTTGATCGCCAAATAATAATAATAATAATAAAAGAAGCCAAGGGCGACAGAGTTTTGAAATTTAAAATTAAAATGTTGTCAATTTGACAGCAAAATAATTCAATCTAACACCCGCGATAACTAATACATATCTATATCCAAATATAAGGATTAAAATCGGGAAATAAATTTCCTTGATTTTTAATAATTTCTTACAAAAAATCCAGTGGGCAATTAGCATAGGAAATCTTTTTCTTGGCTGCACAGACGGTCAGTGAGTCACACTTCGCTTGCGTATAGAACTCATAGATATAGTGTAGCATATATAGAATAGAGTGATCATTGGGGAGAATAAAGTTATTCCTTTTCATTTGGAAAAAGACTACGTTTTTACCAAAATATGGCCGTCTTTCCCCGAGTGAATACACTCGGGAATACATACTAATATTTTAGCAAATAAAATTTATGAATAATTTATTTGCTAAAGGGGAATGGAAGACTCCAGATACAGTTTCAAATTCATATTTCTTTCTTTCTTTTCTTTTCTTTTTTTTTTTTTTCAATACCACTTAATGGCTGTTTCCAAAGCTTTTTTTTTTTTTTTTTTTTTTCGGCATCAAAAATCTTTGTACGATAACATGGGGATGAGAGATCTATATATATTACTATATCTATGATAGAACTACATTAGCACTTTATCAATGTGTATAAAATCTTTAAATTGATTATGACGTCAATTTTCGTGAGATGCATAATTTAACTTTTTATAATTTTTTAACGTTCACGTTTGATTAAATGTATTTATTTTTATGTCGAAAGAAAATGAACTCTTATTTATTTATTTTTTTTTTTTGGCAACAATTAAATTAATGGAACTCACAGATATTTTGGAGCAACTTTAATAAAGGTCTATAATTAACAAATAATTGCAATAAAACAATATTGTGACAATAAATTGAGATAAAAACTATCCTATCTCTCAAGTTGGACCAAACTGCACACAGTGTGCAAAATTTCAATAAAATCGGTTCCTTAGTTTAGGAGTTTACCCCGGACAAACATCGTGACACGTAATTTATATATATATAGAGAGATAGAGATATATATATTAATAATTTTTAATATGTAGTAAAAGCCGAGCAACAGATTTAAGACCACTGAAACCACATAGACCAATAAGAATAAAACTTCATCGAATTTAAATTACCTGTGAAGACTGATTGTTAATTATTGAAACAATTAATTTTACTTTTTAGATTTTTCAAACACTATATTTTACTTATTGATTTTATATATATATATATATATATATATAGAATTTCATTTAACTTCAAACTTACCTTAATATTATTCCTAGATAGTTGCTGTTTAAATAATGTTGCCTGTGTGTTAAAACATGACATTTTTAAATTAGGAATAGCTCAATCGGCAGAAAACACTCATCAGGGATCACCTTTTACACCGTTGAGCAACAATGTATGATTTCGTTCGCTAGTGGCTATAACAGCAAATCACTAGCGGGCCCCCTATTGTACATGAAAAAAATTGAAGTTAAATATGAGGAAGAATGTGGAAAAATCTAATTAGTTTGAGAAATCAGATAACACTGCTCGGCATGAAAATTACCCCTGACACCATTTCAGCTTATTCTTATGTAAAATGAACCCCTGCATACAAATAGGACGCCCATTTTGCCCTATCACCCACCGTTTTTTAGGAATGATCCCCTATTTCTATCATTTTTCGGTGATTTTATGACTATACATTTGATTTTTAGGAGAGGAGAAGATTATTTTAACCGTTAAATATCTTCTGAGGGGCTATAGAATTGGAAAATTCTAAAACATGGACATTTGGGACAAGAGAAAAATTTTGGGGGGGATTTGCCACTGAAATTTTGTATTATATATCTTACATTTTTTTAATCTGTTATTAATGTTATTTTTTAAACTTTATATTTTTTTGTTTTTAGGTGTTAAATTAATTTTTTTTCATTCTTGAAATCAAATTCATGGTCATGAAATTATCGAACAGGGAAAGAAATTGAGGGAGGGGGTGGTGTATCTAGAAAATGGCGGGTGACTGGGTGAAATGGGAGACATATTCGGATTCAGAATCTCATTTTACATAAGAATCAGAAAAAAATGGTATCAGATCTTGGATTTTTTTTTTTTTTTTTTTTTTTTGTAGAGCAGTGTAATCAAACAAAACAGTAAGCAACATTGAAAAATCAAAAACACTAACAATACACACAGCTATACATAATACTTTGATCAAGAAATGAATTGGCTTTTTTTTTTTTTTTTTCATCCCTTTTTGGTTTACGGAAGTTTTAAAGTGTCATTTTTCTGACATTTCAGGGGGCTATAAACTGTGAAAGGTTAAAAAATGCACAATTACAATTAAATTTTCTTATTAGTGTGATATTTTATTTTGTGGTTTTGTCCCCTAGAAGAAGTATTCACTATGAAAATTAATAATAATTTTACATTTGGCTTTGAATTATTGTAGTTATTAAGTTACAGCACTATAACTAAGCATATAACATCTTTACCTTGTATACTTTAATACTAATACTTAAACTTAGCACTCATAAATTTACTTCAAAGAGATTTGTGTCAAAATATAAAGGTTTAATAAATACCATTTTCAACTATGAGAATGACTTTTAGTGACCTGCATAAAATGCAAGATCAATCGTAGAGAAAAAATAATTTTTTTTAAACATTTCTGATATGTGCCTATAAAAGACAAGTATCAAAGGAAACAAAAACAGTTGAATAACAAATTTCTAAATTATCTCATGAAATTATACGGTCTACCCACAAAACAACATTGTGAAATATATATATATTTTTTACTTTCTTCTATATGTAATATAGAGAAAGTATTGGATTCGCGAAAATTTTCGACCTCCGTTTTTTGACGGATCTACACGTTTTGGGATGTCCTGAACACGAATTGATAGTTTTTAAAAAATGTCTGTCTGTGTGTCTGTCTGTGGTTTAGTGTTTTCACCGTATCTCACGAACCAATGAATGAAATTCAACCAAACTTGGTATATAGTTGGACCCTGGCGGGGCATTGTGCTGATTAGATTTGGGGATCAATAGCCCATCAGGTGGCGCTGTGATCGCATTTTATGTAAATTTTTAACATGGCAGTATAGGACAAATTTTCGTATTTTTCACCGTATCTCACGAACCAATGAATGAAATTCAACCAAACTTGGTATATAGTTGGAACCTGACGGGGCATGGTGCTGATTAGATTTGGGGATCAATCGTCCAGCAGGTGGCGCTGTGATCGCAAAATTTCGTATGTTACACCGTATCTCACGAACCGATGAATGAAATTGAACCAAACTTGGTGTATAGTTGGACCCTGACATGGAAAGGGTCTGATTAGATGTTTGGATCAATCGCCCAGCAGATGGCGCTGTGATCGCATTTTATGTAAACTTTTAACATGGCAGCATAGGACAAAATTCCGTATAAATGTACATAATGAGCGTTATTTTAAACTTGTGATTGTAAAATTAATATGAATTATTGATAATAGTAGTAGTTAACTACGAAAAAAATTTTGTGCATGTGGGGGCATCGCTTCCCCCCCCATGGCGGGGGTAAATTTTCAAGATGGGTATCTTTCGAAAGATCTTGTCAATACCTTTAAAACGAATGGTTGAACTATAAATCTGTGACAATTTGAAACAAAGTTATCGATTTTTTTACTTTTAACAAAAAAAAACTTAGAAAAAAAAATCGTATTTTTTTTTTTTTTTAAACGAAACTTAACCAAACTTGGTATTTAGTTGGTCCCCGACATAAACTGGTGCTGATTACATTTAGGGATCAGTAGCTCAACAGGTGGCACTGTGATCGCATTTTTTCTAAATTTTTAACATGGCAATATAGGACAAAATTTCATATAAATGTACATAATGAGCGTTATTTTAAACTTGTGATTGTAAAATTAATATGAATTATTGATAATAGCAGTAGTTAACTACGAAAACAATTTTGTGCATGTGGGGGGCATCGCTTCCCCCCCATGGCGGGGGTAAATTTTCAAGATGGGTATCTTTCGAAAGATCTCGTCAATACCTTTAAAATGAATGGTTGAACTATAAACCTGTGATAATTTAAAACAAAGTTATCGATTTTTTTTTTACTTTTAACAAAAAAAAAAAAAAAAAAAAAAAAAAAAACTTAGAAAAAAAATAGTTTTTTTTTTTTTTTTTAAATATTGTTACTGTTTGAATATGTATTATTTTTACCAAAAAAAAAAAAAAAAATTAGAAAAAAAAAATCTTATTTCTTTTTTTTTTTTTTTTTTAATATTGTTACTGATTGAATATGTATATAGGAAAATATAGAAGAAAGTCTTGTGGTGGCCACAACATACTAGTTTTTTTTATGTTTTGAAATAATTAGAGTAAAGTATTTGTTTTGTGTTTGTCATACATGTGAGTCTTAATTTCAGTAATAAATAAATTTTTAAAACATATTGCTTGTATTTATTGCATAAAAAATAAACAGTTCAAACTTGAAGCACCTTTAGCTGTTCTCCTTCACAATTTCTTTCTTGCAACCAAGGGTCATTTCTATGAAGAAACATTTATTTGAATGCAGAATTTTGTCTACTTTGTTATGGTTTCTATTTACAATTCTTATATAGAGTTATGAATTTAAAAGAGTATCGGATTATCTATTACATATGCAATAAGATTTTCAACATCATAACTTATTTAATATGTCTATAAACGTGAAGATATAGTTTGTTTTACTTTTTAAAATCGAAGACTCGTATAAACATCATTATTAATTTTTAATCTAATTTTCTGATTTCAAATATGAAAAAAAAGTTTAAAGTGTTGTGAAAAGCAAATGATTTACTTAAATCATATGAGCAGAGTTGAATTAAAAGTTAATAATCAGGTTCAGGAAAATTTATGTTTAAACAAGAACGAAACATTATGTGGTTGGCATAGGTTATTAACACTTTCCAACTGTACATACATTTTGCATTGTTTAACATTCAATGTATTTTGCCTATACACTAATTGAATTTCTAATCACTCTTGGAAAGAGTTAAAAACCCGTAACATAAACGGAAATGCAATTTTAACAATTTTCAATTGTAGACATTAGTATATATGAATATTTTAGCGTTACCCTGTAAATCTTTTTGCTAAACTTATCATATTTTATAGAAAACATTTTTTTAGCATATGAATAATAAAAACATCTAATTATGATTTATAAAAATGTCTCTCATAGGACACAATGAATTGGCATTTATTTTTAGGTTTCCCTGTACACAAACCATTTTAAAGAGAGAACATATCACAGTGAATTTGAATAACATATATCAATTTAAAGAAATTCTGAAAATATTTATGAGCGCTAGAGACGGACAGATGGACTGAAAGAAAGACTAATTTAAATCATAATCACTCTTAAAGATTATTAGGAAAGTGTTAAAACACTTACTAAAAATAAAATTGCAATTGCAGCAATATTAATAGTCCTCAATGTATCGGAATATTCTTGTGCGGCCCTGTAAATTTTAATATTAATCAATCTATATTCAAAATAAAAGTTTTTTGTGCGTATGAAAAATAAATGTCAATTTCATTATAGTTTGTGCAAAATTAAAGTATTAAAATATAGTTTAAGAAAATACTTCTCGTAGAACCCGCTGCTTTATAATCCTTTCTTTTGTCCCTGTATACAAACCAGTGGTGGTCTTTGCTCCACTTTTAATAGGGAACATCCCATAGTGAATTTGAATAACATATATATGTTTCAAGGAATTCCATAAACATTTATAGGAGTTAGAGTGCGGACAGACAGATATACAAACTGAAGTTGTAAACACTTTTCGAGAAAGTTGAAAACGAGTTTTCAACACTTAAAAAGTAAAGCAAATAATAGTCACACATTAATAAGTTATGTTAAGGTCAGGTTATGAAAGCTTAGGTTATGAATGTCTTGCTGCATACATTAGAAATATCAGCAATTCAAACAACAAATGAGTTCTCTTTTAAACTGATCACCCTGTAGTACAGTGTTCCACACTGTAGTACACCAATTAATTTAAACTGTATTTTTGAAAATATTTTCTGTTTCTTTTCAAGCTACTTTAAACATAAATATTGATTTAGGAATAAAAATCTCTTAGAATATGTCGATAGAATTATTTAAATCTAATACATTATTACTTTCTTCTATATTCAATAGAAGAAAGTATTGGATTCGTAAAAATTTTCGACCTTGGGTTTTGGATGGATTTACATGTTTTGAGAGCTGTAGAACAAGATTTAACCATTTTTAGAAAATGTCTGTCTGTCAGTCTGTGTGTGACAAAATTTTGTGGCAATTGTATCTCAGAAACTACCGCACAGAATTTCATACAAATTGGTATGTAGTTGCACCTTGACATAAATGAGTGCCTATCAACTTTTGGTAAAAATTGTCTTACAGGTTGCGTTGCCATCCCACTTTTTCTAAATTTTTAACATGGTGATATAGGACAAAATTTTGTATAAATGTGCATAAAGAGAATTATTTTTTAGTAATCATTATGAAATTTAGAAGAATTATTTATAATAGACATAGTCAACTGGGAAATTTTTTTTGTATGTGTAGGAGCCTCGCCACCCCCCCTCGAGGGGAGTAGATTTTCGGGTATCTTTCGAAAGGTGTTGTCAATACCTTTAAACGAATGGTTGAACAACAAATCTGTGATAATTTAAAACAAAATTATCGATTTTTTTTACTTTTAATGAAAAAAAAACTTAAAAAAAAAAAAAAAAACGAATTTTTTTTCTAACGAAATTTAACTAAACTTGGTATTTAGTCGGCTGATTAGATTTGGGGATCAATCGCTCAACAGGTGGCGTGGTGATCATATTTTTTCTAAATTTTTAACATGGCAGTGTAGGACAAAATTTCGTATAAATGTACATAATGAGAGTTATTCTTAACCTGTGATTGTAAAATTAATATGAATTATTAATAATAGTAGTAGTTAATTAGGAAAAAAAAATTGTGCATGTGGGGGCATCGCTTTCCCACCTGGGGGAGGTAAATTTTCAAGATGGGTACCTTTCGAAAGGTCTCGTCAATACCTTTAAAAAAAATACTTGAACTATAAATATGTGATAATTTAAAACAAAGTTATCGATTTTTTTTACTTTTAACAACAACAAAAAAAAAAAAAAAAAAAAAAAAATTAAAAAAATCTATATATATATGGCTTCTACTATGCTTAATAGATCATCTTTATTATATATATATATACATATACATACATTAATATTGTTACTGAGTGAATTTGTATAGGAAAATATAGAAGAAAGTCTTGTGGTGGCCACAACATACTAGTTTTTAAATAGATTGTTTTTTTTTTTGTTTTTTTTTTTATGACTTGTATATGAATTTTTTGAATACTAAATAAATAAAATTAGAGAAATTTCTTATTTAGTAAAATAGAAAATATTTTTTCCTTCATTGTATTAGACAAACAGGTATTAACATAAGAAATTTCAATTTCAAATTTTTTTTTTTTTTCTTTTTTCAGGTAACGCACCAAAGGCCGCAAGTAGCTGGTATTCTGTTCCTGCCATCCATTTTATAACAAAAGTGATCTATTTAAATATTCAGTGAGTTTGCTTGCTGTCCCAGTTTTGTGAAAAACAGTATTTTTGCTCATTTTTTGAAGTAATGAAAAATAAAGACCATTTTTCTCAAAAAATGTGTGTGTGTTTTAAGATTGAAACCTTAGAAACATAAAACAGTAACACAAGAGATTATATCTTTGAACTACATTTTCAGACTTTGCACACAAATTTATGAAATAAGTAAGAACTGTGTTCTTTTAGATATTCCAAAAATGGGAAATAGTTTAAATATGTTGAATGAATTAATTTATTTCTTATCAACAACATATATACAGAGTGGCCTATAAATTTTTGGACTGAAAAAAAAAAATAAATACATATATATATATATATATATATATAAATGTTTGTTTAACCTAGTTGTTTTACACTCCAGCTCAAAAGTTTTGCAAGATTTGCAAACAATCAGTTTTTTTTTTTCAATTTAAAAACTTATCTCT
Organism: Salticus scenicus; assembly: GCA_963930645.1. NCBI lineage: Eukaryota > Metazoa > Arthropoda > Arachnida > Araneae > Salticidae > Salticus > Salticus scenicus. Next base: position 41,652,398 of record OZ005650.1, read on the forward strand.
CTATAAAATGTTTTCAAACACTGTGTATTTATAGGACTGGGTCTTCCTCAGTGGTAACAAATTGAACAAAATTAATAATGTTTGTGATCACCCTGTATCGTTAAGTGAACGAAATGAACTGTAATTTTAGGATATGTTAACACAGACCCAGTTTAATTTGTGAATGAATTTGTGTGACAATAGCATATTAAATAATGGAGATATAAGCATTTATTTTAAAACTCAAAAAAAAAAAAAAAATCAGCATGTTTTTTAGTTATAATATACAGAGTTTTTAATGAAAATTATTCCCACTTTCAGATAAATTGGAAAAACACTTTTAAAACACTATACTGCAATCGGAATACAAACAACTTATGAAATATGAACATTTTTATGAAAAACGTTTTCACTGTGCATGTGCGAAAGATAAAAAAAAAATTATTGCATAGGTTGAAAGCATAGGGCAACTTTTGTCAAAAGTGCATTTGAATAGAATAAAAATTAAACAAAATTTAGTAAAAAGAACGAGCTAGACGTAAATATTTTCCAAGAGTTGAAATTTCTTAAGGAGCTTTTCACATGCCGCATAATTAATTTGAAAATCCAATTATTTTAACCACTTAGCAAAAGTTCTTTTTTGTAAAAAATTAGGGCTGTGCCGATTAATCGATTAATCGTTTCGGTTAATCGATCAATGCTTAGTCCCGATCAATTTTTTTAATCGGGTTAATCGGATCGATTAATTCGATTAAAATTTTCAAAATCCGATTAAAATTTTCAAACTACGAATTAAAGTAAAAATATTGTTCTGCCTACAAAATATTTTTTCACATATTTTGCTAACAAACATTCTAAGAAACATCCATCAAATAATGAAAAAACAAAAAATAAATAAAAATAAAACCTCTCAAAATAAGTTGTTGCACTTTTGTTGATAGAGAAAAGGCGGAGGACAGTTATTAAACAAAATGCCGCTTTGTGTACATGCTGGAGCTACATCACCTGTCTGTAGCCTTTTACAGAAAGTGTTGGCTAGGGTAATAGTATTCTCAGAAACAAGAAGCTTTCAAAAAATAGAAATGCTAAAGATAAAAAAAAAAAAAAAAAAAAAAAAAAAAAAAGGATTGATATTTCCACTATCCTTCTGCTGGGGAAAGTGTCAACAGAGTTTCACAGTATCTTCAAGCGTTTATTGTCTGTTCAGAAATGCTGATAGTAACTATTGAAGTAGAACCAAAAAATAACATTCTGTGTTCTAGTCCGAAGTGACAAAGAAGAACTAAATATAAGAATTTGAGATTTTTATGATAATAATATGGAATTTTGAGAATTCATTTAAAAATAGTGACAAGCGAGATGGACAAGACCTGCAAATATAAAATGAAAATATGTGTAAATTCATTTAATGTTTCTTTCAAAATGAATCGAAAAATTAATTTATTTAAAATAATAATAATAAATAAAATTGAATAAGTGAAAATATTTATATAAAATTAACACTTAAAGTCACCAATTATTACTCTGAAAATTTATTTAAATTTCAGTTATGAAACAGATATAACAAAAATTTTTGAAAAAAAAAAAAAAAAATCAGTCAAACTTATGAATAATATATATATATATATATGCACACAATATGAGAGTTTTATTCATCATTGAAATAAAATTATATAAAGAAAAATGAAAACCGATTAAAAATCCGATTAACCGACCGATTAATCGATTAATGAACTACGATTAACCCAGTTAAAACTCTTAATCGATTCCCACCCCTATAAAAAAATCTCTTATGTCACAAATCTTAGTAAATAAACAAAAATATGCTAGAGTTCCAAGCTTATAAGGGGTTTTTCACAAAAAAAGTACATTTGGAGCGTGGTTGAAATAATTGGATCTTCAAATTAATTATGCAGCATGTGAAAAACTCCTTAAGAAATTTCCATTTTTTGAAAATATCTAAAATCTAGCTCGTTCTTTTTTTGTACAATTTGCTTAATTTTTACTCTATTCAAATGCACTTTAGACAAAAGTTGCAAAATATATACTTTCAATGTATGCAATAAAAATTATTTTATCTTTCGTACATGCGCAGTGAAAACGCTTTTCATAAAAATGCTCATATTTCATGAGATATTTGTATTCCGACTGCAGCATATTGTTTTAAAATGTTTTTCCAACTTATCTGAAAGTAGGAATAATTTTCATTAAAAACTCTGTATATTTATAAATAAAAAACATGCTGTTTTTTTTTTTTTTTGAGGGGGGAGGGGGGGCAAAACGTAATTTCACAAAATCCTTCATATCTAAAAAAAAACAGATATCCGTAAAATTTTTGCCTTAAAATATAGCTAATACAACAGTCTAAAAATCAGTTTCTGGAATTTTTGAAATTCGGTCATCAAGGGGGGGGAGGCAAAATGTGATTTCACATGCGTAAAACGTGATTTTGCATAATCCTATATATCTCAAACAAAAAAAATAGATATATGTGAAGTTTTTACTCTAAAATATAGCTAATGCAACTATCTAAAAACCAATTTCTGGAGTTTTAGAAATTCAGCCCCCAGGTGGGGCAGCAAGGGGGGGGGGGGGGCATGGAGCAAAAACAAATAGAAATACAGTTAGGCCGTTCAAAATTGGTACAGATAGGTTTTAAAGGCCTGCAAGTTGAATGGGGATATTTTCGATTGTGTAAAGTTATTAGGAGGGGCAAGAAGGGGGGCAAAAAAAATAAAAATAGTGTCAGATCGTTAAAAATTGGTACATAGAGGTTTTCGATACTTACAAATCGATTCTGGATATTTTTGAATCTGTAAAATTATTAGGAGGGGCGAGTAGGGGGTGGGGCAGTAAGGGGGGGGGCTATGGGGCAAAAACAAATAGAAATACAGTTAGGCCGTTCAAAATTGGTACAGACAGGTTTAAGAGGCCTGCAAGTCGAATGGGGATATTTTCGAAAGTGTAAAGTTATTAGGAGGGGCGAGAAGGGGGGAGGGGAGAGGGGGCAAAAATATAAAAATAGAGTTAGATCGTTCAAAATTGGTATATAGAGGTTTTCGATACTTACAAATCGATTGGGGATATTTCCAAATTTGTAAAATTATTAGGAGGGGCGGGAAGGGGGGGCTATGGACAAAAACAAATAGAAATACAGTTAGGCCGTTCAAAATTGGTACAGATAGGTTTTAGAGGCCTGCAAGTCGAATGGGGATATTTTTGAAAGTGTGAAGTTATTAGAAGGGTCGGGAAGGGGAGGCGGAGGGGCAAAAAAAATAAAATAGAGTTAGTTCATTCAAAATTGGTACATAGAGGTTTTCGATACCTACAAATCGATTGGGGATATTTTTGAATTTTTAAAATTATTGGGAGGGGCAAAAAAATAAAACAGAGATAGATCGTTCAAAAGTGGTGCATAGAGGTTTTTGATACTTACAAATCGATTGCGGATATTTTCGAATCTGTAAAATTATTAGGATAGACAAAAGGTAGGGCGAAGGGGGAAAATAATAGAAATAAGAGTTAGAGCATTTTGGGAATTTTTTCCGAAGGCAGTGAGAACCCTGTGCAACATTTTTCCTAATCAGATTTTATTTCTCTTTTTTTTTCACATGATAAAAATTAATGCAATTCTGAGAATTCAGTAATGATAGTGATTAATTTAAAAATAGGGACCAGCGAAGCGGGCGTCGACTGCTAGTTATATCTATATATATAAAAGAGCAAAGTCTGTGTGTGTGTGTGTGTGTGTGTGTCTGTCTGTCTGTCCGCTATAGAAACCTAGGCCGTTTCACCGACCGGGACAAAATTCGGCGCGGTTAATGTTTACGACCCGAGAAACACAACGCTGGAAGCGATTTTACAAAATTCGCCCCCCAAGGGGGGGAGGGGGGGCAAAACGTAATTTCACAAAATCCTTCACATCTCAAACAAAAAAAAACAGATATCCGTAAAATTTTTGGTTTAAAATATAGCTAATACAAATGTCTAAAAATCGGCTTCTGGAATTTTTTTAATTCGGTCCCTTTTTGGTTTAAAATATAGCTAATACAAATGTCTAAAAATCGGCTTCTGGAATTTTTTTAATTCGGTCCCCAAGGGGGGCAGGGGGGCAAATCGTGATTTCACATGCGTAAAATGTGATTTTGCATAATCCTATATATATAAACAAAAAAATAGATATATGTGAAATTTTTGCTCTAAAATATAGCTAATGCAACTATCTAAAAACCAATTTCTGGAATTTTAGAAATTCAGCCCCCAGGTGGGGCAGCAAGGGGGGGAGCTATGGAGCAAAAACAAATAGAAAAACAGTTAGGCCGTACAAAATTGGTACAGATAGGTTGTAAAGGCCTGCAAGTCGAATGGGGATATTTTCGATTGTGTAAAGTTATTAGGAGGGACGAGAAGGGGGAGGGGAGAGGGGGGGGGGGAAATAAAAATAGAGTTAGATCGTTCAAAATTGGTTTGTAGTTGTTTTCGACACTTACAAATCAATTGCGGATATTTTCGAATTTGTAAAATTATTAGGAGGGGCGATAAGGGGAGGGCTATGGGCAAAAACAAATAGAAATACAGTTAGGCCGTTCAAAATTGGTACAGACAGGTTTTAAAGGCCTGCAAGTCGAATGAGGATATTTTTGAAAGTGTAAAGTTACTAGGAGGGGCGAGAAGGGGGAGGGGAGAGGGGGGGGCAAAAAATAAAAATACAGTTAGATCGTTTAAAATTGGTATATAGAGGTTTTCGATACTTACAAATGGATTGGGGATATTTTCGAATTTGTAAAATTATTAGGAGGGGCGGTAAGGGGGGCTATGGGCAAAAACAAATAGAAATACAGTTAGGCCGTTCAAAATTGGTACAGATAGGTTTTAGAGGCCTGCAAGTCGAATGGGGATATTTTCGAAAGTGTAAAGTTATTAGAAGGGCCGGGAAGGGGGGCAGAGGGGCAAAAAAATAAAATAGAGTTAGATCATTCAAAATTGGTACATAGAGGTTTTCGATACCTACAAATCGATTGCGGATATTTTTGAATTTTTAAAATTATTGGGAGGGGCAAAAAAATAAAATAGAGTTAGATCGTTCAAAACTGGTGCATAGAGGTTTTTGATACTTAGAAATCGATTGCAGATATTTTCGAATTTGTAAAATTATTAGGATAGACGGGAGGTGGGGCGTAGGGGGAAAATAATAGAAATAAGAGTTAGAGCATTTTGGGAATTTTTTCCGAAGACAGTGAGAACCCGGTGCGACATTTTTCCTAATCAGATTTTGTTTCTCTTTTTTTTTTCACGTGATAAAAATTAATGCAATTCTGAGAATTCAGTAATTATAGTGATTCATTTAAGAATAGGGACCAGCGAAGTGGGCGTCGCCTGCTAGTATATATATATACACACACAGTCTAACCTCATTAGCGTTAATTTCTTTTAACAAGAACCGTGTCCACAGTCCACATCAAAAGGATTATTAGTTTCTGAATTATTGATAGCATGAACTAGTGATAACATGAACGCATTTTTTAATCTCTAAGATAAAAGGGAATATGCTCAAAAAATAGAATTTAACCAAAAAAAAAAAAAAAGAAAACAGAATTTGGAAAATTTCATTTTTGAATGAGATATTCTAATAGAAAGCAATAAAAATTTCATAGAATTACACTGGAAGGAAAAAAAAAAGGCAAATCATCATTATAACATCATATTCTACAGATTTTCAGAGTGGCTAAAATAACTTTTCCAAATACCCCAACTTTTTCCTGACTTACGCTGTTTATTTCCTTAAAAATTTTTACAAAATTAGTGAACAATTTAGCAATTTACAATAAAAAACTTTCAAATATCACTTAATTTTCACAAAATTTGTCAAAATTCGCTGACTTTACATAAATTCCCTGACTACTCCAGGCTCAATTCTCTGACTTTTGAACGATTCCCTGACTTTCTCTGACTAGTGGCCCCACCCTGATTTTAGAAAACATAAAATAACTCAAAAACAAAATCTGATTTTGTACAGGATAGGATCTTATAAAGATACATAGTTGTATACAAATTATGGTAGATCTGGATCATTCCTTTCTACGTGAAAATGGGATGACAAATATACACACAGGCTCTTTCAATTAATTAGTAGGTATTCAGTCATAGCATATGGGTCAGGCTATGAATATGAGAGTCCAATAAAATCGTTTAACCCTTTGCCATTCAGTGCTCCACTACATGGAACACCTAACTTTGCTAGCTTCTCCAACCGATAAATTAAATTGCAAATGCATAAAAATAGGTTTATTTTTTACTTTGAACATTCCTTTTCATCCATAGATGGCACCACTACACAAGGCAATCCATGATATTTAGCTGGGACGCGTTATTTTAAATCCTCGTATTTACAAGAAATTTTGTATATTTTTTTTGTGATACAAAAAAAATTGCTTGAAAAAAGATTTCTATGTTATATTGTTGGCTGTACTCTAAATTATTTATTCTATATTATTTTTAATTTTTTATACAGGAAACATACGAGGAATCGTTGAATAAAATAAGGTGTTCCATCTCCTGGAACACTGCGACACTAGCGCTTTTCATATTATGCAACCGAAAACAATGATGAGAGAAGACAGCTGTGTTTACATGCTCTGTTTTCCTCTGTTTGGAGGGAATGACGTCAAGCTATAAGATGCTGCGAGGGAGGGTTGGTTGTTTATAAAAAAAAAAAAAAAAAAAAAAAAAAAAAAAAAAACGCACAAAACTAGTTTCATGTGCAAAACCTGCAATGTTGGTTTGTGCTTCTACCAAAAGAGTGTGACGTGCTTCCAAAAATTTCATGAAGCTAAAAAATAGACTACTTGTATGTATGTATACTAACTGTAAATATCAAATTATTTCATAAAAAAATCATATAGCCAAGATTTTTTTTTTTTTTTTCCTGGTGGGGGGGGGGGGGGGGGGGGGGAATGGGATGTAGAGTAGCAGGCCTCCCTGTGATGCACCATGGGTCATGCTAACACAGGTATAATACAGTGTTTTTTAATTCATATGCAAAATCTTCTACTCATTTATGCATTTCACTGCGATGCTCTTAGACGCACTTTTCAGAGCTCTAGTGGTGCAGTGCTCCCGCTGATGGAACACCCACAGATTCAAAACGGTAAGTACTATCATTACAAAATTATACCTGTGTACTCCTTTAGACCTAAATAGATAGCCTACAACTTTTTTTGTTGAAATTCCAACTTTAAAGGGTAGTGCGCCTCAAAGGGTTAGCAGAATTTGCAACAGTTGAGAAGTTTTCTTGAATCTAATCCTATTAACCTAAATAAGTAAATAACAATCCCCAATTCAAATCCTCCAACTCAAATTCCAAAGAAAATAAAATTTTCTTGATTGAATCATCCATTATTTTTGCAGCTACAGACAATATCTAGCATTGCAATTAGTATTTGCAAATTGAATGAACCATGAAAAAGTAGCTCATTGGGGAAGAAAAAGAGCAGAGTTAAATATTAAATGTTAATAAATATGAGTAAATTCATCAATAATAATAATAATTATTATTATAAAAATAATCTGGTGTGTCACACACACGACTTTCTCTTATACTGCATTTCAGTACTGCTATAAAGATAGATTGCACATTAAGTCGTAAGATCAATAAGGTAAGATATTAAAGCTGCTTTAAAAATAATCTAAAATAGATTTAGGAACAGCTTTGTTTGACATATAATTCTGTGTGAGGGGAGTACCGACCCCCTCAACCCTTTGTTCAATTACAGTGCCTGCATTTATTTAAAAAAGAAAAAAAAACATTCAAGGCTGTTGTTGATTTAACTTCAAACTTGCCAAACTTGATCAATTTTTCAGGTGACAACCTAATACCAAATTCAAATTACCAAATTGGAATTTCATACAATTATTTGTTTTTAGGTTATGTTGATAGCAGATATATATATATATACAGATCAACTGCTAAAATTTGGGCTTTCATATTCAGGTTACCTCAAAACAGCATATTATACAAAAACCAGAGTCAAAAATAGAGCATCAAAAGTGCTTTGTTTATAGTATACATATGAAAAATTAATTTTCCTACCTGAGCAGTGTTTGTTGACATAGTAAAAAGTAGCAAATCACTTCCTTACATTCAATGTAAAAGAATGTTTAGCTTTATTTTGGGTGACCCTGCATATTTTCTATAAACTAAATGCACATCACATTGTGTACTTAAATTTAGTCTTATATGAAAAACAGCTAACACAAAATGAAATATATTTCCAGTAATTTCCAAGTATAACAGTATAAGCCCAATATATCCAAATACTTTGGATAACGCTGTAAATGATTGTTTCCCATATCACAATCTACACAAAACATACTTTTATGCATTTAAAAAAAAAAAAAAAAATGTCTATTTCTTTTTGTTTAGGGAAGCTTATATATGTTACACTGTACTTACCAGAAATTTCTCCCATAGACGTAATGAATTTGAATTATTTTGGTTGGCTCTGTACATGAACCATTTGCTTGTTCTAAACAAAAAGTTCAAGTGTAGCATCACTATATGATGCAGATATAGAATGAGTTTGGATTTTCTGCTACTATTTGTTCTTGAGATATACTGATAACAGATACACATGCACAGACCAACTGCTAAAAACATGATTTTTGGATTTAGGGAACCTCAAAACTTGTAAATATAACAAAAACTGAATTTCGAAAATTTGACCCAAAACAATACTTTCTCCACCATATATATGGGTAAGAGAAAGTAAAAATAATGAGGGTAAATTATGTAAGATATTAAAAGGAAAATAGAATTGTTTGTTCTAGCATATTGCGAGCACTATCTTGTTAGACACTTGCAAGGATGGGAATTTGGAGCACAACTCATACCACTATTTACAAAAAGAAATTTTCTTCTTGTTTCAATCTAAGATATATTAAAAAGAAAAAATTTTCTTCATAGATAGTGGTTTGAAATCTACGTTGCATTCCCATCTCTGCACTTGCAGCTCATACAGTTGCATATACAGGCATAAATCATGGGAGGGGTGAACAAGTTGTGCCCAAATCTGTTCTCTGAGTATAAATCATATGGTTCCAGACTGGAGAAAAAAAATAGCTTTATATTAAAAACTTGCGAATTTTCAACTGATTTTAACAAAAATTAGAAATCCTCTTTAAATAGTGATCATGAGTTCAAAACCTAAAAAATCTTTCAATATTTCAAAGGAAGAGATTTAGAAAAATAATATTTAATGAAACTCATTTTTTCTCGCTGATTCTATTGGCTTTCACGCATGAGAGTGCAGAAAATTAAAAAAAGAGGAAACATGCGTGTTCATAAAATTAATTAAAAAATAATAATAATGCGCGGGGGGAAATCTATACAAATGTACATTTATAAAATTTATTTCAAATGAAAAACAATGCTCACAGAAAAAAACTATACAAAATATTTTAAAAGTGACAAATTAAACTAAAAGAATAATGCACATCAACACAATAAACGTGTTAAAAAAACTCTTTAGCTAGCAATCATTTAATCATTGGCTGATGGTGGAAAATGGGAAAGGGGGGGGGGGGGCAAAAAGTAGTTCATGAGAGAAATATTAAACACAATTCTACTTCTTTACGGGTTCTAGAATATCATAAAGTAAGTTTAAAATTAATATTACGGATGGATAAATATACAAAAGTAAAAGGCTTCCCATAGAATGTTTGATCGGCAATGGTTAGAGATGAAAAGGGAGGGGGGGGGGGGACAAAAAAAAATTACATGAGTGAGAAATATTGAATAATTCTGTTCTTTTATATGTTATAGAATCTGATGAAGCATGTTTAAAATGAATATTGATTTATATTTTGGATGGAAAAAGATTGAGAATCTAAAGTTTTTCGTGGAGCGTTAGAACACTGACCGTTATTGCAGTTTGATTTTAACAAAATAAAAAACCGCAAAATTAACGAAAATCGCAAAAAAGCGGAAAATCGCGGATCCGTGGAAAATTCTCATGCCTGCTTATGCAAACATCTGTCTACTCAGACAGTATTTTAGCGTCAAATCTTTAAACTTAAGTCACATGGTTACTAGAGTGAAATAAGAAATAGTAAAAAAAAAAAAAAGTGAATTTTCAATCGATTTTAACAAATATTGGAAATTAGCTTTAAATAGTTATGAGTTAGTTTACAGTCCAAAACTCTCTTGATTCGACTGAAAATTAACAGCTTCAGAAAATTAAACTCATTTGAAATTACCTGCCTTCTTATCAAAATGTTGGAAATTCTTCTTTTAAATTATCATAGGCATAAAGTACTGATATATAGCTAAAGAAGCTGTAATTTACAGAATACATTTTGGAGTGTCTGGTCTTTTTTGTTACTTACTCTCTCTGCTTCTGTTTATTTTTAAAGCTTCAAATGTATTTTTAAATGACCCCCTTCTATAAAAAAAAAAAGTTTTTTAATAAGACTTTTCGAGCCAATTGCTAAGATTAAAAATTTCATGCAAATTTCAACTACCTTCTTTCCTTCTTACCTTGTTTTCTTAACACCCAATTCTTACAGTTTAAACATCAATACATTTCATAAAAATAGCCTAACATTATGAACATACTTTTAACTGTTATATTATCATGGAGTGTTGTTTTCAAATTTTTTTAAAATATCTCCTCACTAACTAAGGCTATGATCTTTCGTTTTCACCATTGAAAAGCTCTTATCCTCCTCAGTCAAACAAACTTTGTTTTCTTTCATGCCACAGTCAAATTTGTTTAAAGAAATACAGTACCCACTGCTTAATAAAATCACGTTTGTTATCAGCTAAAGTGATTTTATTAAGTGAACGATCCTTATATCCGGCAAATGTCCCATCATACAAGAAAAATGTTTTATTTCTATTAATTTGGAAAGAAATTTCAAAAGGTAACGATGAATGTGTTTAATAAACAACATTAATTAATTTTTGACTGTGTTTAATAAACAACATTAATTAATTTTTGACTGATAATTAGCTGTTCCTTGAAAATAAGTAAATTAAACACATATATCACATAAAATTAATAAACGCATACTGCATAAAAAATTAATTAAATATTAGGCATTTTGAAAAACTGATTAATAGTTCTTTGTTAGGACAGAGCAATTGATAGTTCAATATTTCTAACAAAAATGTAATACTGGCTGCATTTTTGCACTATCCATCTCGATTCTCCAGTGTCCTTCTGAGTACAGTCAACTCTCAAAAATCCGCAACCCTAAAATCCACAATTCTCTGAAATCCACATATCATTTGCAATGTAAACAAACACTGTCAGAACTTATTTCTTGATTAGTGGATTACAAAAATTTAGCTGTTTTAGGAGATAAATCAATTATTAACTTGTGCTGGTGAATCACCAATCACTCAGCATGTTACAGAGTAGAAAATTATAATTTTAATTATACATAATTATCCAAAAATAAATCATTAATTTTGAGAAAGACAGTTTTCATAAAAGATTTTATCTCATGAAGATAAATATTCAAACTTTCTCATAACACAAACTTATGTGATTGACCAAGAATTGCTGACTTTTTTTGAGGTTATAGGAAAATAAATATATATGAATATTCTTACTTAAACTACTATTGATTAGACTTTTCAAAAATCTAGATAATTTGCAACTATGATAAAATGTATAAAAATCGTTCTTAAAATTACAATTTCATGAAATATTTGTACTTTTATCAGGCACACTTTATTTCTGCATTGTATATATAACATATAAATTGTTTCTTAAATATTTGCTACTCAAATGCGGTTCTAAGATGTAAGTAAAAGAAATTATTCTAAAATCTGCAAAACCCTTCATTTTAAGCTTTGTGGATTTTTGAGAGTGTACTGTATATGAAATGCTTTATTTTCATCAATTGCTGCAGATGGAGGATTCAATTTCTTATTTAAATCAGAGTTTTCATCTCTACTCAAAGTCTCGCTTGAAAGTTGTAAAGCTTTATCTGCTTCAAGCTTGAACTATTCTATTCTTAAAATGTCAGATAATTTCAGCCAAAGTTTTTGCCAATCTCAACATCTTGAATCAAATCTTTGTTAAATTGGTATTCACCTTCAAAGAATTTTTCTTGAAAATTTTCTTTGACTTAAATACACACACTAAAAAGCTTTTTGGGATAGTGTTTATCGCCACACTGACCCAAGAATATTTTATGTAATATATTGCCCACAGAAGTCATTGCATATGGATTTTGCTATAATATTTATAAAAGAGGTACATGAATCACGTACATTGATATCTGTTACAGATTTTATACCCTATCCCTTTCTGTAATGACATTTTTAAGCTCTGATTCTTAAACAAATGGCTGAATTACAATGCCTGTTTTAAGTTAGCTTTACATATTACAACATTATACATGGGATGTATAGCACAATTGTCTTAAATCACAACAATATTTTTAATTAGATTTTTATCCCATTGTATGAGAAAAATCGGAGAAGATTGCAAGTAAAGTAATAACTAAAAATGCAATAACTAAAGAAAGTTTTTTTGATAGCTCTTATGATATTGTACGTTAGAAAGTCAATTGTTTAATTTTCTAACTTCCTTAATTTTTTTTTATCTTGAAGATATGAGTGTGCTCTGGTAAAACCTGATGAAACAGTGCAGTTTCATAAAAGCTGAAAATCTGAGACTTTCAGCAAAATGTCTGTTTCCTAATAATCATCTTGAAAACTGAGTCCTGCTTTTCTCTGTGAAGTCAGCATCAGCAATAAACAATATTTTCTTTTTTCCATCTTATCAGTTATCTTTAAAATAAGAGTTTACAGAATTCATCATTCATGAGAAGTTTTCCATTTTTTGAACAGTATTATACAAATAAGTGGGATTTTCTTTGACCTGGCTATCTTAAATCAACTACTACCTCAACTTCTTCTGCTTTTCCTACATGATTCCAGTTGTGCTACAAATTTGAGCAGCAACATAGCCTTCTAAATTAGATGCCTGTCGCGTGGCTCGGAAACATGGCAACAGTTGAAGCGGTAGACAGTGCCACCTGGTACAGATTGTGCGACTTTTTTATTTAACAGCCACCAAAAAATTTTTAAATGTGGGATATTATATACGTAAAAGGCGAATAGAATCAAAGCATTGTCGATTATATATATCATATATCACTTCGTAAAATTATTGGTAACAGTTGAATAAAAAAGTTCACAATCTGTACCAGGTGGCGCTGCCTACCGTTTCAACTGTTGCCAAGTTTCCGAGCCACGCGACAGGCATCTACTTTAGGAGGCTATGGCAGTAATGTTATTTCCATGTTCAAGCAAAATCAGGAAACTCAAGTTCTATTATGCCTTCTTTTGGTTTCATTTTAGGAAAATCATCATTATTTTGTCAAAATTTCACACTTTTCTTTTAAATTTAAAATCCTTCTGTTTAAATCTTCTGCTTCTTAGTTATTTCAAATAAAGAACTAGACACTGATAATTAAAAAAAAAAAAAAAAAAAAAAAAACTACTTGCAAATCAAAGCAAATTTTAATCTTATTACTGTGCTAAGAATAAATTCCTTGAATCTGTTACTAAGACAAGTGTTGGGTGTGTTTATTTTGTTACCAGGATGCAGCTGTAAAATTTTCAACAAAGAACGATAGCAGGAGAATTGCTGTGTTTTATTTTCCTGTTCATTTAAAAATAAAAAAAATTCACAGTTTAAATAAAAATATTTTTGGTGAGCTATAAATGCACATTTTTGCTCCTGAAGAACTTTTTTTTTTTTTTTTTTTAATTTATTAACCAGCAATGCTGATTTTATTAAGTAGCAGTTTAAAGGTAATTTGTATGGATTTGATTCTGTTCCTGGCAATTAGATCAGATTAAATGGCTGATTTTATTTAACTAGTGAATTTATTAAGTGGTGGCTACTGTACATAGAGGACACTTAAGGAAAGAAGCATTCTAGCATGGTTTTCTCCCCCATCTACTTCAGATTTCAGTGAGACAAAACAAGAGAAACTCTTTGATTGGTTAGCTTTTTTCATTTCTATTCAAGTAAACCTGTTGTTTAATATCAACGTTTGGTACTCTGTTCAGCTTAACAACAAGAATCAGATTAAAGAAAATGGAAATATTATTATTGAAATTAATACTTTATTTATTTATTTTTTTTAATTTCTCAGGTGAATTTTTTGATAGGTGTTTTTTTTTAAGATTTACAAAAATAAAATTATCTTTTATTTAATTCCAAAACCTGCTCTTTATTGAGAGTAAATTTTCATTTCTATGATTTAGAGGATTGTACTTGTACCTTCACAGTTATGCCCATGTGCGTAGAAGAGAAAGAAAAATCTCGACAAGAGCTATTGATATAGGAAAATATTGATAAGAAACAGTTTGGAATAGGATGAAAAAAAAAAAGAGCAGAAACTATTATAAGTTTTATATATGTATCGATATCAGATATGTATATATGAGCTAGGTCAAATTTTTCTGAGATAAATAGAAAATAAACAAGAGTTGTCATCAACACAGAGTAAGTGCGTCTATGATAAATATCCCAAAAATTCTCAGACAGACAGCGAGCTTCTTCTATTCTGTCTCACTAAAATAGGTGGGAAATTAAAAAATGCACATAGTGCATTAGTGTTCAATTGAAAGTCAACATGAATTCTTCATCTGTTTATTGCATCAGATTTAAAACTACATAGTTACTAAATAGTCCAAACATAGACAACTTAAGTGTTTTTTAATCTGTCCCATAAAGAAATAAATTAGCTTTTAATTCTTTTATTGTTATAATTATTATTTAAATTTTTCACAGAAAGATACAGGGTTCATACTGAAATATGGGAAAAAAATTCCCTGAGTTATCCAAACAATTTTCAAGAGAATATTAGCGACATATTACAAGAAAAACTCCTCTAGAGAGGAGAAAATACATCTACTTCCACTGTATGATGTCCCGTTACTGCCGATCATGATAGAAATTCAGGTAGAAATAATTGTTTACATGAGTATTTTCACAATACTTAATCATTTAAATTTTAAAATGAAGCTAAACAAGAAAAATATTATTTGAGGGAAAAGAAATATTTGTTTTTCCAGGTTTTATAATCGATTTTCCCTGATTTTTAATGAAAATTTTTATTTTCCCTGACTTTTTTTTAACAAAATCTGAATTCCCTGAGTATTGCAGGTTTTCTCTGATGAGTATGAACCCTGAAGAAGTGCTCCACTCGTTATTCTTAATTTGGAAGAAAATTATTTTATGAGAGAGTAATTATAAAAAAAAATTAATAAAAGAAAAAAAAATTGATGAAATTTTCAGAACAGGAGTTACTTGCAGTCAGGATTTTCAAAGGTCACAAACAGTCTGGCAATGTTTTTCATGATCAGAATTGTTTAAAAAAATACAATGAAGGCAACAGCAAGTAAAGTGCATGCACAATGAGCAAAACATGTGTTAAATACAAGTAAAAGGCATTGCAGGTAGTTTGCTAAAGAATTTTCAAAGGTAACAAACTAACTGATCACCAGAGGCAGGAAATATCAATTGTAAAAAAGAAAATATTGAAATTCAACAACACATATGAATCTTCCAAATAGTGTATTTTCCAATTTAAACAAAGGGTAATAATCCCCATTACCCTTTCTGTGTATATGCCCTATCTCATCTGTGAATGAATATTTAACTGAATATGAGAATAATTTCAAAGAATATATAGCTTACTCTCAAACATACACACACACATATATATATACATGATTCAACAAGAAAACAGCCAATCCCGTGTAGTCTTGGCTAAGATATTGTCTCTACTGGAAATGAATATTTAACTGAATATGATAACAATTTCAAGGAATATATAGTTTACTCTCAAACATACACACAAATATATATGATTCAACAAGAAAACAGCCAATCCCATGCAGTTTGGCGATTTTTCCATCATGTTTGCAAGGCAAAAATGAAAAGTTCCATGATTTTTTTGTTCCTTGACATCCTGTACATACATACATACATATTATATATACACACACATACACACTTATTCTGTCGTGAATACAATATATTTTGTGTAAAATACTTGAAAAGAAGAGTTATATATACCAGGAGTAATTTATTCCTCTTTAAAGTATTATACAAATTATAATCACATAAAATTCTGTACTGGAATTCCGGGGCTCAGTTCAATACTTCATTATTTTAAAACAAATTATTTGGTACACCAGAAGAAAAAAAAAAAAAAAAGCTGTTTTCATTTCTAGACTATTATTGCTTGTATAAACATGCAAACTGATTATGAATGTAAAAATATTGAATGTATCCATATTTTGATGATGATAATAATAAAAAGAGATCCATGAAAATAATAAAGAGTGCTTAAAATAAATAATTTTCATATAATTTACTATGAGCAAAACATTATATCACTAACATGAAATTGTACAAAACATCAAAATAATTCTACAAAAATTTAAAAATATTTTATACAGCAAAGTATCAGTCATATCAGAGATTTATGCATTAAACCTAACCTTAAAATGCTAACAGCTCCTTTACTGAAAACTAAGAATCAAAGAAGGGAGGGGAAGAAGGTGAAGGGGGGCTATAAATAAAACCTGTGCTCGCAACGATTTCTCAATTTATATGTCTTTTCACTTTCATTATTTTAACGGAATTTCGTTAAAAAATAAATATAATTTATACATTTGAACAACCAAAAGGAAAGAAACAAAGACTCATGTAATTAAAAAAACTTATTTTTCATTCTTTATTTACATAACATGGCCACAACATGCAGTACACAACTCTATGTGACTTAGCAATGGAGGGAGCAGAAATTGACGAAAACACCGTCATTACATTAGTGAGCCTGGCTCTGAACAGAATGAAATTATTCACAAAAAAAAAGAATGAAAATATAATCTGATGAATTTGAAAGCATCTTAATGGCATAGAATGTTGATTTCTCTAAAACTATGTGCTCTGTTGCCAAGTTAGGCTATTTTGAGGGCAATTAAACCTAAAAATATCCTTGATCCCTCTAAAATCTTGCAATTCAAAAATCACAGTAACAGAAAGGAGTTGGTTTAAATAAATACCCCGCTCAACTTATACCTGGATAATTCTACCTATATTAGAAGCTTTAATAAAACGTTTAATGAAATTTAAGAGTGCAAAACTTTCAGATTTTTTATCATAAAATACCAGCTCTCGATACCACCACAGTTTTAATATGAAAATTTGGTCAATGTGGTGATTTTTTCCAACAGCTGCAAAAATATGTTGAATGGTAGTTTGAAACTAAACAAGTTTTGGAAAAAAAAAAAAAAAAAACAATGGCTAAAATAAGGTACAGAATGGAAAAAAGGATGAGGGTTTTTTCTTTTAAATAAGACGACACATATAAAAAGGGAGGATAAATAATGTAGCACAATAAAAACTAAAATATTGGTTCCAAAATTTAAGCTTTGAAGACAATATAATGAATAATTAACAATTTTATCTATTTAAAAAAAAAAAAAAAATTCTCGAACAATTAAAATATAAAAGGGTTCCCATAAAACAAAAATACAGCCAGGAATACAGAATTTTTAATATTTGGCACATGTCTATTTCAAAGTTCATCACATAATTAAATCCAGATAGCTAATAAAACTAATTACATTAAAATTACAATCTTACAAGGCTTCAATACAATTTCCAGATGAATATGATCTTCCTTTAATTTTTCCCAAATATTAAGGGGAGAGGGAATATGCAAAATTTTATATTATGATAAAAAGATTGAATTTTTAAAAACATCTTTCTCAATTAAAATGTTTTCTAATAACATCTCAAAAAATAATACAGGTTATTCAAAAGTATCAGTCTACTTGTCTGTCATACATGCATAGGAAAAAGGATTGAGACTTTCTAAACATCCCAGTACAATATTATGAAATGTATTTTAAGGCATAATTATTCATATACTACAAATTTGAAAAACTTTTTAATATCTGCATCAAAAAGGAATTCTTAACTATTATCAGGACTTTTTTTTTTTTTTTTCAAAATAGATTTCGTTTAGCATAATTATAATAAAATGCTTTGACACTGGTTTAAAAAATTTATATTATAAATCAATAAACAGTTATAAATACCCAAAGAGTAATATAATTAAAAAGTAGTCAATGTAGTAAGTAAAAGGAATATATATAGTTATATATTATAAAAATATGTGGGAACCCTGATATGATCAATGTGTATTATTTAATAACATTTAAAAGCAAAACAATATTTAACGAAACAAGTTAATAAATTAATCATTGACAATAAATAAATCCACATATATTCTTCAGTAAATAAATCATCAGTATAAGCTATAATTAAATGACAACATTATTAATAAAAGTTAACAGAATGAAAATGATTTTTCGGGTGAAAAATGCAATAATTTATGACAATTCAAAAATGGCATTCCTATATAATTAATTAATCATTTAATTACACTGTCAAAATGTGAGAGAAAGATAAAGGATATGTTATATAAGCTAGAGTGCACAGCATCAGGAAATAAAGTTACAAAACCTCAAAATTTGAATGAATGGTTATTGAAAGGAAATTTTCAAACTTCTTAGTACGAGATTTCAGAAACGTGCAAATAACAGAAGAAAAAACATAATTTCCTACAAAGCAAAAATGAGGTAGTTAATTAAAAAGGATGAAATGGAGGCGACTTGAAGAGACATAATTAGTGGCATTCCTGTGGTGGACAATATAGCTTTTTAAATAAGTGGCACAATTAGATAGCACTCTGTTGCATTGCTACATTCCAGCAAAAAATATTTCCTGATAATAAAACTATACTTTTTTAAAAATCTTTTTCATGTTTTGGAGAAAAATAAAAATAAAATAAAGCTTAAAGCACAACTAATTCCTTAAAAAAGTGTAGTTTGTTTCTGATATTATATAATAATAATTTGTTTTTCAATACAGTACAATATAGTATAAATTAGCTGCAGTCATTTTTAAACTTAAGACTAATGTCAAAATATTTCTATATAGTGTTTAAATCAAAAGCTTGCCAGACATGTTTTCTTTTGTAGCTGCTCACTTTTCATGCATCTCTAACTTGTTTTAAAAACCAAGAAAAAAATTTCATTTAGCCCTAAACACCTTAATTATTACAAAATTTATTTCCAAAAGGTTTCTTTCCTTACTTTTATTTTTTGTTTTTTAAATAATGAATTGATCAACAGTATAATTCATTTCAAAGCAGTATATATAGATTAAAAAATTTTCCAACAGCATGGTACAGAGTTCAAGCAACCTCAAGCACTTAGCAAGAAGGATATTTTTCTTTGAAACTTGAACATTCACAGGAAGTAACCTTTTACTTCTTCCTGTTGTCAGTAGGAGTTGCACATTTTCAGCTGTGATAATAGAACTGTCTCCAACTCAGCAAAGGAATCCAAATTTGATCTTCTCACAGAAGGGCCACTGTTTTTTTTATTTGTTGGGCCACATTCACACAATTGTCAGTTACACAGTGTATGGGCACACGGGGCCCCGATTTCTACAAAACAGAAAAATGTGTTCAAAGGAGCCACTAGGGGGAGTGGTGGGAAGCAGAATTGAGCTTCGCTTTGTGATTCAGCTCCAATTGGGACAGTTTTTTCCATAACTCATCACGCTCTTTTTCTTTCTTCTTTTCTCTGAAATTAAAGAAGATGATATAGCATTTTTGATGAAGATTAAAATAATAATAATAATAATATGAAGTTTTTAGAAAGAAAAAAAAAACAACTACAAAATATTTTATTTGATAATTTAGATTTGCTAGTCAAAAGAGTATAATACACAGGCGAATGTTTGTCAAGTAGCAATATATAGAAATGAAACAGAATACTGCATCTGAACAAGTTGAGTAATTTTCATTAATATAGATGTTTATTTCTTGACTCATCGCAATCCTAATTATTAGAGTCCTGATTAGGACAGGTAAATCAATCTTTAAAAAGAACCTGATCTAATAATAAAGTAAGTTGGCTGAATTTTCCCAGCAGATCATGCTTAATATTTTATAAGCCAGATCAGGTTGAGAACATGTATTAAAAATTTTTTTGAAAAAAAAAAAAAAAAAAAGAGATATCTCTATTTAACAGACACTTTAATTTGAATCCTCTTCTTTAGTTTTTTCCAGTACCTGATTATCGCAGATGCAAATCAGTCTCATGACCTAGGAATAAAATATTACTGACAGTTAAAAATATTAAATCTCTCGGTTTTTCCTCTAACTCAGTCATCTTTTACTTATATGAATAAATTTTAATAAAATATGTTGTGAGATTCTCACTGCAATAATTTTTATTTATCTTTGGGCCCAAAAGCAGAAAGATATTCATCTTTCAACCATACTTTTTTCAACCATTCTAAGGAGGCAAAGAAAACTGAAAATACCCTGGGCATGAAATTTTTTTAGTTAGGCCATGTTTTTTTCTAATAGCGGATATATTTGAACAATGAAAAACTCTGCCTTTCTGAAAATGTCTGCTATTTAAGAATTTTATTGCATTAGAAATATGTACAAATGGAAT
The DNA here is from genome assembly GCA_963930645.1 of Salticus scenicus. Taxonomy (NCBI): domain Eukaryota; kingdom Metazoa; phylum Arthropoda; class Arachnida; order Araneae; family Salticidae; genus Salticus; species Salticus scenicus. The sequence goes on from OZ005650.1 coordinate 41,672,958, forward strand.
GTATGTAAGATTTTTTTTTTTTTTTTTTGCTTGTGTGTATGTTTAGATGTCAATGAAAATTGTGTTCAGGCTAACACTTCAAATTCAGCTGTCATGTTCCGGTGAGTTTTTTTTTTTTTTTTTTCTTACCCATGCAGGACTAACTGAAGTTCTTAGAAAATCCAGAAAATTGTTCCAGGTGGAAATAATCTATCCATAATCTTTTACAAATTTAATCATTTAAAAGAAAAATATTACTTATGACTCATACGTATAAAAAATAATCTGAATATAAAGGTCATTTATTTCATTTAACGAATTACCAGACCATCCTTTTATAAAAATTTCTGCCAAGTTGTCCCTTTTATCCAGAGACAATACCATATGAGAATGTTTTCAATACCCAAATAAACCCTTACTAAGGGGGGGAAAGGGGGGGGGAATCCTTCCGGCTCATTCGGAAGGGTAGGTTGATTTCTTTTTTCTTATCAAGCAGGCGCTTTTGTTGTTTTTTTTTTGTGAAATGGTGGCTACAAATTATTAATGGACTTGATAGAAATATAGATGTGGGAGATGTTCATATGGAGTTTTAAGCAAATCGGTTCATAAATACTTTTTTATGTGATTTTGAAACTTTCAAGTGGCCAGCACTAGGTAACAAGATGGTGGACCAAACTGGCAAACAAATATATTAAATGCATTTGTGAGATAAGTCTACTGTACAAATTTAGTTTTAATTAATTCAGAATTTCAAAGTTATCACATTGACAAATGAAGTAGCTGCCATTTGGATCAAAATGGCGGTGCAAGTTGCTCAGTGAATTAATCCAAGATATTTGTAAAAGTCCACTGTCCAACTTTGGTTTGAATACGTTCAGTATTTCAAAAGTTATCGCGATAACAAATTCTCAAGTGGCCGCAACTTGGAAACAAAATTGCAGAGAAACTTGCCAACCAAAATCATAGATATTTGTATGATGAATCCACTTTTTCAACTTTGGTTCGGTTTAATTAAGTATTTCAAAAGTTATTGTGATAACAAACTTTCAAATGGCCGCTAGTTGAAAACAATATGACGGAGCAAGTTGTCCAGTCAACTCATTGGTTATTTGAAGCATAAATTCACTGTCCAACTTTGATTTGAATCAGTGCAGTATTTCAAAAGTTATTGTTATGACAAATTTTCAAGTGGCAGTCTAAGTGGCAACTACTTGGAAACAAAATGACAGAGCAATTTGCCCAGCAAAATCATCTAAGACATTTGTATGATAAGTTCACTTTCTATCTTTGGTTTAAATGAATTCCGTGTTTGAAAAATTATCATCAGAAATTTTCAAGTGGCACTATGATTTCTATATCCACCACTTGGAAACAAAAAAGCTGTGTGAGATGGCCGGCGGATTTATCTTGGATTATACATCCACTACTCAAATTTGATATGAACTGCTTCAGTAATACAAAAGTTATATAAGGACATATTTTGAAGTGCTCGCCACTTGGAAATAAAATGGCATTATCCAAGTTAACTATCCAACTTTAGTTTGAATCAATTTAGTCGTTTAAAAGTTATCGTGATGGCACATTTTGAAGTGGCAGCCTGATTTCAAGTGGCCGCAACTCGAAAACAAAATGTCGGAAAAAGCTGCCCAGTGAACTCATCCAAGATAGTTATATGATAAGTTCACTGTCCAACTTTGGTTCAAACTGAATCAGAATTTAAAAAGTTATCATAATTATAAATTTTCAAGTGGTAGTCTTATTTTAAGTTGTCCCGCTTAGTTTATAATATCTGCACTTGGTTTAAAAATGGTGGATAAAGTTCATTAATAAACTTGGTTGAGACCTATATATGGTCTATGTAAACATCAAAATTCAAGCAAATCTGGCCTTAAATACGCTTTTTACAATGTGAATTTGAAACCTTCCAAGTGGCCTCCACTTGAAAACAAAATGGTGGAGCAACTTGGTTAACAATTATCAAGATATTTATAAGATAAATTCACAGTCCAAATTTGGTTCGATTTGGAGTATTATTTCGGAAGTTACCATGATGTTAAATTTTCAAGTGATAGCCTTATTTCAAGTGGCTCTGCTTATTTTAAGATATCCATCACTGTTAAAAATGGTGAATAAAGTTCATTAATAAACTTGGTTGAAACCCTTATATGGTCTATGTAGACATCAAAATTCAAACAAATTCGGAATACGCTTTTTAAAATGTGAATTTGAAATTTTCAAGTGGTCTCTATTTAAAAACAAAATGGCGGAGCAATTTGGGTAACTCATCCAATATTTTTATAAGATAAGTTCACTGTCCAAATTGGTTCAATGTTAAAAATGGTGGATAAAGTTCATTAATAAACTTGGTTGAGATTCTCATGTGGTCTACATTTACATAAAAATTCAAGGAAATCCGGCCTGAAATACACTTTTTATATTTGAAAAATGTATTAGGATTTGAAATTTTCAAGTGGTTGCCACTTGAAAACAAAAAGGTGGAGCAACTTGGTTAATGAACTCATCCAAGATATTCATAAGATAAGTTCGCTGTCAAAATTTGGTTCGATTTAGAGTATTATTTTGGGAGTTATCGTGATGACAAAATTTTCATGATAGACAGACAGATATATATAGATAAATGAAGTGATTGCAATAGGTCGATTTCTAAAGAAATCAACCTAAAAAAAAAATCATTCTAAGAAACTATAAAGATTATACACACTCACACTATTTTATTAAGTGTTTATAAATAGATCATTGAGTGCAAATGGGTTAAAAAAATCTTTTAACAACTTCCTTGAAAAATAGAATGCTACAAAAAAAGAAATGAGCTTACTTTTGCCTCTCCGATTTGTATGATGCCGTTAGTTCATCAAATAACTTGGAGTTCATCTCCATAAAAGTCTTGAGGACATTGTACACCAAAGCTACAATTGTTTGATTCCAATGTTCTTTAGATATACGATACAACGCGGGAAACATTATAGGCATTATGACTGCATTGTTTTCTTCTATCAAACTCAAGATATATTCATTGTTCCAAAAATATAGAGCTCTTTCAGCAACCTAATAAAGAAAGATAAAATTACTGCTACAGAATAAACAAAATATTTAAAAATCATTATGTCTCATATAGTTAAATTTTAATCACATCAAAACCCGAGACAATATACATTAAAAAATATACAATTTAAAACATTAAAACACACAAAACATAAATTTAAAGATTTCAAGACTTTTACAGGCTCCTTATCAGTAAAAACATCAAAAAGTAATCGCTGAGAAGAACAAGAGATCTTTATTAAGAGAGTTCAGAGTATTCAGTGGGGACTGTGCATGCCTCATTAAGCGGTGAAAAATGCTGTTTCGTATACCAGCCTTCGAGAAAAATTCTTGAATGATAATTTCAACAGTTAGATATGATTATTTATATGATTATTCACCGCGCTAAATCATATTGCAGTACTGATGAGCTTTTCCAGTTAGAATTAAAAACAATTTTTTCGGACTTAAAACGTAATAACCCTCTCACTGGCTTAAAAGAAAATTAAAAGAGTATGACTTTAATATTGATAATCATGAAATTCAGTCACCTAAATCTTTCGTTACTGTTCCTTAGTATAAAAAATTTTCTGAATCTATTGCCAAAGTTTTATGCACTGTTAATATATCTGTATCCCAGTGGCGTATTCTCTGGGTATGCTAGGCATGCGCCGCATACCCGCTAAAAAATGTCTAAACTTCAAACATATTTTGATTAAAAAAAAGAAAGAAAGAATAATAATTTAACAGCTAATTTTATTAATCCCTCGCTACCATCCATCCATTAGCCGTCATTTAATTTTCGAAAGCTATTCTGAAAGAAAATGCCTTCTGTTACATACGATAATTCTTGGAAAACATCCTTTTCTGACCGGTTACTCCGTAAGGCATGCTACTTTTCTAAAGCATACCCTTGGATAGGGAATTTTTGTTGTGTGGGGAAATATTCATTGCACTAATTTTCCCACACAAGGGGATTTCCGCTCTTTAAAGGACCCCAGTCATGCTATTCATCCAGAGCATGTCCTGTAGTTTTCCCGTACTGCTAAAGTATTAGGGATTTTCATTTTCTTATCTTCCGTCAGTGAGAACTAGTTTTTCCATTTTGTCCATCTACTCAAAGACAAGGATGACTGAATAGATTGACGATGTTGTCAGTTCAAAAATATTATTGATAAAGTAAAATTTAATGCTTTATTTTACAATGATGTAATAATAATAATAATAATAATAATAAACTTTTAATAAAGAGAAAAAACTGAATTTATTTATAAATGATCATTCAACAATAAAATGAAATTTGCATAAATTTCTGAAAAAATATCTCTATTATTTTATGAGACAGGAAAGTTACTGCTTTTTTTTTTTTTTTTTTTTTTTTTTACCTAAACAACTCATACCAAACGAAAACTTCCGAAAGAAATAAAATTATGATCAAAATGTTACTTATAGTGTCTCTCTACATGAGTAAAGAGAATTGTCTGTCTCTCCCGGTGTGTCTGCGTGCACTCTGGACAGTTTCACAAATAAAAATTTAGATACCATTATTTTAATATATTATTTTTTTTAAACAGGTAAAATGAATATCAATGATTCATGAAATGAAAATTTTCAATAAAAAAATAGTGGCATCAAAATTTCCTTTTGTAAGAACTTGGCTCTGAAGCTAAGGCCTTTGATCACAGAGCTACAAAATGTGACAAAGGTATAGCTTGGATACTGCAAATGCGCACTTCATCGAGATTTTTTTTTTTTTTTTGGATCAGAATATCTCCTCCCCCCGCACTCCATCTCCTCAAATTTTTCCTTTTCCTAAATTTTATTCAAATTGCCTGGTTTTTATTTTTAATCGTCTCCATTCCTTAGCAATGGTTACTAGCTTATTACAGTTACTACATAACAACGCTTTCTCTGTCTGGTGATGCCTTTTAAAAAGCGAAGCTATCGACAGATTTTTATTTTAATTGAACAAAATAAGATATTTTATTTCAATAGTTGCCTCTTCAAAACCATTTTTTATTTGGAAAATTAAAAATTTCTTTGAAAGGGAAAAACATTTATCATTTTTTTTTCTTCTTTTCTTTTGGTATCAAATGTCAATATAATAAAAATAATTAAACTCATTACATTTTTAACTTTATTAAAATGTTCAACAATTAAGTTCATGTATAAGAACTATTTGTGGTCCGAGTTAAAGCGCTATCACAAGCAATGGGGACCCGGATCCGACATTGGAAGAAAGTCACTGCCACATTTTGCGTGACTTTAATGAATGTATAATGTATGTGTAAAGTGATGTATAAAAAATAAGTGATTAAATTTCTTTGAAAATTCATTTTTATGTAGTAACCAGTGAAGCATGCAAAGCCTACTGGTTCTTCAATAAATTATAATAAGTGGCATTTAAATAAATGCTGTCAAGATAAATTCGATAAAATACGTGTGTAAAATTATATTTATGGTTTGAATAAATTGGAAATTTACGTACTTAAATTATAAGAAATGATAACGAATTTAGAAGTTGTGCTCTTTCCACAGTTGGCTTCAGAGCATGCCCTGTTTCAAATATCACGCTACGCCACTGCTGTATCCTATAAACCCCAATTTCTAATTCGTAATTTCCTTTCTAATTTTAAACCTGTTATCCTCCTCTTTTTCCATACAGGTGTTCTTCATACTCGAATTCTCGAACATAAAAGAAATTTAAAAACCGTGATATACATTTTAAAATAGTGCAGCATGCCATAGAAGCCGGCCATCTACCTGATTTTAACAATACTAAAATAATCATATCTAACTGTTGAAATTATCATTCAAGAATTTTCCTCGAAGGCTGGTATACGAAACAGCATTCTTCACCACTTAATGAGGCATGCGCAGTCCCCGCTGAATACACTGTACTCTCTTAAAGGAGATCTTTTGTTCTTCTCAGCGATTACTTTTTGAAGTTTTTGTTGATGAAGAGCCTGTAAAAGGCTCGAAACGTTTAAATTTATGTTTTGTGTGTTTTAATGTTTTAAATTGTATAATTTTTTAATGTATTTTGTCTCTGTTTTTGATGCGATTAAAAGTTAAACAAAATATTGAATTTTATAACTGATTCAATATATCTCAATTTTTTTTTTTTAAATGTGAAATAATAATAATAATTCTAAATAGGGAATGACAAAAACTGTTTAAACTTTTTAAAGAAAAGGTAACTGATCATGACTTTAAAATTACTAAAAACATATGAAGAAATATCAATATGAAAAGAAACATTTAATAAAAAAGTGTTTAGGATATTATAACCCACATTTATATAGAAATAAACATAGATCTTTCACTAAACATGTTATATATTAGAAATATACCATCAGACTTGCCAACCAATTTTAATAAAAAAAGGGAAGATTTTTTTTTTTTTTCTCTTTGACGTATTAAACAATACAGTTTTACAATTTTAATATTTAGAAGCAATCTATAAAAATGTTTTACTATAGATTGATTATACTAAATATATAAAAGTTTTAAATGAAGTTATTCCTCTTCAACATAAGTATCTACAAAACAGATTCTGTAAGAAATTTATTTAAGCATAACAATTTTTTTAAATAAATATAGAATATGATTTTTGTGTATGTACATTAATCATACATATAAAAAGAAGTAGCAGTAACTAATTATCAGTTTCAAACGTGCATAACACCAACTGAGTATTAATTTTCTTAAATTGATTTAGGAAAAACTTTCCTACCTGAAAAAATTATTCTTCATTTTTTTCACATGTTTACACATTTGGTATAAATGCAGTCAAATCTCAAAAATCCGCAATTCTCTAAAATCCGCATAACATTTGCAATGTAAACAAACATTGTCACAACTGATTTGTTGATTAGTGGATTGCAAAAATTCAGCTGTATTGGGAGATAAATCAGTTTTTAACTGGTGCTGATGAATCATTGCAGAGGAGGAAATGATAAGTGTAATTATACATAATTATTAAAAAATAAATGATAATAATTTAGAGGAAAAGGAGAAAAACAGTTTTCAAGAAAGATTTTCTCTCATGAAGATAAATACTCAAATTTTCTCATAGAACAAACTTATGTGATTGACCAAGAATTGCTGACTTTTTTGCAGGTTATAGGAAAATAAATATGTATGAATATTCTTACTTAAACTACTATTGATCAGACTTTTCAAAAATCTAGATAATTTGTAACTATAATGTGATATATAAAAATTGTTCTTTAAATTAAAATTTCATGAAATATTTGTACATTTATTAGACACACTTTATTTCAGCATTGTATATACAACATATAAATTGTATCTTAAAGATTTGCTACTCAAATGAGGTTCTAAGATGTAAATAAAAGAAATTACTCTAAAATCCACAAAATTCAGAAATCCGCAAAACACTTCATTTTAAGCTGTGTGGATTTTTGAGTGTACTGTATGACATACAAATATTTAATTTAATTGAGGAAAAATAAACAGATTCATTGAATTCAGCAATAAAGATCTAAAAATAATTACATGTGTAAGAAATATTGAGCACTTCCATTACTTTATCGTTTCTAGAATTGATCATTGATCACAATCCGGGGAAGGGGGGAATACAAAAATAATTACAGAGTAAGAAATATTAAACTCTTTCAACTCTACTTTTAGAATCTAATGTAAGAACTTTAAAATTAATATTTTTATTTATGTTGCAGATGGATAGAGATTAGGAAACAAAAGACTTCTGCAGAACATTTGATTGCTTATCGCCAGTTGGAGATAAATAAAGGGGGGGGGGGCAAAAAATAATTAAATCAGCAAGAAATATTTAACAATTCTATTTCTTTAAATGTTCTAGAATCTCATAAAGCAAGTTTGAAATGAATATTGACATTTATGTTATGGATGGAGAAAGATTGGGAATCAGGAGTTTTCGTAGAACATTTGGGTTTCTTTTTAAAACGAACGATACCCGCGACTTTTTTAAAAATGGAAGATTTCATCATCTGTCCGGAAGACTGGATGATACATTAAAAAACCGGAAGCCTTGGCAAGTACGTACCATTAATGCATGACTTGAGTGCTAATTTTGTTTCTCATATCTTGAATACTATATGAATACATCTTAAGTATTAACTATACATATTACATATCTTTATTAAATTAAGTTCCTTACTTCTGTTTTTCAATGCAGTTCATTGCATCTTTAAAAGAAAGTGGAATAACTTCTTCCCATTCTACATCAACATCACTTAAATTAGCATCAAACTATTTGTTTTCAATTAGTTCATTGATTGGGAATAATTCCGAAGCCGTAATATTGGTATCACTGTTCACATAATAATCAAAATTGCTATTTAGAACAGAAAAATAATGATCAGTTAAGAAATTCAGGGATGGAACACAGGCGCAGAACTCATACCACTATGAAGGTAACAAAAATTTCTGCTTCTTAAATCAACGATATTATAGGCAGAGAAATTTTTTAAATAAATAGTATACTGGTATGATTTCTGCACCCGTGTTCTATCCCTGGAAATTTTACAAATTTCAGAAAAGAGGAAAAAGACGTCTAATTGATAGTGAGCAGTGTATAAATGAAGAATTTTTGCATTAAAATTAATAGAAATGAATCGGTACTTCACTGAAAAGATGTATAAACCGTGTTTTACTGTATACATTAACGTAAAAAAAAAAATACCAAATTGAAAAACAAAATCTGCATACTGCAATTTCCATAGCATTACACACACTATCACCAGTGAAGAATAACAAGATGAATTATTGCTCCTATACATAAAAAGGAAAGCAGATTCTAGAGGTCGGATCAATAGCCAATAGAAGAACTGGGGAATTATGGAAGTATTAGCTATCATTAGATCAGGAAATACTGAGCTATTAAAACATCAAGAAAATATGGCTCTCATATATTTCCAACAATCATACAGAGGGTGAGGGTGCTGCAAATATTCATACAAATATTTAGGTCTGCAAATTATTTTAGTTGAATTAGAGCTGAAATTGCAATTAAAGACCTTTTTATTTTTATAAATATGAAGAAATTTTTCTATATTTCAAGAAAATAGAGTTCATGCAAATATTTAAACCTGCAGATTATTTTTAGCTGAATTAAAGCTGAAAATAGGATTACTCAACTAGCAAAGTTTAGCAACAGTTAATTTGTTGATTTCTAGTTTCTGAATATAACCTATGTGTTCTTTTAAATTAAACTTGAGACAGTGTTTTGCTTGACCAATATATATGACTGTCCATATTAACAAAGTATACTAAAGATACCCTAAGAGTTATGCATATCTATAGAGTCTTTTAATATAGAAAGGGCTAGTTTGTTTATGGGTAAGAAAATTATTTTGTAGTTTGAGAACTTTAGCAATGGAAAAACTACATTTAAGGAAAAAATTATTCTCACCCACAAACAAATTAGCTATTTCTGTATTAAAATACCCTACAGACGTGCATAATTCTTGCGGTATTTGTAGCATCTCTTGTCAATATGGATTATTATTACTGGTCAAACAAAATGCAAACTAAGTTTCATTAAAAAAAAAAAAAAAAAAAAAAAAAAAAAGGGGGGGGGGGGGGTAAATATTTTACAGGGTGGCTTCAGAAATTCAGAAAAGAAGTTCCCTGATTTTTCCATGATTTACATGACTAATTTTGACAAATTTCCATGATTTCTGTTACCTATTATAATACATTCCATAATTTTGTGTATACCACATGCTTGTGTAACATGCTCGCTAAACCACTGCAATTCAAAAATCTATACTGATGGGCAAAAATATTTTAATCTTTATACATTTTTTTATTTGTTCACTTACAAAACATAAGATAAAATGAAAAATTCAAAATTGTGGAGAAATTAACAAAATTATAAAATTATGATTCATTTTAATTACACAACATATTAACATCAATACATAAAATTATTCCAAGTTGTTGCACTATCAGGGGTCGATCCAGGTTTTAATTTTTGGGTCCCTTTTTTGTGAAAAACAGAATATTTTTGTGAAATTTTTATTTATTTTTGTGAAATATAAAATATTTTTGTGAAAAAGTAAGATATTGTGTAAAATCTACCGTTTTTATGATCACTTTATGTACTGTTTAATATCAAGTTAAGAGAGTTTCGTTGAGCGAAATTAAGGCATTAATTAAAAATAATACTGAAAACAATAAAAGGATCATTTTTATAAAACAAAATCTTGTGAAGGGACTCATTTTATAAATTTGAATTTTGTTAAGGGTCCCTTTTTATGGATTTGACTTTTGTGAAGGGTCCCTTTTTATGAATTTGAATTTTGTGAAGGGTCCCTTTTTACTATGCGGAATTTTGTGAAGGGGCCGCAAAAGGGACCCAAATTTTGCCTGGATCGACCCCTGACTATATTTATATATATATATTTTAATGTTAACTTGGTGAGATTAAACTAGAAAGCAGCCAATCCTGGGCAATCGCAGTTAAGATAACACCTGTTTGGCGATCTTTCAGTCATGTTTGCTGGACAAAAGTGAAAATCTCCATGATTATTGGGTCCTTTTACAAAATTCCCTGATATTTCCACATTTATAAAGTACCCTGGTTTTTCCATGATTTCCCTGATTGTCGCCACCCTGTTCTAATATTGCTTATTGAAGAAAAAGAAATTGAACAATTAAAAAAGAAATAAAGAAAAAAGAAAAAATTACCTGAAAATGAGGACTGGACACACACCGAGCTATTTGTCTAAATAATTGTTCTTGTATCTTTATAAACTGCGAAAGTTCTATCACATCTAAAATTTCTTCAATTTCCCCCAAGAACATAACCTAAAAAGAGTTTACACAAATTATGTAAAGTTAAATGTAATTAGATACACATGTTGTATGAAGTAGAGGAAGAAAAATGACAGAATAAATAGTAGAAAAAGTTTTTAAATACTCCTTAATATTAACATCTAAAAGACTTTCTAGTAAGTACTGCAAAATTTAGTTGCAAAATATTTATAATAGATATGTAAGATAACGAAAATTTCATACTATATAAATTTAAGATAATTGAAAATGTAGAATTATCTAAAACTAATTAGGCAATCAAATATTTTTTCCTTTTATACATACATATATATATTCAAACAACTACAATCCAGAATTTGTTTTAGATTTTTTTTTTTTTTAAGAACTTAAAAATATTTTGCTGCTAAAATCACAATTTTATTAATAAATAGGGGAGAGAAAGAAAGAAAGGAAAAATATTATTCTGAAATACACTAGGGTACGTTTCATCAAATACTCCAAAAATTAGAAATTCAGAGTAGATCAAGCAAGAAAGCAAAAAGGATTCTCCTTGAAAATTTAATTCACAAAATATGCTCCAATTTTCTTAAATTATAGGGAAAAAAAAAAAAAAAAAAAAAAAAAAATTCCTTTTTGTTTAACTTGCTTTTATTACTCCCCATTAAAAAAAAAAAAAAAAAAACCTTGTTTAGCCCACTAGAATGTGGAAGTATTTTGTAAAGAAATTTAATTTTTTTTTTTTTCTGATACCACCTGCCTATCTAGTGGGACCTTAATTAAGTAATCAGCAAAGCCTTAAAAAAAGTGTGGTACAATTTAATATTGGTACAAGTACTACCTACTTTGAGATCAAAAAATTATTTTTGAAGGCTTTCATATTTTGAGTTGAAAAAAATCTAGTGCCCTAACTTTTGGAACATGCTAAAACAATAGATTCTCCCAGTTATATCGCATTCCATTGATGCTAAAATTGTAGAGGCTATTTTTAGTGAAAAAAGTAAAAATGGAAATATTGGCTCTCAATAAGAGCGATTGCACCCTAAAAAGACGAACCTTTTTCTAATGATAGAAGCATCACTATTACTGAAGAATTAATTAAACAAATGGGGGGAAAATATTGCTGAAACTCATGTGACAACTACAAAATCCTCTTTTGGAAACAAAAATAAAGCAATTTAAAACAAACAAAATCGACCAATTTGGTTAAATGAAAGTAATGCAGGAAATATCTGACCAAAATTCATTCCCTATAAGTTACTCTTGTAGAATAAAAATATAGCTATGAATATTAAATTATATAGTTCTCTAAATATTAGTTTTTATCCTTTTGTTTAACTTTATAAAGTAATTCATAACTTAAAGAATTCAATAAAAAAGAAGGAACCTTAATCAGAAAAATTCCATAATTCAAAGAAGCTCTAGTCACAAAAGTTCTAAATTGGTTCTATATTATATCAAAACTTAAATATCTGTGTGTGTGAGGAAGGAGGGGAGGGGAATGCAAGATTAAAATCGTATCAAAGGGCAACTATGGATATACAGAAAGCATTCAAATAAAATGTATAAAATAAAGAAGCAAAAATAGATTTTAATAAAATTATCCGACAATAACAACTTTATTTATACTATAAAGAAGTGAATAATGAACACATCTGAACATCACAATTTCAATAATAAATAAAATGCTACTTTAAATTAATCACAAGATCACACAATAGGAACTAGAACTGGCTTGATTTTCACTAATAATAATAATAATAATAATAATAATAATTAAAAAAAAAAATATCAAGTGGCTTTTTCAGAATTATTATTTTAAAATTTCACTTTTATCTAACATATAACAAAGATACAAATTTAAAACAAACATAATATACATATCATATAATGAATGAAGAATTTTTTTTGTATCTTTTTAAATATTGGAGGCACTCAAATTGCCCTGTAAAAGAAAAGCTGGAAAAATCTCCACTAAAAGTAATTTATATAATTAAAACACAATAAGAAAATTATATGAATAAATAAAAGCAAGAAAAATAAAACTGATAGTCAATACTGTAAAGAAAACTGTGAGACTCAAGTCAATGTAACAAGACTAAAAAGAGAGGAGAAGGGGGGCAATGAAGGAATGAAATAAAAAAAAATTTTAGTGTTAAATACTTAATAGTGAATTACTGCTCATTGATAAAGGGGCAATAAATTCAAAACATTTCTAACAAGTCTATTGAATACGAAAAATTTAATATAGCAAAACCGATAACTGATTAACTGGTAGCTGGTAGATAAACAGAATTTTAGAGAATTTAAAGCACAAAATTTCATTCTTACTCAATCATTATTTATAATTTTTAAAATATAAAAATTTTGATTTTTATAAATATATAACACTTAACTTTTTAAATTGCCTTAGTAATTATATATTTACTGCTAAAAATAAATAGAATATTCCCCCCCCCTTCCCAAAAATCCTTAAAAACGCTGGGCTGGGTAATATTATATATTTATATTTTTAAATATAACCATGCACAGTGCATTCCTACATTAAATAAGCAATTTTTTTTTTTTTTTTCATAAAGTTTAATTTTTAATAACTCAGTCTCATTTTCTGAAAATTTTCTACTTTTTGTATCACAAATCTTCTGTTTTAAAATATAAATAACAAAGAATGTGAAGGAAAAATTACCTCTTTTTGACTACACGTTTTAGGCCATATTTTTAATAAGCCTCGTATAACCTGTAAAATAAAATCACAATTTAAACTAAATAATCACACAAATATTAGAAAATAAAATACAAAAAAAAAAAAAAAAAAAAAAGAATCACTTCATGCATTGTTATCAATAATTGAATATAATTATAGAATATGTGTGTTTTAACTATAATTGTTTTATTAATATAAATAGTTCATTTAAAACAATGCTAATTCTGAAGTAAATTGAAATTTTGAGTTTTTAAAGCATTAATGGACTAAACTTTACAATCCAGTGCCTCAGCTTTTGTTTGCATTAAGCAAACATGATACATGCACAAATAAAACTGCCACACGAAAATGGTAAAATATTATCTATTTTTGAAATATGCAATTAATTTTATCAATGCTGAAAACAAAACGAAACTAGAATTGAAGGAATGGGGGAGATGCACATAAATTTGACAAATAATTATGAGAGAAAAGAATATGCTGGAGTTTACTAAAATATAAAACACAGATAGTAATTTAAAGTAATACTCTGAGAAACCACTTGGTGAAAAATTCCAAAAATTTATAAAGAAAAGATAATTATCTCTAATTCACAAGAAAATAACTAATTATAATATCTGGATAGCGGATAGATTCTCAAAAGTCAAAGATTTCTTTCCTTGCTTCCCTAAGCCCCCCCCCCTTTTTTTTTTTTTTTTTTTTTTTTTTACTTTCTTCTATCTTTAATAGAAGAAAGAATTGGATTCGTAAAAATTTTCGATTTTGGGTTTTTGATGGATTTACACATTTTGAGAGCTGTAGAACACTATTTTACCATTTTTTAAAAATGTCTGTCTGTCTGTGTGTGTGTGACAAAATTTTGTGGCAACTGTATCTCTGAAACTACTGCACAGAATTTCATACAAATTGGTATGTAGTTGCACCTTGACATAAATTAGTGCCTATCAACTTTTGGTAAAAATCGTCTTACAAGTTGCGTTGCCATCCCGCTTTTTCTAAATTTTTAACAGGGTGATATAGGGCAAAAATTTTCAAGATGGGTATCTTTCGAAAAGGTCTCGTCATTACCTTTAAAACGAATGGTTGAACTATAAATCTGTGATAATTTAAAACAAAGCTATCGATTTTTTTTACTTTTTACGAAAAAAAAAACTTAAGAAAAGAAATCTTTTTTTTTTTTTCTCTCCCCTTAATTTTATCAAACTCCCACGGTTTCCGTGTTCTGACAAACTTAAACTAATTTTTGCTTTTTTCCCTTAATTTTGTCAAAGTCCTACGGTTTCCGTGTCTTGACAAACTTTAACAAATTTTCACATTTTACCCAAAATTTTGTGAAAGTCCCACTTTTTTTTTTTCTCTCTCTCCCCTTAATTCTATCAAACTCCCACGGTTTCCGTGTTTTGACAAACTTAGAATAATTTTCACATTTTACCTAAAATTTTGTCAAAGTCCCACTTTTTTTTTTTTTTTTTTTTTTTTAATTATTGTTACTGAGTGAATTTGTATAGGAAAATATAGAAGAAAGTCTCGTGGTGGCCACAACATATTAGTTTTTTTTTTTTTTTTTTGAGAGAGAGGTTAGTTTTTAATGGAAAGAAAAATTCTTATTAGAGAAAATTATAAATATTTCCTTAAATAAATAAATAAAAAGAATATAATAATGTTTTGACAAAAATCAGTAAAAGAAAGAAATATGTATATGTATATTTTCTTGAGTAACATTATACTACTGTACATTTTTTTTCTGAAAGATGCAAAAATCAGGCCTGAGTATTTTTAAAACTAACCGTATATTTCCGAATATAAGCCGATCCGTATATAAGCCGAGAGTACATTTTTCCTTGCAGAAATTTGCCCAAAATTGCAAACCCGTGTATAAGCCGAATTGAAAAAATACTCTTTTTAAAGTTCGAGTATATAGCCAAAATGGAGAAAATATTGCCAATCTATACAACCTTCAGGATAATCTGTCAAATGAAATTGCGCGAAATGCGTGCTTTTCCAATAGAATTCCTTACCTTGCTTAGCTACGACGTAAAACGTTGGCAGTGTGTTCGGCAACGGCAATAGTTTAACTCTGGCAACCCTATCAGAAGGGAGGCAAACACAGACGCAAGTCCCAGCAGCTGAAAACGATGGTTACCGTAATACCGGGCCGGCGCCGGAGACCTAACCCTAACGTGGATGATGCAATGCCGCTGCTGGATGTTTACATAAATAAGCCGTTTAAAGACAGATTGCATCGATTTTTTTTAATGACGTATGTAAATTATTTTGTATATTTCTACTTTTCAGTATTTTTATCAGTGCTTCAAGGCAATCTTCAAAAAAAAAGAAAAAAAAATACTTCTATAAAAAAAACGAAGCTTTGCCGCTTTTGCTAGTGTAAGCCTAGAAACATTTTAAACAGAGATGATTTAAATTTAATTGTATAAATTAAAAAATATGATCGGGAGTCCTGTTTTTTAAAGTTTCTTTTATACTATTTCTGAATCAGACAGAGAATTTACTCCGTTCGTGCACTCTGCCGATGATTTCAGTTACCGGAGGTCAAAAAGAAATGTAAACACACGTGACTACATCGAGCGTTTTGTAAAATAAATTTAAAATTGCTAATTTAAGAGTTTTATATGTGATAATTATTTAAAAATAAGGTTTAATATCACTATTTTACTTTGTATATACTTTTTAAGCTTCAAATATATGTATTCAATCATTGTTTCTAAAGTACGTTTTTTGCTAGAAATGTAGATCCATATATAAGCCGACCAATATAATTCAGCTTCCGAAAAATTTCCAAAAATTCTCGGCTTATACACGGAAATATATGGTATTTATGAACTTATACATGATGAAGTACATGATCTATTTACTAGGTATGGATTGGATATGGATTTTCTTTTACTAGATCTGGATATCCACAGCAGGCCCTTCTCTAAATATGCATGAATTATTCAATTTTTAATTATCATACAAAAATTTAAAGGTCTTTCTTAACATTCAGTTTTAATACAAGTGGGTGTCATTTGCTTATATCAAAATAAAATTAAATAAAATGTAATTCAAATGAAAAAAATGTGAGTATTTCAACTGCAACAATTATGATAAGAAACATAAACAGAGAGATAATCACTGTAACATTTATTTTGAATCACCCAGTATATATAAACATATAACTGCTTAAAAAGTAATAAATTTTTAACTGGTATACTTAGATCTGATTAATAAAATACATAATCAAAGAAATTACCTGTTCCGTTAATGTTGGATCTTTTTCAAGGAACTGGACCACGCAATAGGCCAGCTATAAATGTAAAATACAAATTAAATCCCAGAAATAGGCGAGATTGATAGATTTATACAAATAATAAATTTGGTATTAATTTTTAAAATCTATAAGTAACATAAATTCACAGTGATAAGTTAAAAAATTTATAAACATTATTAAAAAAAAAAAAAAAACTGAACAGTTGTTTATAAAACACAACCCTTTGTCAGGCAAACAAAGCAGGCACAAGTGCTGCAAATAAAGCAGCAATGTTATTGGGAGTTTTTAACTTATAACTTTTGAATGCCAGTCCTCTGGGGTATTTTTATTATAAAAAATTGACAGTAACTTAATTATTAAACTAAAATTATTATTGCAAAAATACAATAAATTCCAAAGATGCTGCAATGTTGCCAATAATTTGGCACAATATTATAAAATAGCTAATAGTTTATTTCTGCTAATTCACGATGGTCTTTCTCCTACAATAGCCTCGTGAGATATTTCAA
The DNA here is from genome assembly GCA_963930645.1 of Salticus scenicus. Taxonomy (NCBI): domain Eukaryota; kingdom Metazoa; phylum Arthropoda; class Arachnida; order Araneae; family Salticidae; genus Salticus; species Salticus scenicus. Next base: position 41,690,242 of record OZ005650.1, read on the forward strand.
TAGTTCCAGCTTCTCTTATTTTTCTTAGCTCCTTGATCCAACCTTTACAGACTTCAAATTGACTTTGCTGCTATTCACGTTATTAAAAGACTTTAACTGTTGACTGTGAAAAGAAAAAGTATTTAAAAACTGCTCATTGGAAATGAATAATAAAAATCCCTGATGATGCTTAACCCGTAACATTTATAAAGCGAAAAGCTTCGGATAAAATTTTTAAAAACATTTTTAAAATAAAATTTAATTTTACGTGTGTTTAAAGTGTTTTAAATATAATTAATGGTATAATAACGAACAGGCCATCTAAATTTTATGTTCATATGTTTAAAAATGCGAAAAAGAAGAAAACGAGATAACAGGTTGTTGCTTAAGTTTTGAATACCAGTGTATGATTTTGATTGATTTCCAGATTGCTAGTCCTCTTACTACACAGGTCTACAACTAAAATTTTCATTTAATAACTTTCGCTGATATTTATGTTTTTTGATGTGCTGAAAACAAAACCAAAGTGAGTTTTTCTCTATCACATATAGATTTTTGTCAATACAGGGTGTCTACAACACAATTTCTTCTGTGATTCTTCCACTAATATAATATTATATGGTAACTTTTATAGTATGTTTCCACGATTAATTATAATTCATCATGGAAACATACTAGAAACTACCAAATATGGAAAAATTGTGTTCGTAGACAACCTGTATTAAAAAAAAAAAATCATATATGATAGAGAAAAACTGGCTTCAGTTTCGATTTTAGCATACCAAAAAACATATGTATCAACTAAAATTATCAAATCAAATTTTGCCAACATTACTTTTCAGAGGTTAATCCAGAACAAATTTAGTGCCACATTGAGGCACTTTCACAAAGTCAACTTTTGGCAATGAGATACCTTCACAAAGGGAACTTTTGGCAATGAGGCACCTTCACAAAATCAACATTCAGCAAAGGGGCACTTTTACAAAATCATTTTTCAGCAATATAGTGGCACACTAAACATTTTTAAAAGTTTCACTGCACATAAAAATATTCTCAGTTTGGATGTTTACTGGAGATAGTGGTAAATATCTAAGTAAACAGTTTCTCTCATCTTACACATAAGAAACAACTCACACTACATATATATTTATTTTACAACTATTCCATTTTATTTTTTAAATGTATTTTAAAATTAAAACTGCTTTGCACATTTCGGTTAATTGTTCTGAAGCCTCATTAATTTTCACAAACTTACTTGATTTTTTTCACAAATGGGGTACCATTTTTAGAAAGCTGGATTAAACCCTGCTTTTGTTACTATGTTGTTATTATTTGACGAATTTAATATAATTCAAATTCAGACTTAAGATTGCCCCAAAAGGAAAGTATTTTGAAATTTCATAACATTTACCTGCAATTTGTAGCTTTTTCCCAGTATTTTATTTTTACTTATTTTTCCAAACGGAGTTTGGCAGAATTAAGTATTTTCAAAATTTTCATAAGCTTTATTTCTCTGATTTTATAGATACCCCCCACTAAATCCCCCCCCCCCCATTGATTTTTCCAGATTGCTGAAAATCGTGAATACTTTACACATGTGTTTTATGTACATACAAATATAACAAACACTAGAATTTTTAAGAAACTTCTTGATTTTTAACTATGCAAATAAATCTTAGCAACAAATTTCCATAATTTAAATTTTTAGCTTATTATTATTATTATTTTCGGCATCTTATACAAATATCAACAAAAATTAAGTATTAACTAATGCCATATATATGTTCATTTTCTATATGAAATATTTATAAATATTCTTCCTAAAAGATAAAATATAATGACTAAACATTTTTTATTTATAAATTAATTATACAGAATCACAAAAACTTTTACTTGGTAATAAACAGTTTCAATAAACAATTGTTTTACTTAATTTTGATAACCTTTATTTGTAATTTTTACAGCTTAAAAACAATTTACAAAAACTGGTGGGGTGATGGCTCTGTTCTTCAACTCCTGAGAGAAGCTTCACCCCACTGAATTACTGCTTTGCTTTTCAATGATTAGGGGTAATAATATGACTCAATGGTTCAACAACTAATTTGCTACTATTTTTGATGAGGACATAAGTTAGTAATGTGATGCATCATTTTTAATGACACAGAAATATAAAAACATTCATTAACACAAAGCGTCAATAATCAACAAAGTGAATTTTTTTAAATTGAAAAACAAATGCTAATAAATGCACCCCCCCCCCCCTTTATGCATAGTTCATTTTTGCATATTTTAGCTCCAAAAATTAGAAAAGTTTAGAAAATAACAACAAAGTTAAGAATTATGAATTTCTAAATGTTGAAAAAAAAAAAAGAAAAAAAAAAAAAAAACCACAGACAATGAGTAGCTTTTGTAACAAATTTCCTTATTTAAAAACATGGGCTTTGGCTGCCGGCAGTGATATAGAGAGTCCTTTTAAAATAGAACTTCATTTATCATAATTGAATTACAATAATAATTATAATGAAAGAAAGATAAATATGAGAAGGATTATTTATTGAAATCAATCTTTACTTAATCATAATTTAAAATAAATAAATAAATGAAAAAAATAGTCTTTGTAATAAAGTACTCAATAATTAAAATGTCATTTTAAGAAACCAAGTCCAAACTTATGCATCAGATGCAAATGAGCTACTAACCTGTGCATGGTAAAGCCCTAGAGACTTAGGAGTATGAAGTGGAATGAGGACTTTGACCAGAAACTGTTTATGCTCGGCTTTTAATGGCAAAGCAAAACCATTGATAATACTGTAAAAAAAAAAAAAAAAATTGACTTATGTTTTATGCTGAACAAGTGCAACATATCAGAGGTAAATTAAATAAGTTATGATAAATAAGATAAATTTCTGAAAAAATAAATAAATAAATAAAAACTTATAAACTTTAAATGTAAAGGATGAAACAAAGACATTGTACAGTCAGAGAAAAAAAAAAAAAAAAAAAAAAAAAAAAACTTTCCCTGCAAATTTTGTCGCAAATGATCCTATAATTAAGCAGTTGGTGCCAATTGATTGATCTGTAATAACATCTAGTTCATAATGATATAGTTATATCTTGCTTTGGGGTCATCTACATATAAAAAATGGCATCAACTTTTTTTTTTTTTCCTTTCCCAGTAGCAACTTAGCAACCCCACAATTTTATCAATTTCTTAAGGTTATATGGATCAAATCAACACAGAAAATGGTACTGTTTATATATTTATTTCAATTTTCATAGAGCAATAAGCTGTCATAGTCTGGGAATGCTAATGTTACATGAATGTGACAAACATTAATGCATATCTTCCAAAAAAAAATCATATTCAAATTTCATTTTTTTTATGCATTAGCATGAAGTGAACCAAACACATCCTATGCACATGGGATATGTTTGCCTCACTTCAAGCAAAACTCACTCACTTCAAATATTTTTTCCCAATTTCAAATCGCTTTAAATGTTTTTTAATCACTTCATTTTTGATTAAAAAATATTTTTTGAATTATGAAAATTATTAATAAATTCATATTCTAAAAAATTACAAATTATGACATATTAATTTTTGCATGAATAGAACAGGTATCATCAAATACAATTTTTTAAATGTACAGCCTTTTGTTATTTTTCAAGTAACAGTGATATTTTAATTTTTATTGCTCTTAGCGGGGGGTTGTCACTTGTTATCATATCTGTCATCTAAAACCTTGCATACACAGGAATTAATATAGTTATTCAAGTAAGTTTAAATGCACACATATTACTTTAGATTATTTTACAGCTTAATTTGCCTTACTTCATTTCTGGTTATCATCTGAACGGAATGGATATAATAGTTTTTTGCATGAAATCTTAATTTTTTTAAATGTAGGAATGAACAATGCATTTTTGTTTGCAACTCTATCAAGAATTAACTTAAAGTATATAAACCATACCTTTTTTCCAAACTGCTTTTGATCTCAGGAATTCGAATGGAATCAACAATGGGTATTACAATTTGAAAAATTTAAGTTGAGGTATATTTTAACATGTAAACGACCCCCTAAGAAACTGAACTATTGCATTAATAACTAGATGGTATTACAAATCGATCGACAACAGCTACATGTTTCTATGATAATTTACGGTGAAATTAATGGGAGAGGGGAGATTTTTTCTTTTTTGCTGACTGTACATGTTTATATATATATAAAGCTTCTCTTTCAACTAAAGAGATATAAATAAGAGATATAAAACTCACATAAAAAGAGAAACTTATTTTCATTCTATATTAATCTTAACTTCAAATAATTTAAATAATTAGTTTCAAATATTTTTGCTGTGTAAATCAAAGATAAAAATGACATTCAAGAAAATATAACTTTATAATGAAAAGAATTTTCAATGTATATATGCAAAGGCATAAAAAGATCTATTAACATTTTAAAACATTTAAATATCCTTTAATTTGAGCAGCGTAGATGATATATTTTGACTCGCAAATTCGCGGTCATCTTCAGATGTTTGTTTTGCCGCTCTGTTGACCATCGTCTTCATTCGTTTCCACATCATCTTCTTCAGTTCTTACGTCATTCTGTCGTCGATATTTATCTATCACGTGTTGCCAATCCTTTGGTATAATGCTATGCTCTCTTTCGTTAATGGCAGTGTTAGAGGCTAATATTTCTAGGGCTTCTCTTTTTAATGCGTAGTTATGTGAATTATAAGGTGCTATTTTGGTGTTTTTTTAAAGTATTAGGTATTATTGGGTTATTTATGTGTGCGTGATAAAGCGGTGGAGCATCTATTATATTTAAGGTCCTTAATATGTTCAGTTTCCCGGTCTTTAATTTTTCTCTTAGTCATTTCGATATATGAAGCAGTTTTATTATTATTTTCAAAATCAAATTCAATTCTATAGATCCCTGGGGTTTCTTTTGGGTCAATTGTGTCTTTTTCGTTTCGAATTCGCTGTATAATGTTTCTATTGGGTTTGATGGGAATATGCACGTTATGCTTTGCTCCTTCGTTTTTGATTTTGTTCGCTATGCCATTACAGAAAGTTATGGAGGTGGTAAATTTAGGTTTAATCCTTTGGGCGTCATTAATTTTATTAAAAGATGTTAAGCGTTTTTTAAAGAGTTTATGTACTAGAGAATTACTATATCCTGCACGTTGAGCAATGTTTTTTATAAATTTAATTTCGATGTTAAAGAGATTTCTATTTGAGCATATTAGTATGGCGCGATCTATGTAAGAGCGTATGGCTGCAGTTTTGTATTGGAAAGGGGTCCTACATTTATTATGGATAATTTCATTATTGTTTGTTGGTTTTCTATATACAGTAGTATTAAAGGTGTTATTGCGGGTTTTAATAATTTTAACGTCTAGAAAATTTATACTATTATTGGTTTCTGTATCGAGGGTAAATTTAATATTTTGATCAAGGTTATTTGAGTCGTTTAGGAGGTTTTGGGGGTCAATGTTAGTAGGGATGACGGCGAAAACGTCATCTACATATCGTAGCCAGATTTTACAATTATTATTAATTCGTGGGCGGAATTTTCAAGATGTTGGAGTTTAATTTCAGCAATAATACCTGAGATAGGGGAGCCCATTGGCATGCCCTTCGTTTGTCTGTAAATATTACCATTGAAAGTGAAATACGAAACACTAATTATAGCCAATAACCTCTTACTAAACAACTTGTATTTCACTTTCAATGGTAATATTTACAGACAAACGAAGGGCGCGCCAATGGGCTCCCCTATCTCAGGTATTATTGCTGAAATTAAACTCAGACATCTTGAAAATTCCGCCCACGAATTAATAAATAATTGTAAAATCTGGCTACAATATGTAGATGACATTTTCGCCGTCATCCCTACTAACATTGACCCCCAAAACCTCCTAAACGACTTAAATAACCTTGATCAAAATATTAAATTTACCCTCGATACAGAAACCAATAATAGTACAAATTTTCTAGACGTTAAAATTATTAAAAATCGCGATAATACCTTTAATACTACTGTATATAGAAAACCAACAAACAATAATGAAATTATCCATAATAAATGTAGGCAGTGGCGCACCCACGGAGGGGGCTTAGGGGGCTCAAGCCCCCTCCAGAACCAGCTGACATAGTAAAAATTTTCAGATATACATGAAAAAAATAAATATTACTCAAACACAGATACTGTAAGGAAAAGCAGAGTTTATAAATTATACATTAACTATCAGGAATTTTTGAAATCCTTACTCTGTCAAACACAAAAACAATGGACTAGTTCTTTGATTTTTAGTTGAAAGATACCCTAGACATTCCATTGCAGTTATTAGGGATGGGCTTCTAAGGTCCTCCTAAAGCATATACTGTTATACGAAATCGAGTAAGTATCTAAAAAGTCAGGCAGAAGAAGCAATCTCATTTGGAAGTAAGGAAGCATGCATGTATTTGTCAGAAAAATGGGATGTCAGGCTCATACAATTTTTTATTTTCATTTATGAGTATTTATAAAAATTTTGTGAAAGTTTGTTTTGTTAACAAAATCAACACATTCGCATCGGCAAATGAAAATTCTCGTTTGATAATAAAATAAAAATTAGCTCTCCTCTTAGTCATTCCTCTAAAACAATATTTTTAATTAAAAATGGAGTTTGTATATTAGTATTAAACCCTTTAAATGCCACTATCGCAAATACATGCTAGTGAAATTTCGCATCAATTGCTGAAGATAAAATTTAATTGATTTAATCTCAAATACATAAAAAAAAAATTCTAAAAATATACCAATTTAGAGGAATGCCAAAAGGCATAGTTTACTGTTCAAAGTAAGAAAATACCCCGATAACAATATGGTAAGATATTTTACAGATGCTTGGGAGGGGTCACTTATTTTTTTTTATCACGGTACGTAGACGATACAGTAGGGTCCATGCACAGTTTTCCTTTTTGCTTCTGATGTCACTGAGATCTAAGCTCCGTTCTTAGATAATGCAATATTTGCCTGCTATAAAAATTCAAATTTCATATATATATATATATATATGTATGTATATATATATATATTATTGGAATATAATATCCTGTAGTGATATTACTCAAAAAGGTAAAGATTTGAAATATTTTCTAACTGAACAAACTATTCTAAGTAATATATTATACATTAGAATTAATGCTTTAGGATATGCTTGCTGCGTTGACAAACCCCCCATGTCCGATTTGTTTCTGTTAACCGAACCTAGAAGGAGCATAACCCCTCTACTCCAGATAATTAAAGAAAAATAGCCATGTAAAAATTTACACGGAAATTCAGTTATAATTCATAGAGTATTAAATTTGATCAAATTTTATTTTCAAGGGAAATATTCGGGGTGGGGGATTTCATTTCTGACGACTTATATGTTCACCAGCTTGTTATATTGCACACGGCAGTTTTTGATCGTAGATGAAACTACAACTTTATGTTTGCAAGCTCAATTCCAACCCCAACTGACCGAACTACTGTAACTTAGCATGTTATATACTGAGATAAACTCCTTGATTGCACTATTCAACTTAAATTCAGTTTCTTTCATTCGTTTATTTATTTCAAAAGAAACATTTAAAACAGATTCTTTACTATATGTATGTCTGTGTACCAGTGGCGGCTCGTGGACCAAAAATAGATGAAGAGTCATTTCACCTGACAGTTTACACTGTATTCATTTATAAATTTACATTTAAATAAAATGAGTATTTTTAGTTAAAGTTATGCTTAATAAAAATTATACATTAAAACTACTTAAATGTTTTATTTCTCAACTCTGCACCTATTTTCGGTTCACAAGGCGCCACTGCTGCGTATATGGCCATAAACCTATAAGACCCAATTATTCTTCAGCCCCCTCCAGACAGAAATTCTAGGTGCGCCACTGAATGTAGGACCCCTTTCCAATACAAAACTGCAGCCATACGCTCTTACATAGATTGCGCCATACTAATATGCTCAAATAGAAATCTCCTTAACATCGAAATTAAATTTATAAAAAACATTGCTCAACGTGCAGGATATAGTAATTCTCTAGTACATAAACTCTTTAAAAAACGCTTAAAATCTTTCAATAAAATTAATGACGCCCAAAGGATTAAACCTAAATTTACCACCTCCATACCTTTCTGTAATGGCATAGTGAACAAAATCAAAAACGAAGGAGCAAAGCATAACGTGCATATTCCCATCAAACCCAATAGAAACATTATACAGCGAATTTGAAACGAAAAAGACACAATTGACCCAAAAGAAACCCCAGGGATCTATAGAATTGAATTTGATTTTGAAAATAATAATAAAACTGCTTCATATATCGGAATGACTAAGAGAAAAATTAAAGACCGGGAAACTGAACATATTAACGACCTTAAATATAATAGATGCTCCACCGCTTTATCATGCACACACATAAATAACCCAATAATACCTAATACTTTAAAAACCACCAAAATAGCACCTTATAATTCGCATAACTACGCATTAAAAAGAGAAGCCCTAGAAATATTAGCCTCTAACACTGCCATTAACGAAAGAGAGCATAGCATTATACCAAAGGATTGGCAACACGTGATAGATAAATATTGACGACAGAATGACGTAAGAACTGAAGAAGATGATGTGGAAACGAATAGAGACGATGGTCAACAGAGCGGCAAAACAAACATCTGAAGATGACCGCGAATTTGCGAGTCGAAATATATCATCTACGCTGCTCAAATTAAAGGATATTTAAAGGTATTTAAATATTTTAAAAAGAATTTTCAATGTTTTAAAATAGGGCAGCTTGCTGTTGATCCTTTTTTCATTTTCTTATACATTTATTTATTTAAAGTACCGTAATTTCGCGTATATAACCCGCGGCGGAAGGTAACCCGCAGCATAAAAAATGTATTTAAAAATAATTATAACCGAAAGATAACCCGCACTAGAAGATACCCCGCACTTTTAAATCACATGATCGGCAATCGCCGTTTATAATTTCAATACTAATTGCTATTATTTTAATAATAAGTAATAAAAGATACAAATAATAAACAAATATACAAATAAATATAAATAATAAACAAATAAATTTACTTACCTATAACGAAAATGTAAATAATCATATCTTAGTATTAATCATTCTCTGTATATAAATTACTATAAACTGGAGTAACTTCTAATGATTAACACCTTTAATCAATTTATAAGAAAAATTATAGATTAATAATAAATTTATTTAGAAAATTCATTCAAATCCATAGAAATCGGATTCTTCCGTATCAGAATTAAAATGTTGCAGTATTGTTTGGGACAGTTCGTTTTCTTCATCATCCTTATCATCCTCCTTCTCCTCAAGTTTCTTTTCACTGCCCTCAATTTCATCTCATTATACATTAATAATCCAGACTTTTTTAATCCAAATTTTACCGTTTTGATAGTAATAGAGTCCCAAGCGTTTTTTACCCATTAAACTACTTTCACTAGAGATGCTTTTTTAAGATTTCCTGACTTAGTGTATTTTTTAAAGCCGCTAGACATCTAGTCCTCCCACTAAGCTCAAACTTTGGTCTTAAATGATTGGTTAACGAAAATGTCTAATGGTAATAATTTGGTCAAACCACCAGGGATCACTGCTAATTTTGCTGTAACATTTCGCGAGGTAAAAGCTGTCTTTGCTGCATCATCTATATGACATTTCATGGAATCCATAATGAGCAGTCCTTTCGAGTTAAAACGAGAGTTGTGTTGATTTTCTCCTTGTTCGCGATAGATACCCCACACCGGATGATAACCCGCAGGACATGCAAAGTCAGTTTTTTTAATAGATTATCCCTGGGTTATATATGCGAAATTACGGTACTTTTAATATTAAAGTGAGATCAATCTAGAACAGGTCAGCAAATTTTTATTTACTAAACAACAATAAAAAATAAAATAAAAAATAAAAACTTTTCAAGTTTTATTCTAATAAACCATTGGTTCATTACTTATGGACATCAGTGGCCCGGCACTGTATTTTTACTTACATATATTTTTCTTTATTACATTTAAGTAAATTTTGCGTAGTAAATAAGTGCATGTTAAATCTACAAACAGGCATACATTCAGAGCACAATTTTATAATACAGAAGGCAATACTTTTTTGTGAAAAACCTCTTATGAACTCACAAATTTTAGTAAATAAATAAAAATATGTTAAAGTTACAAGCCTATAAGGAGTTTTTCACAAAAAAGAACTTTTGCAATGTAGTTGAAATAATTAGATCTTTACCTGAAATCTAGCTAGTTCTTTTACTGACAGTTTGCTTAATTTTTACTCTATTCAAATGAACTTTTGAAAAAGTTGCCCAATACATCTAGTTATCAACCAGTGTAATAAAAAATTTTCTATGTTTCGTGCATGCACACTAAAAAAATATTTACTATAAATACTCATATCTCAGAAAATATTACACATGTTTAATTTTATGATTCAGAATATGCTTCTATATCATTTTGTCAATTTTTACGCAAGTTTTGCAAAATTTTATGGAAATCCGAAATAGTTATAAGAAGTAAAAAAAAAACTTGCTAAAAAAATTAATAATTTTTGGAAAAAAAAATAAATAAATATATATATATATATATATATATATATATATATATATCTGCCTAAATAATTGTACAATTCCCACAAAAAACATACAAATATTGTACATAGCATGTGCAATAACATGTTAAAGTTACAAGTCATTTGTAGCTTTTTATGATACAGGGTGATCCATAGTATTTGCACTTTTCTTCAATTTGTGGTTGGTCCCCTTATTACACTCTGGACTAGATCAATAGTGGAAAATAAGATTTTTAAAAATTTTCTTTGCATGTTGGAAATTCCAGGCCCTTTCATATTATTATTTATTTATTTATTTTTAGAAAATCGAATTCAATTATCTTTATTTATTCTTTTGTTGTTATTATTTTAATTTACGGATGAAATATTAGAGCTTTAACATCCAATCAGAAAATAGGACATCACAACAAAAAATAATCAACAATTTAAGCTACTATATTTAGTTTACATGAATTTTTGCCTTTTTTTTTTTTTTAAACATGCGGGCATTGAGTATAAGATAAGGATTTTAAGGGCTTTTATTACAGAGTAATAAAATGTAAGGAGTTTTTAAGGACTTTTAAGATTCGTATGAACCCTGTGCTATAGTAGGATAATAATAATTTGCAAACTAGGAGTACTTTAGCCATGAAAAGATTCAGAATACCAGTAATGAAGAGCAATATTCATCTTTTTTCTTTTTTAAATCAATTAAAAAAAAAAAAGCATTTTTTAGTAAGCATTCTATTATTAATTTTTTAAGTAAAATTTTTCATAATGTATAATGTCCTCCAGAACTTAATAGTTTTGTTTGAAACCTATTACTCTTACACAGAAACTCTTTCACGTGCTTACTTGCCAAAATTTTCTTAAAAAAAAAAAAAAAAAAAAAAAGATATAAGATTTAGTCATAAATAAACACTGTCTGGAGATATTAGTTGTAGAGATGCAGTAAAAAAATAAAATTATAAAAAATTGCTAAAATGTGAGGCCATGCCATCTAACCTCCAAATAAGCACCATGTTTAGAGAAATTGCATTATTGCGATTTTCATGTACAGTTGCTAAGAAAATTAAACGCATACAAATGTTCTTCCCTTTCAATAGCCCACACAAAGTCAAGCACTTGAAGTGCAAAACAGAATAACAAAGACCAGACACTGCAACAACAAAAACTTCAGATAACATTATATAATATTTCAATCAATTAAGCTGTATCAATGGAAAGCACAGGGATGAGATTAGCAGAAAGACAAAAACGCTGAAACTGTATGCAAAGACAATGTGTTAAAATGAAATACTAGAATTTTTATAAGCTGAAATCAGCTGAAAAATTTTATTTCTGCAAGCAATTATATCTTTGGCTGACCTATGTCAGATTGTCCACCTATATTAATATAATGACATTTCTACCAACAAACAATTTCTGTGATTACAATTTTGAAAGTAAAAGAAAAATTATGCTTTTTTGCAACTAACTAAAGTTTTTGTTCACATGAATACATTATAGTTTTTTGATTTTTTTTTTTTTTTTTAATTACTTGATTTTACAAGCACTGACGCCTTTTTGAAGCAATTCTTGCATAAAAGTATCATGAATATCGAGAATTAACAATTAATATTTACATTTGCAAGAAATAACACTGAATTTAAGTAAACACATGAGTAATATTAATTAAAAGCAAATATTGTTAAACAGCTTTAGAATAACGTATATAACCAATGAAAAATTCTAGCAGAATTATCAAAAAAAGAAAGAAAAAAATATCTGCAGATGATAATTGTTTGCATTCATCACAAAAACAATTTTACAAACTGCAAGATTTTTATAAAACATAAAATTTTTATGCAGCAGTATATTTTACTTAATATGTTCATACAATTTAAAGAAATATGTAAAAATGTGTGTTTATAAACAATAAAGTAGTAGTTATATAAAATGAGAAGCATGGATGTACAATTCCATTTTTATTTATTTATTTTGTTTGCAAACTAATGTGAATGCACACCCAAGTAAATTTATCATATGTAAATATAATGCAATGTGACGTAGGGAAAAGCAAATTTGAAATTTAATATATATTATTTTAAATCCATGTAATATTGAAAAATTACATGAATAAAAATATTAGATATAACATAAGACATGATATCATTTTCACTAAGTGAAAACTGTTATATTTAGAAACTCCTAGATATCAGTCCACTGGCATCAATGAGAGAAGGTTAACGTATTTTAGCTATGACTTTTTCATATTTTACATTAAAAATGGATTTTTATTTATTTATTTTTATTTTTTATTGCAGTTTTTCATTTGCAATTCAGCAGTTAAATTTTTTACTAGTGAATTAAGTACAAAGTAAACTAATTGTTTTTAATTTTTTCAAAATTAAAAATATCTGATATTAGCACTTGAAAAAAAACTAATTATTAGCACTGTTTTAACTCTCCGTCGGGCGCACCCTGCATAAGAGGCCCGTTCTCGTTTTTATTCTCAAAATATCCTACACATGATTTTTAATTCAAAAACACCCATATGGTGACTTTATTAGAAGTGAATAGAAAGTAATAAACGAAAATTTGATGCATAAGTACAAATTTATTGATTGTAGTACAAGTATTTTAACAATAAAGTATTTACCTCACCTCTCAGGCAGAGTGCGCCCGATTTTGTTCGCCCTACAGGTGCACCTGATGTAGGGTTAAAATTAAATTGTATAATTACACACATTTGATTAAAAAAAAAAAAAAAGTTACATTAAACAAAAACTTTAACTGCTTTGAAATTACCTGCCCAATATTTCTAGGAGTTCACCAATACCATTAAAATGCTCCGTTTCATATATGAACCTGAAATATATATATAAAAAAATAAGCTAGTGAGAAACTAATTCTTCAATCAATTGATTCAAGAATTACATAACATTAACACTAAATGAAGTAGTTCACTGTTTAATGAACCTACTTGATAATTTTCTGTCTGTCCAGAGGAAAACCTGGGTCCGTTAAAAGACTCTTCATGAAATTTTATATCTCAAAAAAGGACCCTTCGTAAAAATGTTTATCATAAAAAAAGGACCCTTCACAAAAATTTTCCCCTTAAAACAGACCTTTTAATAGTTTGTTTTATTGGGATGAGTTTTGTATTTTACAGGGATGAGATTAGCAAAGCTACAAAAAAGCTGAAACAGTACACAAAGGCAAGACACTGAAATGAAATACTAGAATTTTAATGACAAAATGTATTATATTACAGTAATAAATATTTATTTTAATCTTCAATGTATAAAAAAAAGAACAAATACACACCAGAAACATAAAAAATTCTGAAAAAACTAAAAAAAAGCTGAAAAGTTAAATGTACAAAAAAGCTGAAATCAGCTGAAAATCTGAAAAATCTCATCCCTGATTTTAGTTTTCATGCAATTTATAATACTACTGTCAAACCTTGTTAATGTGAACACACTTAATGTGAATTACTTTTAAATGAAGATTAGTTACTGATAGCATGAACAATTTTTTTTTTATTCCCCATGAGATTCACGTTAATGAGGTTGAACTGTATTTCCAATGCTACGATCCCATAGTGCAAATTTATATGAAATAGTGCTCAATTCTGCTGTTTAAGAAAAATGTTAGATGTTGAATAATTTACAAAATTTTCAAATTACAATATTAGAAGTCCATGATATTTAAGCCAGTATCATAAATGATATTTTAAAAGTGGTTTGACATCTTTACAATGAAAATATTCCTCAAAATGGATGCTTTTGTGAATTTTTGCCCTATTATGCCATATTCAGAAATTCGTAAATTCAAAATAACATATGAAGTTTCACAGTTAATGGACCTGATGCAGAAGTGGCAACTGCTACAGACATTTACCAATTTAAGCAGTTATTATAGGCTGATACATCAACAACAACAACAACAAAAAATTTGAGCTCAGCAATTGGAGTAGAGACTTTTATATACCCACAATGACGGACGGTGTATAAAGTCTATTATGTTTATGCCAGCATTACAAGTGATATTTTAAAGCTGGTCTAATATCGTTACAGTGAAAGTATTTCTTTTAGTGCCCATTTCAGTGGAAATTTGTACTATATTAACAAAAAGACAAAAAAGCTGAAACTGTATATGCAAAAGTAAGATATTGAAATGAAATACTAGAATGACAAAATTTATTATATTAGAGTAATAATATGTTTTTTAATTCGCAATCTATTTTTTTAAAAAAAGAAAGAATTATGCTTTAGTATTTAATCAAATTTTATTTGATTAGCTGATGTAACAAGTGCACATAAAACACATACACACACACACGGGAAAAAAAAAAAAAAAAAAAAAAAATGCTGAGAAAAATTAGGGGAAAAAAAAGCTGGAAAGTTAAATTTCCATAAAGCTGAAATCAGCTGAACAATCTCATCCCTGGATGTTAAGAAAATCATAAATTTCGACTAGCTTACAAAGTTTTCAAATTAGAATGTTGCAAATCAATAGGGTTCTACCCACTGTCATAAGTAATATTTTAAAACTAGTCTGATCTCTCTGCGATCATTTGTTCTTGAGATATTGTGTACACAGGCTAACAAATTAACAGACACCCTACAAATGGACACCATATCAATTTTTTCATTCTTGGAATCCCAACACCTCGAAACGTGCAAAAAAAGTAAAAGAATGGAGGCTAAAAATTTTCCTGGGCACCTAAGTTCCCTTTACCTATAGTATGATGAAGAACTAATATATGGCAATCATCTATAACTGTTCTAACAACTCACAAATACTTATAAAGCAAATGTCAATAATAACTATGTAAGGATATGATACTAGAAGAAATACACTTACCTAAGAAATATATTATTAATCTGTTTTCTAATGAAAGCCCTCAAGCCCAGGAATTTTCCATATATCCTATGTAAAACAGTTTTTAAAAATTCTCTTTCTCTTGGATCTTCACTATCAAATAATTCCAAAAGCTACATATTAAATAGAATATAGACGTTACTATTATCATCATCATTTTCAGCACACAAACAGAAAAGTTCTTCAATTATTAATAAATTACATTTAAAATAAACATTAGAAATTATAGAAATTAAATGAGACATTACACTTAAATTGATTAATTAAATAAAACCTTAAAACACTTGCCTCATTATTGGCCGTAAATTTTTCAGCCGGGTACCTGACCGTCCTCAGCAGCAATAGTCCGCTCATTCAAGAACTTCAAGACAGAGGATTGCCGCTGAGGACGGTCGGGTACCCGGCTGAAAAATTTACAGCCAATAATGAGGCAAGTGCTTTAAGGTTTTATTTAATTAATCAATTTAAACATATTCAATTGAAAATTCAACAAATAGATTTAAAAGCTTCTGGTATGATATACTTCTTAAAGAAATTGACAATACCAGTAGCTTTAATAGTAATTATTATTATTATTTACTTTTTTCTTTTTCAATATGATCTTTTTATTCTGATACATT
The DNA here is from genome assembly GCA_963930645.1 of Salticus scenicus. NCBI lineage: Eukaryota > Metazoa > Arthropoda > Arachnida > Araneae > Salticidae > Salticus > Salticus scenicus. The sequence goes on from OZ005650.1 coordinate 41,706,333, forward strand.
CTTCTCATTCTTTTAATAAGCAGTTCGACCCCCCCCCCCCCAATAAAAAAAAAAAAAAACTGTTATAGCTGATTTTTTTGGCATCACCACAAAATAGCTTTAGGAAACAACAATTAAAAAAAAAAAAAAATCTGCAATGAATGTGGACATCACATTACTTCATTATAGAGCCATTGGAATGTACAAATTGTTACAAAACATGGACATTTTGTGTAAGGTAACTAGTTCGTAAATAATCAGGTAGGATTTAGACCATGAACAATTACTGAAAACAACCCCCCCCCCCCCAAAAAAAAAAAAAAAAAAAAAAAAAAAAACTATTACTATAACCACAAAAGTCACAATAATAGGATTATAAATATGGCAGAAAATGAATATAGTAGCTTGTTCAGGAGTATTCTTCCACAACCTATTACAGAATCTCTCATGGTAAATGCACAGCTTAGAGTCAATGAAATTCACTCAAGTGTAGATAACCTACTTTTGTTCCTTGTGGCAAAAATTAACAGTGACGAATACAACATTATGCCAAAAGAATTAACTCCATTAAAATTAGGAAAGAATTTACTAATTCTGGCTACCCTGAAAAAATATTTTTCACCAAATTTGGTCGCTAATCTCTCCAAGTTGGCAGGTTTATTGCCAATGCAAATATTGGTCTTGACATTGATTTGGCGATGAACTTGTGGCATGGTGACCAAATTTGGTAAAAATTTGTAGTTTTGAAGCTCTAACTTCAATAAGAAAAGAGCTCTGGAATTTTTTGGAAAGACACACACAACACATTTGCCTTTCCATTTCCAGAAAGATTTTCACAAGATTATAATAAAAGAGGAGTTGTTATTGATGATTGTAAACTGGAACGCCTATTTCTTTACCTGCTACTTTCTATACGAATAACAGTAACATGGAAAAAAAAAATGGCAAATTTTATTTCATAATGGCGAGCATTGACTTAGTGTCAAAATAGGCAATTTGGCTTTCAAATGTAGCAAAAAATAGTACTTTAGGATTTTCAAAGTTTGGAATTTTTCGAAATGACTCATTGATTTTTAGTGCAGAACTACCTCGAAAATTTTATAAACATCTGACAAGACTTTCAATGAATTCAAATTCTTCAGACTTCAAACTGTGCGGTTAATCAATATTTCTGAATTAGCAAAATTCCTGCTCTGTAGTGTATTTAATCCTGTTTACTTTACTTTTGTAGTATGAGTGACTGTTTTATAGGATTATTTCAAGAATATTCATTGATTATTGATTAATTTGATACAAAAATTAGTATTATTCAATTGTCTCCTGAATATTCAAAAATGTTCATTTCATCGACTAGAACCTGCCTATGTTTTTATGGATTACTTTCTACATGCAAAAATGTTGACAACTTTCACAACAATTTCATTATGAACTCTAAGATACATTAAGTCAGAAAAAGATCAAAAAGGGAGGTGCACAACTAAATATAATCACAAACCTATATTCCAGTCTGCAGCATCCTACGTTCAACTGATTTTGAGTTATGCAAGGTACACATACACACAGACAGACGTCGCACAAATTCTGTAAAATCGTAGATATATCTTAAAAGAAAGCTCATGTCAAGACCATAGTTGGAGGTATACAACTAGACATCATGGCAGTCACGAATATAAATTTACAACATTCTACAAAAATTCGATTTTGAGCTATATGAGATACAAAATATATTTCACCAAATCAAGGATTACTTCCTTATACTTTGTATAAGGAAGTAAAAATAGATAAAAGAGTTAAACCTGTACTGTAAGTGGTGGGTGCATAAAGTTCTCATTCTGCAACTGCTTCTTTAACAATGCTATCTTAATGCACAAGGATAATATTAGAGAGAAGATGAACTAAGCAAATAACTATTTCATTGTTCAGTTTTATTTTAGGTTAAGATAATTCTCATTAGAGATTAAAATAGTGTACTCTTATATTTCTCTGATTTGGTATTTAAAGCTGCAACAAATAATCACCAAAAATGTTGCCTTTTTTTTTTTCTTTTTTAAATTGGTAAATGAATTTTGCAATACTCATTAATTTTTTTAAGTTTAATGTTTGCAATATTTGATCTTGTTAAAGATCATAATACAAGGATTCTTTATCCATGTGAAAATGCTTGTCTTGTTCATTCTTTTACTGTAAAGAAAGAAAAAAGAACAATTTTAAACATTTAATTGAAAACTTTACTTTAAGGCTTCATTTTACAGTTACTTTGATGGTGTTTTGCTGAGATAAAACCAAAGTGTGACATTGGTATGTCTAATCATAAGATCAGGAGCAGTGTTAAAGAACATATCGCTGATATAAAATTCAATAAAACTATTACTGCCTTGGCTAAAACCTCCTAAAATGAAGACATTGACTTTAACGAAGTTACAAAAATTGCAAATTATGATAACCCTACTTACGCATTTAACTGGGAAACCATCGAAATTATAATTCTTGTAATGGCAACGAACCAACACTAAACATTGACCATATGTGGCACCACTTCCTGAAGAAAAAGCCAAGAAGAGCAAAAGAAGTTTTATTTCTAATTTCTATATATTGTTTAAACCATGATGTCGTTTTTCATAGATCTGACAAAAATCTGCAATCAAATATGATGCCAATTTCTAAAATGTTTATTTTCCGTTCATTTTCCACATGTAAATATATACTCTGCCTCTTATAAACATCATCATTTTGATAGTTTTCAGAAACAAAAATAATTCAAAAGCAAAATCTAAAATCTATTTTCATGCATGATCAGATCTTGTAATGATATACAAGTGCAGAGGTGTAATTACAGACTAGAAATCTGCATCGGGTAGGGTACTCGCTTCGTGGGTCAGATTTGCATTAATTTTTCAACTTGTGGGTCTACATGCAAAAAAACTTTCTTCAAAGTTTTTTTATTTTTTAAATCTAACTTTTTGAATGCAGAGATTGGAAAACAAATCTTTCTCCATGGTAGTTTAAAGTAACTTGACTTATAAGATGTGTTATACAATTACACGAATATCAATACTTAACGTATTAAAACTTTATATGCAAAAATTATTTGTCTTTCAATGCATATAGATTTCCTCATTTTACTTTTTAACACGCTTATATTAGCTTCACCTGTATGTATGTATGTTTGTAACTTCTCTGGGAGCAAAACGTGATTGCACAAAATCCTTCATATCTCAAACAAAAAACCATTGTGTATGGTTTCCAGAGCTTTTTAAGAAAACGGCTGATGGCTGAGCTACAAAAATTTGCATGGTGGTTCGTAATGACCTCTCCTGATGCACCTCGAAGCCCGATTTTCGAATTTTGTTTTAGTTTTCTTTTAATTAATTAAAATGTTAAAATAAAAACCTTCTAATTACTGATAAATTGGCCATTTAATTTTAATCCTTAATTTAATTGTTGCCAAAAAAAATTATCATTATTTTTTGGACAGAAAAAAAAAAAAAAAAAAAATGTGAACAATAAAAATTACATTTATTTAAAATATTTAATATTATTCCTTAATTTAATTGTTGCCAAAAAAATTATCATTATTTTTTCGACAGAAAAAAAAAAAAAAAAAACGTGAACAATAAAAATTATATTTATTTAAAATAAGGAAAGTAAATTAAAGCGTGTTCTTTAATTTTTTAAAACTATAATATTATTTTCATATACTGTCAAAATATTTGGAACCATGCAATTTTTATTAAAAGGTTTTATACATCTGAAATTATGTTACATTGTCCACCGAAGTTTTTTGTTTATAATTAGACATTGAAACTTGTAAATTTTTATAAGGCTAAGCTTTTTACACTGGACTGATGTATTATATAATCTATAATAATAAAAGAAGATGTCTGTCTCTCTGTCTGTGCATCTATACGTTCAGCCCCTACTGAACGCAGAAGTATAAAATCTGACATACGGGTGCTCAGAAGCCTTCCCGAGTTGATAGTGAAAACAGAATTTAAAAATTTTAATTAGTTCCGGAGATATTAATTAAAACGTTGACCAATGTCTAATTAAAAAGCGAGCGGATCGTAATTTCCGCCCTTCAAGTAGAATTCAGCGTGTTCCTCAAAAGAGAAAGCCGAGAGAGAAAAATTTTGCGGGTTTTTCTAAAGCGATCGCTGCCGATCTGTTGGAAATATCAAAAATACACATGTACCACGAGAAAGAGCATTTGTTACCGATTCTTACGGTACACTTTTTATTTTATTTTTATTTTTTTTTTAAATACGGATTTTTTTATATTTTTTAAAAAAGTTTTAAAAAGGGTCGAAAATTTCTCTTTTTCTCGATCGTCTTTTTTGAAATGCCCTGTACGACCGAGTAACTGTTACATTTCTTAACAACTGGTATATTTGGAAAGGACATTTAATCCTCCTTCGAACCATATAAACATTTTTACAAAATACGGATTAGCGATCCATATTTTTAGATTTTATGAAACATCGATTTTTTCACAAAACATTTTATAACTCAAAAGCGTTTAGAGATAAATCATTTTTTTTTTTTTATATATATATAGATCTTGCTTCAACAATTCAATTCCCAAAAGATTGAGAGAAAATTTCAAAAACTGAATGAGTTATATAATTTCTTTAATTTTAGGCATTAAACCATTGAAAACGGACATCGCCATTCCGTAATGAACTGAATACTGCTTGCTATCTTGATTCATGGGGTGGGTTACCATGGCAACTGACCTTGACAGAGAAGAGAGAATTCAATATCTGCCCAAACGAAGGAAATATTTTACCATTTGAGATCACCTGCTTTTTCTACTAGGAATAAAAATTGCAAATTTCAAAATGCTGAAATTTTCTTCTAAATTTTTTAAACTTTGTATGCGCAATTTACAGCACAGGGGATAGTTGCAGTTCAAATTTCATCGATTTTTGAAAAAAATTACATTTTAATTGCAAATTAAATTTTATTCTAATAAGCGTATTTCAGTTTCTGATTATGATTAAATTATTTTTAATACATCATTCGAAAGATATTTTAAAGTTCTTTTATATTAAATTATTTATAAAAAGGATTTATAAATTACGTTTTACTTAAAAAATACCTTAAAAACATCCTTTCACAAGACTCAGCAAATTAATTTCGGGTGCAATCACACCCATCATCAGTGCTAAGTGCAATGACACGTCGTTCCCAGTTGAAACATCGTATTCTTTGGCGCAGCAGCTTCATGCTTTCACTTCACTTCAATTTTCCAGGTTGGTTTAATTCTTGCAGTAGTTGATGCCATTCAGGTGGAATTGTGTAGTGCTCCCGGTCGTTGACAGTTTGAAAATTAAATATTATTTCGATGGCCTCCCTTTTTAGTGCATAGTTATAATTGTTATATGGGACTATTTTATTAATATTACTTGAATCAATGTTAATTGGGTTATTGTTGTGGGTGGAGGAGAAGGCCTTCTCCTCCACCCACAGCAACTACTGCAAGAATTAAACCAACCTGGAAAATTGAAGTGAAGTGAAAGCATGAAGCTGCTGCACCAAAAATACGATGTTTCAACTGGAAACGACGTGTCATTGCACTTAGCACTGATGATGGGTGTGATTGCACACGAAATTAATTTGCTGAGTCTTGTGAAAGGATGTTAAGGTATTTTTTAAGTAAAACGTTCTTTTATATTATCGAAAGTTTTCACCAGATTTACACGTTTTGAGGTGTCCCGAATCAGTTTTCTTTTGTATCTCAGCTACTAATTAAAATAATTTCACAAGTAATACATCATTAGAAAGCTTTGTTGATTTGGAATTGAACAGTAGATTACAGAAATTTCTACCGCCAGATGGCGCTGAAATATTTTAAAATTTCAATATTTCAAATTCTAATTATGATTATATTATTTTTAATACATCATTCGAAAGATATTTTAAAGTTCTTTTATATTATCGAAAGTGGAATTCGAGATTTTATCCGATTTACACGTTTTAAGGTTTCCTGTTTTTCAAGGATCGCGAACCAGCTGGTCGCCGAAGGCAGCTAGTTAATAATAATGTATTATATAATTGTTTATTATCAACTTTAAACAAAAAAGAACAGTGATTAGATGCATCATGTATCAACTTAATTCATTACTTCAATACACATACAGTAAATTAGCTGTAGAACAAAATCCAATATATGTGAACAGTAGCATAAAAAACATAATACATAATAATAAAATTACACTGTACACTATATACAACATTAAAAAATAAAATTTGTATTTAATATATGAAATATCATTTGAGACTTTTTTATTAACTATGATATTAAAAAAATATTAGATTAAGAAATATGCATTAACTTATGTTTTTAAGAAACTGATAATATTAGATACTGAATAAGATAAAAAAACTCAAAGTTTTGAAAGCAATTTAAAACATACTTGAAGGACAAATTTTTGGTCAATAACTTTTTTGCCAATTACAGGCTGGAAGTCCGGACTTTCCAAAAACCTCAGGAAAAACTCGTAGACCAGCTGTATAAAAATGCAAAAATCAATAAAGATTCATTATAGAAGGCTTTTTAAAAGTATTTAAGCGTAAGTTAACTAATGTTTTCAATTTAAGAATCATACAAATTTTCAATAAAAAGTAATTTGATTAAATACTGTTTATAAAACATTAGTTAACTAATGGTTTCACACTTTATAAACAATTAAACCATGAAGTTAACATCCATTAAAACATTCAAAATATACAACCTTTTTAATTTCTTCATGTGAAAGAACATGAAGAAATTAACGTTTCTTCATGTTCTTCATTATAGAATTTCTCACATGAAGAAATTAAAAAGGTTGTATATTTTGAATGTTTTAATGGTTTCATTATAAGAAATAGAAAATACTTAATTTTTTTCAACAAAAAGCAATTTGGTTGATTATTATAATTTACTTAATCTATCAAACTTAATAATAAATCACACAAAACATTTAAAAGGTAAAAGTAATTAAGTGCTAAAATTTGCTTTATTTTCTGTGACAACATGAAGCAATGATTTATATTTTAAAAGTCTAAAAAAAAAAAAAAAAAAAAAAAAAAAGAATAAATAAATAAATAAAAATAAGTTTCAAAACAATAGCAAAATTATTTCTATTGATGATAATTTGTAAATAATTAAATTTCACAATTTAGTTTAAAATATAATCATATACACATTACTATACGAAGGGGGAGGGAAGGAGGCTTTTTAGACTTGGATATTTTAGAAGTTTTGACAAAGATAATAAAAGTCCCTCATAACAAAACAAAAAAAAAAAAAAAAAAAAAAGTATTTCTAGAACTTAATGATTAACCTGGTTAACAATCTTGAATCCTTTGGAAAGAGGTGCTGTATATATTAAATATAGAATACCGCCAAACTTCCCCCATGAGAATTTAGAAAACACAGAAGGACAGATGTATTGAAAAGAGAAATAATTTTGATTCTGCACAAGGATATTTTGGACTAAATGATTAAATGCACATTATAAAAATTAGATTTTTAATTAGGAAAAACAAGAATGAAATAATACATATGGTATTTTTAAACGATGATATCATGGGATTTTGCTTACAGAGAGATTCTCTTTTCTTTTTATATAATTTTATTTTATTAATTGAGAAAGTAAAATCAACAGTTATTGAAGACAGTGGTGGATTTAAGGGGGAGGCTAGGGGGCTGAAGCCCCCCCCCCCCAAAGCACTGACATTCACAATTGAATATTGCAATTGTAAATTTTTTATTGGTCTAGAATAACACTTTGAAGAATCTTAGCCCCCCCCCCAAAAGTCAAGTTCTGGATCCGCCACTGATTGAAGACTAATATTGAATACATGAATAAATTATTCTATGAAACGTTAAAAAGATTTCAATTAAAATTAAATAGAAATATGAAAAAAATATGCAATTTATACGGGGAGAAAAAAAAAAAAAAAAAAAAAAAGAAGATAATTGGGAAAAAGGTCACAAAGTTAATTAAAAAACTTTTCAGTTTGAGGATTATTATCGGTTGTGTAATTCAATTGCTTTAGAAAAATTATACAACATTGGATATTTTTTACATTTTTAACTGACTTTAACCATATATATATATGTATAGAATAAATTATTGAATTTTCAAAAATGTGATAAGATTGCCAATATTTCTTAAGGTAAATAAATCTCTTTCCTCTTTAATTTAATGGAATAGTTGACAATGTCAAACCAAGAGCTTTCGGAAATTTTATTTCATTGTGAAAATTCTATTATTGTTTATTTAATAATCAATAGTGACAATATCTTTATAATAGATTAGTATTAAAAAATATTACGATTTTCTAATTATAGAGGTAATATAAATAATTTTCTAAAACTTAATATGGAACTTTCTCAAATTTCATTGACATATATAGGTCTCATTATCTGGAAAACCTAAGATCAAGAATCATTTTAGTTTTTTTTTTTTTTTTTTTTTTTTTTTTTTAACAATTAAAAAAAAAAACATAAATCACTTTAAAAGGAACTAGCAAGTGTTTCATAAGGTAGTATTCTGAAAATCAGAAATTAAAGAATTTCTTTTTCTCAGGAGATGGTCAGGGATATTTGTGGTCCAGGAAAACCCTGGAATTTGCAGCCAACCACGTAAAAAAATTCTAGGTTTTTCATTCTATCTGATGATCAATTTCCAGAAATTTTTAATTTCTTGATAAACTTCCCCCCCCCCCCCCCCAAAAAAAAAAAGTAAAGTGGGAGGGAAAAAATTCTTTTAGTGTTCTGCTGTTATAATCAGGTCATTCACATTTAGTGGCATGGGATAATGAGGCAACAACATTGCTGATGGCAAGTGGTATCATCAGTAATGTGCAATGTGTACATGTTTATATACATACATTATAGCTATTTTTAACTTTCTGCTATATTCCATAGAAGAAAGTATCAAATTTGCAAAAAATTTAGACTTCCAGTTTTCAATTTATTTGCATGTTCTGAGTGGTCTACAACGTCATTCAACTATTTTTAGAAAATGTCTGTCTGTGTGTGACAAATATTTTGGTGCAGCTCTAGATGCAGAACTAAGGCACAGAATTTCATAAAAATTTATATGTAGTTACGCCTAGCCTTAAATTTGTGCTTATCAGTTATTAAGTTATGTTTTATAATTCAGGGAAATCAATAATGGGAAAAAGACCCAAACTCCAGAAAATTCATTCGAAATACTTATGGCCCCCTGGGTTCCAAATAATGGGTTCTATACTGCAGGTACAAATGGTTACCCTAGTGTAATCGTGGTTTAATAAGCAATTTCTTGTTAGTAAATAGTTATTTTTTTTCTTTAGTAAATGATAGTCTTAAATAGAGGCAAGGGAGGTCTATTATTTTAAATAATAATAAATAAAAGTATTAAGAGAAAAAAAAAAAAAAAAATTATTAAAAATATATTTTAATAATTAAATCTGCTGTTTTGTAAATTATGGCCCAAAAGCACCAACCTTTTTGTATTTCTAGGGACTAAAGATTAATGAAATTTTTTATGTTTGAAATAATAAACCATTTATTTAATGTTGTCATTCCATATGTTTAAGCATCTTAAAATTATAGGAGCTTTTATATTCCCTAAAAATTATCTGATGATGATAATTTTCACATCTTAGCAAGATTAAAATTATCAATTACTATGGTTTAACCCTACGTCAGACGCACCCATAGGACGAACAAAATTGGGCGCACCCTGCCTGAGAGGCCAGGTAAATACTTTATTGTTAAAATACTTGTACTACAATCAATAAATTTGTACTTATGCATCAAATTTTCATTTATTACTTTCTATTCACTCCTAATAAGGTCACCATATGGGTGTTTTTGAATTAAAAATCATATGTAGGATAATTTAGAGAATAAAAACCTGAACAGGCCTCTCAGGCAGGGTGCTCCCGACGGAAGGTTAAGTAATCTATCAATATGAGAATCCTAAATATAGCAATGAACCTAATTATGTATGCAGATTACTACAGATGTTCTGAAACACTTCACAAAGATATGTTGTTTGCCATTTAATCAGTGAAATTAATTTTACTCAAAATCCCCCCCCCCCACACCTCATTAAGTTTTGCAAAATTTTTCATACGTGCATCAATTATTCTTTTTTAAAAACATGTGGTATTCAGGACTTGGCATAGCACTACTATGTACGAGATCACCAAATTACCTCCCCCTCCTTCCCTGAGAAAATTTTATCCAGTTGGATCTTCTCTTACTTTTCCAATCACAGGCCACCACTTCTGCTAATAAAATATATATACAGTAACTGCTGCTTAATAAATTCACTGGTTAATAAAATCAGCCGCTTAATCTGATCAAATTGTCAGGACCGGAATCAAATCAATACAAATTACTTTTAAAGCTGCCGCTTATAAAATCAGCATCGCCGGTTAATAAACTCAACAATATCGCCTCAGCAGCCAAAAATATCATTTATGCACACTAAAAAAAAATTTATATTTATATATAAATATATATATTTTTTTTTAAATAAGAAAAGAAATTAAAGCACAACAATCCCTCCATTATCGCTCATTGTCGAAGATCATTGTCACTTGCAGCACCACAGTAATAAGTTACAAATTTGATTTGAAATGATATATATATTTTAAATTTCTAATTATTAAAAAGCAATTTCTAGTTATTTTTAAATTACTGTAATTTATGAGGTTTAAACGAAAGGATTTTAAATTTATAAGAACAATGTGGGTAAAGTAATGATGATTTTCCTCAAACGAAAGTGCATGGAACTTGGAATGCGTTTAATTTATTTATATCGAAGAAACAATTATCTATCAAAAATCAATTAATATTGTTTACTAATTCCATTATTCGTCATATTTTGAAGTTTCTTTCCAAATTCAGGGAAGTAATATCTTTTCCTTAAGTGCAGGAACGCTCGCCAGATATAAAAATCAGCCACTTAATAAAATCACTGGCTCAGAACAATTGTGATTTCAATAAGCAGCAGGAGCTGTATATACATATATCAATGAATGACCATATTGGGTTGTTGAATTTGCCCTCCTGAGCAAAAATGTCTTTATTATAATGTGCACCCTGCCCTCTCTGATATTCTAGAATGATTCCTGCTTTACATACTTTCTAACATAATGCATTAAAAAATACTAATAACCCCACCCCCCTTTTTAACTTAACTGTATTGGCTTTTAGGTGACTCATATTAGAAAGCATTAAGATCGGAAATAACTCTCACTGCCCCTCTAACTTAAGTGAATGGAATAAATATCTAAGCTGGCATAAAGAAAACCTGATTTAAAATAGATGAAGAATCAATAAACAATAATGGTACAGACATCTACAAAAATAAGATTTATGCAAATGATAATGAATTTAAAAAAAAAAAAAAGTTTCAAGTTACATAAAACATAGCGAAGACTTAGCGTGGGATTATAAAAACAAGGCAAAAGTACCATCTTCAGAGCATCATGCACTGAAAACGATACGCTAAACGCAACTGAAACAACTGTCTGCTTTCCTATAATTTCTATTTGGCGTTCTAGACGCTGTTGTTTGCCTTGTTTTTATACATAAAATATCATTTTAAAAGAAATGAAAGCTTGTTTTATTTAGTTTTTCCCTTCCGTTTTTCTACTTGACATTTATTATCGATAACTTATCAAAATGTTAAAATATGCAGATACAGAGGGAATTTACTACTGAGAGGGAGAAGAAAGAATTTATCAGTTATAAGACAGAATGCATTAGACACCTGCAAGTGTGGCCATGAGGCTTCAAGAGTTGGATCATCTTCTTCTGGATCAAAATCAGGATTTTCACTAGGAGGCAGTGTGCGAAATAAATTGCAAGCAATCTGAAAATAGAAAATGATTTTACTATACAATTAAAAATACCGATTGCACATTGATATATAAAATACACACTACTGTGCCAGTATATTTTTCACATTTATAATCTCTTTGACACTGAGTGATGTTTTACAATAACAACTTGAATCAAATGTTTTCTGGGGAACTCTCTTTCTTCAAAATAAAGGTTCAAAAAAATTAAAAATGAAGAAGTTAAAAGAAAAACGGGAAATAATAATAATAAATAAATATTATGAGCATTTTTTTTTTACTTTTCTTCAATTAAAACTAAAGAAGTTTTTTTTTTTTTTTTCAGCCACAGATTATTTTTAGTACACTAAATACAGTACACTTCCAGAAATTAGCATAGCTAGGGACCAAAGATTGTGCAGGTTTTAGAATTTTGAGGGTTTTTGGTATTTTCTGTTTACATTTCTAAATTAGAATTTTAATGCTACAATGCATTGAAAACAAAAGTAGACTTATATAAGTAAGCATGTAAAATATATTTTTTTTTTAAATAAATGAAGATAGTCTACTGCATTTCAATTCAGCCTCTGATAGCTTCTTGAGCATTTCTCAGCAAATCTGAAAGTATCTATTGGAGTTGAAACATTTTTTTTTTTAACCAAATTTAAAGCAGTTATATAAGAAATGAATATTTAATCTGAAAATTTTAAATTTTAACATGTTTTTAACATAAATTATAAGAGTAGAAGATTAAAAGTGGTATTGTCTAAAAGGTATGTTTAATGAGAGTTTGATGGAAAAAAAAAATATATATTATATATTAGGATAACAAAAAAGGGATTTAAATAGCAAAGAACACTGTTGTAAAAAACAGAAAAAAAAAAAAAAAAGCCAATTTTGTCGCTAAAAGACAAATGATAAAGAATATTTGAAGTTTACAAAATGAATAAGAGGAAAAATTGCAAATGCAGATTTAACAACTTTTTCTATAGGTTGGTTGGTTGAATGCCTTTTTCTGGCGCAAGGTCCCTTTTTCTATAGGAATTTTAAATATAAAACATTGTGTGAATAACCTGAAAAACTGTATAAAGATTAAAAGTATTTTTGTCTGCTTCATTGACATATGAATTTTTTTTTTTTTTTTGTGATGCACATAACAATTTCTTATGATAAATTTTATGCTTGTGTATCATTATGTATATAATATAATATAATATATATTTTTTTTTAACTCCAAACATCATTTGTCTTTTGGCAACAAGAGTATATTTTATTTATTTATTCAATTCTTTTGTTATTTGTCTGACAACAGAAATTAGTATATTTTCTTTTCTTTTTTTCTTTTATCAACTGTCTGGCAGCATTAGTGATTATATTTAATGTATATATTAATACACAAATATGAAACTTGTAATATGTTTTAAAACTATTTTTTATAAGAGGCGGGACTTAAAAGCAGTATTGTTTGAAAGGTATGGCCAATGTGGGTTGCATAAAAAAAAAATCACCTATGTGGCCAAGGAGGCATACAAAAAGCACATTTATTAGGATTATAGCTTTCAGACAAAACAGAACTCAAAAAAGATTTTGTTTCTTTGAATCCTAAATTAAATTCTGTTTTTAGTATTATTTCATAACTTATAGAAAATAAAAATAGGCTTTGGTTTCTTTTTTCTTTTCTTTATACACTTTTTCATATTTTACTTGTAATCTTTTGTATTTAAAAGAAGAAAGTTGTTAAATCTGCATGTGTTAAGTTTATTTTGTTGACATATTGTTTTGATGTGTATAGTGTTCTTTGCTATTGAAATGTTCAGAAGAACTTTGATCGGTTGGATTAAGATGCAAATAAATAGGGATAATGAGAGGCAAATAGAAAAGTTCATAGAGATATGCATCGTCATGTAAAGAAAGATGCTGATAGTGATTATTTATTTTTGAAGGTTATGGTAATTACTAAGATTACTTTTTTACATGGAAATTTTGAACTTTTAATATTTATTATTTAAATGCTTAGTTTAAAAAAGTGGTTGAGTTTGACCACTGGGCGATGCTAGAATAAATAATTACAAACAAATGAAATTCACTTGAAGAAATCCTAATTCATTACAGCTTCAAGAAGGTTACAGAATCTGTATGTTCACTTTAAAGTGTATCACAGAAGTCTTGAGAATTCATTCTTGCTTAATCCTGGTGTTGCTGTGTTTGTGTAGCTGATTCGTTGTTCAACATTATTTCATACTTGATAATGCAGCAGGTTAGAATCAGGGTAGATAAGATGACACACTGGTATTAATGAATCTTAAAAATTTTCTGAAAATCACCTTCCGAGTCTTTTTTTGCATTACAGTAGGGTGTTAAATTTTGCTGCCATACATAGGCCAATTGAGTACATAATTTCTCCAAACAAAGTGTTTGTCAATGCAGCATAACTATCGAAATTAGACTTTCTGCAATTGTTAGATGAATTTTGGTATGCAACGGCAATTCCAATGCTTGTTATAGGCTCCCTTCTTAATCGGTCACACTTCTGCAATCTCCTTTGCATTATTTAATTTCAGTGAGCAACTGCTGTATCTGCATAATTAGAATACTCATTGTAAATCATGAGGATGCATGCATTTTTTTTTCCAATATTAAGACTTTTACTCATTCATTTCAGTTTTTCTGTAACTGACACAAAAAAGTTCAAAATAAATAGTGTTTGTAATTTTATCCCTACAAATCAAATTTATGATGCAGCAAACAGATTAAATTTAGCCTAACACTCAGTAAAGGTAAAGCTAAGAAAAAAGCTCAATAAAACTATATATGCCTGGTGATAAAGCTTTTTCATCTCAATGCTAACTTAACTACAACTGGTTTATATGTTTGAATTAAAAGTTAAAATATAAAACATATTTTACAAAGGTCAAATTAATTTTAACAAGAGCGAAAAACGACCAGACCAGGGATTAAACCTGAGTCCTAGGCATAATATGCCAATTACCATTGCTTCATTAGAAATTATATAAATTAAATGAGACATGACTATAACTAATTTAAATAAAAACCTTGTAACACTTGCCTCATTACTGTGCCATAAATTTTTCACCTGGGTACCCAGGCCTCCTTGGTGGCTTCATCTGTTGTGAAGTTCTTGAAACTGATTTACTTGGTGGTCTTTTCCATAAGGTGACGCCACACTCCATCCGGAGCCATTGTGCCGCTGTCATTGCACACATTTAAAATTGTAGCGATTTCTATTGATTCACAGAACATTGCATAATGATAATTATTGTAATCAGCCAATTTTCAAGTTTCATTAAAATTTATTTCTATATTTTCGTTATTATACGTTTTTGCAAGAGCTGTATTCACTTTACCAATTTTAATATCTTATTTATGTTCGTTAATTCTCGTTTTAATTTTTCTTTTTGTGACGCCGATGTATGAACCTGAATTTTTGTTTTCATTTATAAAAGGTATTTTATATATTCCAGCAGTTTCAATGGGTGAAATGGGGTCTTTATCGCTGCGTATTAATTGGAAAATGTTCTTATTTGGTTTTATAGGTTCAGTAATTGTAATATTTCTAATGTGTATTTTGTTTTCATCTGGGACTTGACTGATAGTTGATTCTATTTTTGCAATGCTGTCTTTGATACTAATAGGTTGGTCTAGAATATCTTTTGGTCCCAATTTTAATAATTCATTTTGGTGGTTATTGATTTGACTTTCTAATAAGTTAATGTAAGGGTATTTAGTTTTTGTGTTTGGTCTATAGTTATTTTTCATAAGCCAGAATTTTAGTTTTTTATTATTCTTTTTGACGCTATCATCAAAAAGAAAAATAAAAAACTAAAATTCTGGCTGATGAAAAATAACTATTACTGAACTCCTAAAACCAAATAAAAACATTTTCCAATTAATACGCAGCAATAAAGACCCCATTTCACCCATTGAAACTGCCAGAATATATAAAATACATTTTATAAATCAAAACAAAAATTCAGGTTCATACATCAGTGTCACAAAAAGAAAAATTAAAACGAGAATTAACGAACATAAATAAGATATTAAAATTGGTAAAGTGAATACAGCTCTTGCAAAAACGTATAATAACGAAAATACAGAAATAAATTTTAATGAAATGAAAATTAGCTGATCACAATAATTATCATTATGCAATGTTCCGTGAATCAATAGAAATCGCTACAATTTTAAATGTGTGCAATGACAGCGGTACAATGGCTCCGGATGGAGCGTGGTGCCACCTTATGGAAAAGACCAACGAGATATATAAATTAGAGTGCTGATCCAATGGATGAAGGATTAACTTTCCGTGGTTCAAGATGAATCACGTGACATGCTCGAATAGGTTGCTGTGTTTGGCCCTTTATCGCTATTTTGGCATTTAAAATATCAGTTCGACAAATTATCATTATTATTACGTAACATGAAAGTCCTATGACCGAAATAAATTGTTTTTAAAATAATTTTACACATATTTCACATTTTAATAAATAAAAAAAAATACTTTTTTTTTTCATCATTTCCCAACAAAGTTTAAAAGTGTTTATAAAATAAAATTTAAACTTTTAAAGAGCTAAATTTAACAACAAATAATAATTTTTCAACTATTTTTAAGCATTTTGCTTGTTAAAGTTCAACTACACGAAATAAAAAAAAAGTAAAATCAAAATTATTTAGAACAAAAGAATGTTAAACTACGTAAGCAAACAAAAACATTGGCGTTTATGACTTATGCGAAGAACAATCTCCAAACCGTTGCCATAGAAATTTACTGAAAATAAGCTGTTACCAAGGGAACCATCGAATACGCAGGTACAAGGACAGCATGTCACATGACTCATCTTGGACCTTCTCAAGGGTTACCATTTATCACTCTACTTTAAATATCTCGTTGGAAAAGACCACCAAGTAAATCAGTTTCAAGAACTTTACAACAGATGAAGCCGCCAAGGAGGCCTGGGTATCCAGGTGAAAAATTTATCGCACAGTAATGAGGAAAGTGTTACAAGGTTTTTATTTAAATTAGTTACCATTGCTTCTATTAAGTCAACTACACACTCAACATCTGTCCAATTTGCCCACATAAAACATGAAAATATTCATTTGTCCTAGGAATAATGAAGCAATCTTATAGTTGAATTTATTAATATACTTTTTTAACTCCAAAATTTATTAATATTTATTTTTACTCCAATACTGCTGAGTGATAATGAGCTATTAACATTCATAACTCCAATAGCATATAAGTAATTTGACTCTTTCATCCAAAATACATTACTGACTTTTGGTTTAAGTTATAAATCTTAATTATTCATTGTTAACCAACAATATTGGAGCTTAAAAATATGTTTGCTTTCCAAAAACTCTGTAACTGTCAGTGAATGAATTGTAATGTTACTGTTTATAAAGACATTCAGACGTATAATATCTCTAAACAGTTGCACATGAAGCTTACGAGGAAAGTATGAATCAGTAACATTCCTATTGAAACCAATGTTTAAATTAAAGAGCTTGATCGAAAACATAGAACAGAGTGCAAATTTTGTACAACCCTCTCTCCTCCCATAGGGCAAGATATAACTCTAGAAGTTTTAGCTGTTTCTATGAAAACCAACAACAGAAGCAGGAAGTGAGAAAGTGTGATGCATAGTGGTAGCGTGTTTGGCTTAAGAAAAGAAAGCATTATGTTCGAGTAAAAAAATAAATAAATTTTTAATTAAATTAAATTATAGTTTAAGAGAAAATATTTATTATACTAAGATTCTTTTTTAAATTTCAATGAGAGTGTACCAATTAATAAAATATTAATTATGAATTTAAAAATATATGTTTAATTAAAGAAGAAAATCATATCTAAATTTACAAATATATTTTCTAATTTATAATGATTATAATTAGAAATAGAAAATTAATGAAAGCATAAGCATTTTGCACAAGGACACAAGATATGAAAGAAAATTAATCCCAACTAATTGCATTATAATCTTGTTCACCATCAAATATTGTTATCATGAACCTTTTAGAAAATAAATGGCTTTTCATTGAGATCTAGATTTGTAAGATTCATATTTGCCCAGATCTTAAAATTTTGGGATGTAAACTGATTATACATTAGTGAAATGATTTTGAGAAACTGCATCCTTGCATTCAATCTTATTGTCAGTTCCTCCAAAAACACTAAATTTGGCAATTGTTCAATAAAATATTTGAAATAAAAGTTATAAGCAACGTCAAATGGTTGAACAACAGTTGTTGTCTATTCAGGATTTTTCATGCAAAAAATTGCATGAATAATAACGAACACAAATAAGAGCTAGTGATGAACACTTGCATTGATAAAAAATACTAAATAGAAATTTACCTAAAACATTAGCACTAACCATTAACAAAATTTTATCTAAATGTAATCAGGGGTGAAACTACCTAGCTTCCAAAACCCTGAAAACTGTTCCTTGCATGCAGATAGGGGAGATTTATTAATGATCTATCATATGGCATGGCTACCTACATTAAGTGATATCTGCAGACTTCACAATGCATTATAAGGCAAATTAAACATTCAAAACGAGAAATTCCTGTAAAAACAAAGTGTTTTAACATGAAATTCAAAGAGAGCAAAAATTTCAAAAACCCTGAATTCAGGGGTAGCCCCTGAAAATGTTTCATCCTTGATGTAATACAAAGTTATTTCCTCAAAAATTATTATTTTTTTATTTTTATTTTTTTAAAGTTTTAAATGAAATAAATTTCAAAATTCAACCTAAATTAAGATGACCAAACGTCCTCTAATCATGAGGACAGTCCTTGAATTTCGACCTACGTCCTCAGCAATTTGAAAATCATTTGAGGACAAATGTTCTCAAATTTATAAATTTGTTCTCCAATGTAAGCATAATTTAGCTCTGTCCTCGAATGGCCCTTCAATTTGAAGATGCTGCGATGATTTGTTTCCAAATTGGGTTTCAAAAACTTGGTCGCCTTACTTAAATAGGAATCGAACTCAAGACCTTTCTTTCTCAAGTCAAACTTGTTATTACTACAACATGCTTTCTCGTTCCATGCTTCTGTTTCATTGGTTTTCATAGAAACAGCCAAAACTTCTAGTTTTCATAGAAACAGCCAAAACTTCTAGGGCCATATCTTGCCCTACGTAGGGAGGGGGGGGGGGGGCGTAAAATTTGTCCTCTACCCGATTGTTTTTGACCACACTCTCTAACATGTTCACATCGGTGCATTGTGTTTACATTGTCTTCTGAGTTAATTTCTAAAACAGAAGTACCAGATGTATTTGGCAAAACTTCCTACTGAATGTGTCTAATTCTTGTAACCATACTTTTTACATGTTTTATCGGTCTATGATATAATAGTGACTAGATCAAAGTGCATGTGTAACAGAGAAGAGTTAAAAAATGCTATAATTATCCAATTGCGGATGTATTTTTTCATTCTTAATAAATTAGGCTTAAAAATAAATCATCAATGATAAATAATTTACTTTTTATAATTTTTCAAAAGTTAGAAAAATGTCTTTGAAATAAAGGCTGCTTTCAGAAAATAGGGACATCTGGTTACTTTAGTCTGTGATGAAGCACCATGATAACAGGGAGAGATTTGATTGGTTTATTTGGGTTTCTGTAATCATTTGGTTTCCAAGAGAACAAATTTCATACTTGTTAAGTTTGAATAGATTTAACTTTTATGTCGAACTAGACCTATGCAAAAAAGCAAGTGGCGACGGTTTGGGATTCAAACGTTTGTTTCTAATGATAGATTTCGTAAAAATGTGTGTTTTTCAAGCAATTTGGAAAGAATTATTTTGGAATAAACTGTGTAGATATATATATATATATTAACATTTGATAAAGGTTTAATTTTTGAACCGGCTGTAGATCATCGTGTCATGTATATTAACAATGGCTGATGCATGTAAAATCGTCATGGACGCAATGTCCTCCATGTTTCCATCCAACATAATATTTCTGGGGTCACCAAAATGAAGTAGCCATAGCCTCCACGGAGGATCAAAATTGTGATTTCATGTCCCAGACCACTATTAGAGGTGAGTCTCAGACCATCGTCAATTGCTAGGATGACCATATGTTCTGGAAATTCGAGGACAACCTCTACTTTGAAATACTTTTTCTAAATTTTTGAAAACTGTAGTAAAGAAAATTACTTATCATGATTATTACTAATTTGCTCCCCATTTATTTAGAATAAAATATATCTTCTTAAATGGATAGTTATAACAGTTTTTAATGCTGTATTATTATAAAGGTGTTCTAATATGGTCACTATACAGATTGCCCATAGCGTAGAACCAGTGCGACGCAACATCCTCTTAACCAAACGTAAAATATTTTTTAAGTTGCTATGTGGTAAATTTACACCCTTAGTCTGTTGGCAAGTATGAAAAAATGCCGAAAGTAATCAAGCCATTCATGATTTCTGCTTTCACATATTTTGAACAAGCTGTGAGTCATCGGTGGTACATGCCGGCATGAATGTGTTATGAGTAATGCTTGGTTTGGTTTCAATAGGAATTTTACTGATTCATGCTTCCCTTGTAAGGGGATACTTCATCTAATAAGGACAACAGCCTAATATGGAGAAATATGTTTTAAAAATTACTCATTACCTTATGTATTTTTTAAAATTCTGTTTTCACATTTAGAAAAATCACAACTACTAGATTGATTCCCATTTTAAAAGAATTATTTTTTCAGATTTTTTAATATTTTAAAGCTCTAGAATGTGGAAAATTAACTAACAGAATTTTTTACACTTTATAGCTTCAAAATAAATTATTAAAATATTAAAAAATCAATCAAAATAAAGTAGTTCATAAAACAAACATTTGCTATAAGCCAGCAATAGGTCATCTTCTAGAGGTGAATTTGTATTGTGCTGAGTATTCAACTGTTTTTCCCTTTTATTTACATTCAACATCTGACGCCATATTTGCTATATATGATCGCCCACACAGCTGAAATAAGAGGAGCCCAATCAAAATCTAGATAGCCGATGGCATCAGATGTTGAATGTAAATAAAAAGGAAAACAGTTGAATATAAGGCACAATACACCTCCTGAAGATGACCAAGCACCAGGTTGAAAAGCTTCAAGGAAAACAAACAATAAGGTATTGCAAAATATAAATTTAAATCAAGTCAATTTTTGAAAAAGAGAATCAATTTAATGGCTATGATTTTTCTAAATGTGAAAACGCAATTTAAAAAGATACATTATATAACGAGGAATTTTGAAAATTTTCTCTATAGAATAACATGGGGCTAGGCTACCATCCACATTAGAAGAAGTATCTGCTTAAGAATTACAGTTTAATAGCAGATATGAGTAACTGAATCTCCTTAGTAGATGGAAGTCAGTATGTCAACCAAGTATGATTTTACTTCAAATCAAAACTCCAGGACTTCCATAAACAAAATATTTTTAAAAGATAAACTGTACAGCAATCCCCTCTAAAATCTCATTCTAAACACTTATTTTAAACATTTTTTGTAACATTTTTATTATTAATAATAAACACTACAATGTAGCATTTACGGATTTAAATACAGTACGCTCCCAGAAATCCACACAACTTGGGACCAGAGACTGCAGATTTTAGGCATTTTTTGTCAACATTTTAAAAAGAGAACTTTAATGCTATAATGCATAAAAAATGATAGTGGAAAAGTACGCATATATGAGATATATGAAATATTTAAGAAAAAAAAAAAATGAAGGCAAGCGTTCAGGTGTAGTAAAAAATATACATATAAAATTTTATATAAGTATTTTTCTTTCTGCTTAACAAATTAAAAATTTGCTCTATAAAATAAAATACAAAATTGACATAATAATGACTTAAATGATTTTATTTTTATTTTTATTTTTTTTCAGTTTATGAAATTATTTTTTGTTCAAGGACAAATACTGTTGGTTTAAAAAAAAGTGTTACATATCTCCAAGACCTGGATCTTGCTTAAAATTAAACTTTCCTTACCTCAGTAGATTCTGTTTCTAAAATATCACTGTTAAAAAAAGTTCTATCTTGATTTTTTTCCCTTGGAAACTTTGCTATAACTATCATTGTTTAAGTGATTCATGATGTGCAGATTTCTGGACTTTGGATATTTTAGGAGTGTGAATTTCTGGGAGTCCACTATAACTATTTCAACTTTAAATGAAGGTTAATAAAACTCATAACTAACATAAATTCAATATCAACATTAAGGTTGTTTTATGAAGGTGCTTAACCTCCCTATGTCCTAAAAATGGGACATTCATATTTCAGATGAAAAAATCTAAACCACCCCTGAAATATGTGCAATTCTACTTTTACTCTTGCGTGTAACGCATATTAAGTTGCGATGTCACTGTCTGTGACTTCTCAAAATATGATACGTATTATATTAATTTTAGCAAATTAAAAAGTGCCTGGGGTCCCCCTGGACATAGTGACAGGGTTAAGATAATAGTTAATTATATCAAAGTGAAATTAATATTAATTACCTTTAAATAATATGAAATATTACCTAAAACAATTATTGATATCTCTAAAATTACTCAATAACATCAAATCTCATTTTAAACTAAAAATCCATGTTTTCTAGACTTTGATCATATAACTACTCTTATAATTAAATTTATTTTCATTTTAGCTTTTATTTATTTATTTGATCATGTAGTCTTACAGAGAAGTTGAGGACAGTCGGACACCCCCCTTTTTCTCCCCAAACTGGTTTAACCAATTCCTCCTGACTTAAGCCACAATGACCTCTGCTCTACCATCTAGATATTAACTTTTTATTTCTGTTACACTTTGTTCATATTCATTATATATAATCTCATATATCAATGTTTCAGTAACAACTCATCTTAACTTTTCAATATTGTTTGCTTTCTATAAGGCTTCACTTCCATATGTAACTATTTATTGATTATTTCAAGTCTTTCTTCCTGGTGTTTGATCATTCTAATGATGAATTATTATTATATATAAATTTCTGTAAGGAACCAAGACAAATCTTGCCATTATATTGACAGTCATATTTTAACTATGTAGATTTTAAGTTTGAGAGTTTTCAAATAATGAAAGTGAGAAAAATTGAGCTCACATTGTAATGAATTATTATTATTATTATATATATACTTGCCAACCAATTTCAATAAAAAAAGGGAAGATTTTTGTTGAAAAACCAGAAGATTTCATAAAAAAAGGGAAGATTTTTTTTTTTTTTAATTTCTCTTAATACACAATAAACAATACAATTTTACAACTTTAATATTTAGAATCAATCTATAAAAACGTTTCACTATAGATTGATTATACTGAATAAAAAAAAGTTTTAAATGAAGTTATTCCTCTTCAACATATAAATATCTACAAAACAGAATCTGTAAGAAATTTACTTAATAATAGACAAAAAACTTACAGTTAGGTTAAAGTATAACTAATTTTTTAAATAAATAGAATATGATTTTTGTGTATGTACATTAATCATACATATAAAAAAAAGTAGCAGTAGTTAATTATCAGTTTCAAACATGTATAAAACCAACTGAGTATTAATTTTCTTAAATTGATTTGGAAAAAATTTTCCTACCTGAAAAAAAATATTCTTCATTTTTTTCCCACGTTTACACATTTGGTATAAATATGATATACAAATATTTAATTTAATTGAGGAAAAATAAAAAAGATTCATTAAATTCTGCAATAAAGATCTAAAAGTAATTACATACGTGAGAAATATTGAGCACTTCCATTGCTTTATTGTTTCTAGAATTGATCATTGATCACAATCCGGGGAAGGGGGGGGGGATACAAAAATAATTACAGAGTAAGAAATATTAAACTCTTTCAACTCTACTTCTAGAATCTAATGAAGGAAGTTTTAAATTAATATTATCATTTATGTTGCAGATTAATAAAGATTAGAAAACAAAAGACTTCTGCAGAACATTTGATTGCTGATCACTAGTTGGAGATAAATGAAATGGGTGGTGGTGGAAGGGGGGGGGGGCAAAAAATAATTACATCAGCAAGAAATATTTAACAATTCTATTTCTTTACATGTTCTAGAATCTCATAAAGCAAGTTTGAAATGGATATTGACATTTATGTTATGGATGGAAAAAGATTGGGAATTAGGAGTTTTCGTAGAACATTTGGGTTTTCTTTTTAAAACGAACGATATCCGCGACTTTTTTAAAAACGGAAGATTTCATCATCTGTCCGGAAGACCGGAAGATACGTTAAAAAACCGGAAGTCTTCCGGGAAAACCGGAAAAGTTGGCAAGTATGTTATATACACACATATGCAGGATGATTCAAATTAAAGTATTCCTGTTTGGAGCAATCTGACAAGAGAACCAATGGATGTACAATCTCCAAATTTTGACAGCGTACATATCAATTCATTAGAAAATTGTCATAAAAAAATTTAGTTCCAATAAAAACTGCCAGGTGAAAATGTGGCGCTGAGATTGGTTTAATGTAACAAAAGTGTAACATCATACAACATATAGAAAAGACTTTGAAGTGCCTTTATTTATTTATTACGGTTCCTTACAAATAAATTGCCAATTCAACAGAGATGTTAATGACAGCACATGTAAGTAATAATAGCACACAAGGACTTAACTGGTGTTTTTCCATGTGTGGTGGGATTTTTCACACTCAGCTGCAGTAACTAAAAAGTTTTCTGTTTTCTCAAAATGTGTGATCATTCGCCGCAGTGTGAATGGTTTTCAAAACCTGTTCGACATCTTTTTTTTAAATTTCTAATAAAGTTGATTATGTAAACCTCGTATTTTTTTTAAATGGGAACATAATACTCAGTTTTCCTAATCTTTAATTAATCATGGGGCCTCCTTTTCAATTAGCATCCTTTGTTGGAATTAATTTGTTTTATAACAATCAATTTCCCCATGATCTGATATGTATTCTCTAAATTTGAAGGTGTTTTGCTCCCTGTTTCTCTTGCAAGGGTTGTCCTAAAAAGGAATATTTTAATTTGAATCTCCCTGTATATATATGTGCAATCCAAAAAATAAATTGCTTTAAGATGTTTAAGCACAATACTCTGATACTATACAACATATACTGGATGATCCAAAGTCACACAAAAAATATTAATATTCAAAATGTATTGACTTTAGCACTATGTGGTTTTTAGTAAAATGAGCAGAAAAGCAAAAAAAAAAAATTTAAATACAGTGGAGCACCTTTTATACGTTTCTCATTTATACGTTTTTCGACTTCGGTCCCAAATCATTCCATTGAATTCTAATGTTAAAATATTTCGTTTATACATCACAAGTAAATTCTTAATTTCACTTATACGCTTTTTTTTTTTCTCCTTGTAGAATCCCAAGTTTGAGTTTCATTCCAGGATAATAAAAAAAAAAAAAAAAAAAAGATGAATGCTCTTTATGTTTTATTCTTATCTTTTTCAATTACTTTTTCTTAGATTTATGGTAACAAAGTGCGGATATAGAACAAATTGCGACCTGCATCGATCTAAGGCATCGATTGCCTGGGTCAAGGGGGGGGGGGGTGTCAGCAGTTGGCGACTGGGTGCAATGGTAGGTATACAAGTAGCCAGTAACCACTTGAAGTCCTCCCACTTACTCTTTTAATTGACTCCAGGGATGGGATATCAAAGGTATATCAAACACAACTTTATAGGCATTTTGTAAACTTGAAGATTTATTACTCACGTCTGTTGGATGAGTACAATTGCAGAAACAAGGATTTTTTTTTCCCCCTTTCTTTTAATCGTTTGCAAAACTGTCATCTTCATTTAGAGAATAAAAGGCTTTGTCTTTAAAGGTTAAAATCGAAATCTTGAGAAAATTTTCTGAATTTCTGTATTTTTAATTATCATTTAATTTTTATTCTACCTTTTAAAAATATTTTAAATTTACCGTAATTTCGCGTATATAACCCGCGGCAGAAGATAACCCGCAGCATAAAAATTTTATCTAAAAATAATTACAACCAAAAGATACCCTGCAATAGAAGATACCCCGCACTTCTAAAATCGCATGGTCGGCAATCGCCTTTTGTAATTTCAATACTAATTGCTATTATAATAATAAGTAGGAAAGGATACAAATAATAAATATAAGAATACAAATAATAAACAAATAAATTTACTTACCTATAATGAAAGAGCAAATAATCATAACTTATTATTAATCTTTCTCTCTATATAAATTACTATAAACTGGATTAACTTCTAATGATTAACACCTTTATTCAATTTATAAGAAAATTATAAATTAATAATAAATTTATTTACAAAACTCATTCAAATCCATCGAATTCGGATTCTTCCGTATCAGAATTAAAATGTGGTAATATTGTTTAGGACAGTTCGTCTCCATCCTTATTTTCCTCTTCATCAAGTTCCTTTTCACTGTCCTCAATTTCATCGTCATTATACGTCAACATAATCCGACTGCTGACGTGAATTCACGTCATTTTAACTTCTATAGCTATAGTTGCCGCTGACGTAAATTCGCGTCTTTTCAGATTATGTTTCTGGTTACAGATGACGTGAATTTACGTCATTTAAAGAATTTTTATGGAAACGATACTTTAGTATTATTTCGATAGTGTTATTAGGGTATTAATTCTTCGATAGTATTATAGGTTCATTCTAATATTATATGAGATGACTAATCAACTTCAGATAATTAGAAAAATAACATTTATAGTTAATTTTTTATGCACATTTGAACATAAAAAGTTTGTAGCTACTAGCTTGAGTTTACTTCAATATTTCCTGGTAATCAGTTTTAGAAAAGTAAAAAGTATGCCGGTCATGAGTGTTATTAATCCAGACTTTTTGAATCCAGATTTTATTATTTTTATAGTTATAGAGTCTCAAACATTTATTACCCATTCAGCTACTTTCACTAGAAATGCTTTGATTTTTTTCTTATTCGCGAAAGATACCCCGCACCGGATGATAGCCCGCAGGACATACAAAGTCAAGTTTTTTAATAGATTACACGTGGGTTATATACACGAAATTACGGTAATTAAAAGTATATCTTATTCAAATAAATGTAAAGGAAATCATGAAAATTGATTAGACTTTTTTATTACTAATATGACACTATTGTGTATTAATGTTAAAATGAATTTTCAGTTGTACATTTTTTTCAGTTATACGTTTTTTTTAGGAACGGTCCCTTGAAAAACGAATAAACGGTGCTCCACTGTATATATATATATATACAAACAAATTTTTAGTTACATTTTTCATTAACAAATGGCATTGTATCTGTTAATCATTCTAAAAAGAAAATCATGATATATACAGGGTTGCCACAAAAGAAATAGAACAAAAATAGTTGCTTTAGTAGCCTAAATGCATTAAAATAGTTGCCTAAATAGTAGCCTAGTGACCAAAATACTAGCTTACATATCACATGCAAACAATCATTAAAGAATAAAAACCATACACATTTCCTTACTATTCAATATAAATATACCAATTTAAAAAAAAAAAAAAAAAAAAAAAAAACTTCTGAATGTTAAAACTGAATTAAAAAAAAAAAAAAAAAAAAACATTAGGCAATGAGTCATTGTGGAAACAAATTTTTCCATAGAATAACATGGGGTTTGGTTGTTGAAAAGGTTAAGTATTGTCCACTCTTAAAAGCTTACCTTTTTTTTTTTTTTTTTTTTTTTTTTTTTTTTTTTTTTGGGGGGGGGGGGGGGGCTGTATTTTTCCTTTTCTGATTTACTAAAAGAGCTCTCGTTTATAATTTTGTTATTTCTTCTTACATGAAATCAGGGTGAGGAAGGACATAACAGGTCACAGGAGTGTACTAGTAGTCATTTGCAATAAGCAAATTGGCCAGCTTAATAGGTACATATGTCATGTCTGGTGCTATTTCTACATTCTCATTGGATAGTCTACCTGTTTCAAGGTCAGCATCAGGGATATTCCACACTTTAAGGTGGTGAAAAATAAATAAATAAATAAAGGGTTGTAATGACTTTAAAACTTACTAGAGGGCGCTAATTGTCCAGCGCGGAGAAAGACTTTCGATTTGAAGAGACTTTGGTTTTGATTTAGTGAATGATGCAACGCTGATGAGTGCGAATGCCAGGCTTGAGTCCCGTTCATTTTTTTATTATTTGGTGGTCCAGAGATTAGCGACCATTTTATACAATGTGTACTAAAGTGCTTTTGTTTACTTTTTATGTACGTGTGTCTGTGTCGTATCATGTTTGTAAATGAGAAATAAAATATTTCTCTAAATAAAAGCAATCGCCTCTTGATGATTTCCAGCCTTCAATACATCACAGGATGAAAAGGTTAAGATAGGGGATTGTTTATAAAATGCTGAGAAAATATTTCTTTCTGAAATATTTTCCTGATATTTCTGGAAGAAATTTGCAAAAGGTGAAAAATAGTCTCCCAATAGTTGCCTTTTTGTGAAAATAGTTGCTTTTTCAAGCTTTTTGGGTCAAAAAAGTAGCCATAGTATCCTCAGGCTGAAAATAGTCGCAAATAGTTGCCTTTTAGTAGCCTGTGGCAACCCTGTATATATTGTTAAGAGATAAAGCAATTTTGGTTAAGCTTTATTATGAGAATTTCCAATGCGCAACATCTGTTGACCATGAATGACGCTATCATGAATGACAGCTGTCACATTTACCATTTTTCGACTTAATTCTGTTGTTGGTTGTACTGAGTCACTGTTAAAGAATAATTTTACAATTAAAAAGCCACCTGGTGGAAAATGTTTAATGAATTTGGCAATAAATATTTTGTTACTTAAAAAAAAAAAAAAAAAAGTTTTTTCTGTGAAAAACACTTTAGTGAAAACCATATAGTAATCCACTCAATACTTTTTGAATAATATAATTTTTATTTTTTCCTGTGACTTTTGGATCCCCTGGCATATGTTGTTGTTATTTTTAGTTTATTAATTAGAAATTTTACAGCTTTCGCTCAGAAGTCGTAATGTTGTAGTTCCAAACAGGTTATGTTAACAACTACCATAAATTATTCATGTTTTCACCCAAAACTATTGAAATGGATTTCTACACCTTTACTGTGTTAACAAGAAGAAACAAGGATAAGCATTCAGACTTTTTTGGTAGCACTATTTTCGTACAGAAATATTTTATTTATCATATTCTTGCAGTAATTTTTGCAAAAAGAGTCAATAGAAAGAAAATAGTGGAAGCAAAAAAAGTTGGAATTTTCATTCCTGGAAGATATCAATTTATAAATTTCCAGAATTCTACTGCAAGCTTTTAAACCTTATGGGACAAGCCGTGAGTTGGCCACTCCTGATATAGACTATATTTCTGCAGCTTCCAAGCCACAATAACATGGCTACAGCATATGTTAAGCAGCAAGTCTCATTTGCCTCATGATTTATTTTACTGTTGTCCATTTGTTTATTCTCGCCTGTAGAACAACATAACAATTATCTGCCTCAGTATTTCTTGTGTACCACACTGCTAAATGCTTTGACATCAGTTGCTGTCGGAAATGTTCTCCAGGTTCATAAAACAGTGCTGTAGACAATATCAAATTTCTTGCACAATGTTCACCACACTTCAGCTTTTTTCAAAATTCTCAATGACACTACTCCAGGTAAAGTCACCTAAATGATATCTCCTGGATTGCCATTTTACATAGTAGCAACATTCTGATACTGTTAATATCCTTATACACTGTGCAATAAGTTTTCACGAACTTGCTGGGCATAAACTGCTTGCATGTTTTATACTATTCCAACATTCCTTCTTTGACACAACCAAAATAATAAATGTAAATTCTCTTTTCATTAAACTTAAGACTTAATATTTTAGACTAGTAATGCACAACCTATGGCCCTTGAAGGGTTAACTAGTGGCTCTCCAAAATGTCCTAGAAATAGTACTTTTTTTAATAATTGCAATAATTCAATTACTTTTATTCAATAACTGTCTATAAATTTAAACATATAAAAATTAATGATTATATCAGCAATGATAAAGGGCTTCTGAGGCCTGTGGCACTGAAGTGCCTGAAAACTCAAGGTACTTCCAGCAAGGAATCAAAAAGATGTTCTGCAAGTAAAATTATTTTGAAAGCTTTTTAATTTTGATATTTTGTTAAATGTTTAATTTTTAAAATTTTGATATTTTATTGGCCACCAAGTTGTTAGTGCCACCACTCAATAAACAGACATTATCACTATGGCATTCCATACTCTGATCAGTTGTATGAGTAAGTCCTTGCCACTAAAAGATATACAACCTTATTTCAAACTATTTTCATAAATGTCCAGTTTATTACATACACCCATTTAATTTTCTAAAGAAATTTTTCTAATATGAATTGGTCAAGTTATGAAAAAACCAGTTTTTACAGCATCTATATTAATAAAATCAGACTTTTGTCTGTAAATTTGTCAGAATCAAAAAATTTTGCGATATCTACACGTTTCACACACCATGAAAGCTGAAAATGACTTCAAAAAATTTTGTCTGTATGTGTCATGGTGTCCGTATGTTTGTAATGCTATTTTTGCCCGGGCTTCACTTGAGAACGGCTGGACGGAATTCAACAGTGCTTGGTAGAAACTTCGATCTTTACCCAATTTAATTATATCTATCAATATTTTTGAAATTTCTTTGGGGGGCAAAAATAAAAAAACAGTTTGTCGGGGTGGGGGGCATTATGAAGGAGCAATTTCGAAATCCCCCTTTTAGTGCTGAATTTGTCCTTGGAAATCTATGAGATCTGTGGGATTTTACAAAACTTTGAACTTACCCGCAGGGGAAGTAAGAAGCGGGTAGGCTGATGTCGAAATGTTCTCCAGGTTCATAAAACAGTGCTGTAGACAATATCAAATTTCTTGCACAATGTTCACCACACTTCAGCTTTTTTCAAAATTCTCAATGACACTACTCCAGGTAAAGTAGGCAGTGGGGACCCAGACTCCTCAGTTTGTGAGCGGGAAAAATCTCTACCGAGCACATCGGGAACTTTAACGTAAGTTATTTATAATTATATGGGATTTTGTCAACTCATTTAAACAGTGCCTAGAGAAGCATTTAATATTTATTTTACTCTTAAATCAGAATTATTCTTAAATTCAGGATCATTGAAAATATTGTTGTAATTACTTAAACTTAGAACTAAAGAACTTTTTTTTCAATGATCAAAACAAAACTTATTTTAATTAAAGATTGAAATAAGTTAGTAAATAAAGAGTCAAAACAATAGAATATACATCCAAATTAGCATTCTTTTTGATAATGGCTATTGCACATATCAAGTTTGGTGTGTTTATACGCCATAGTACCTCACATGAGATACAGCTGCCTTGTAAACAAGGAAAACTGCAGCAAAGCAATGCTAACTGTTGGGCAATATACACCCAGAGTGAGTTTCTCATAATAGTCCTCATGTGTTATTAAGTTTTATAAGTACTACAGAAGAAGCTCAGAGTCACCCTTCCTGTAAATGGGAGAAAATAGCAGCACCATCAGTTGGAAAATATGTGCTAAATTTTGATAGACATCAATTTATGTCAAAGTGTTATTGTTTAAAGCAGGGCGCGAAATTTCCGCTCGCCATTTGCGAGTGGAATTTTTACTGTGGCGAGTAAAAATTTGGTCTAGTTATAAATAGAATTCTTACACGATATGGTGACAGAAAACATTCTTTTATATATTTAAATGTGGCAAAATCTTGCCATTTTATAACCTCTCCTTTTTAGATTCTCTGATAGCCGAGTCTGTGTATGCGCTACATGAGATCGTCCCGGCCTGGGAAAGCAAAAATTCTTAGTGCTCCCATAAACGATTTTATCGAAAAAGTTATTCCGAAATGGCTATTTCAAATGACAACAGTGAACAAGTTATACACATTGACATTCCATCTGATTACAAAAATAAAATGGACAGTTCTGATATAAAAAGTTAAGTAAATAAATAGATAAATAAGGCAGCTTAATCTTTCATATTAAACAGATTTTCACAAGATATTGTTTGACAAAGAATTTTTTCTTCTTTTTTTCTTTATAATGACTCTTCAGATTTATGTTATTAGATACTTTAATCTTCTTCAAATCTCAAATACAATACATTAAAATGATTTTTAATTATAGATTATTATGAAACAGTATGATATACGACACACATTTAATATATATAATTTTAGAAATATTTCTAAAAGCCTTTCAAATAGTTAGGAAAAAATAAAAAAACCCAAAATGCATAAAAAAGAAAAAAAAAATGACAATCCTATTTTGAGGCGAGTAAAACTTTTTTTTCGGTGAGTATAATCTGAGTTGAAATTTCGGGCCCTGGTTTAACCCTTTACAGCGCACTACCCTTTAAAGTTGGAATTTCAACAAAAAAAAGTTGTAGGCTATCTACTTAGGTCTAAAAGAGTAAGCAGGTATAATTTTGTAAAGATTGTACTTACCGTTTTTAATCTGTGGGTGTTCCATCAGCGGAAACACTGCGCCACTAGAGCTCTGAAAAATGCGTCTAAGCGAGCATCGCAGTGAAGCGCGTAAATGAGTAAAAGATTTTGCATATGAATTAAAAAACACTGTATTATACCTGTGCAGCAGATTTAGTATGACCCAGGGTTTACACACGGGGAGGCCTGATACTCTACAACCCCCCTCCCCCCCCCCCCCCCCCCCAAAAAAAAAAAAAAAAAAAACTTAGTTATATGATTTTTTATGAAATAATTTGATATTTACAGTTAGTATACATATATACAAGTCCTATGTGCAAAAATATTTACAATTAGTCTATTTTTTAGCTTCATGAAATTTTTGGAAGCACGTCACACCTTTTTGGTAGAAGCATGGAATGTATATTTCTTGTTTTTTTTTTTTTTTTTTAAATATATAAACAACAACCCTCTCTCGCAGCATCTGATAGCTTGACGTCATTCCCTTCAAACAGAGGAAAACAGAAAACGTGAACACAGCTGTCTTCTCTCATCATTGCTTTCGGGTGCGTAATATGAAAAGCGCTACTATCGCAGTGTTCCAGGAGATGGAACACCTTATTTTATTCAACAATTCCTCGTATGTTTCCTCTATAAAAAGTTAAAAGTAATATAGAATAAATAATTTAGAGTACAGCCAACGATATCCCATAGAAATTTTTTTTCAAGCAATCTTTTTTGTATCACAAAAAAAATATACAAAATTTCTTGTAAATACGAAGATTTAAAATAACGCGTCTCAGTTAAATATCATTGATTGCCTTGTGTGGTGGTGTTATCTATGAGTGAAAAGGAAAGATCAAAGTAAAAAATGAACCTATTTTTATGCATTTGCAATTGAATTTAACGGTTGGAGAAGCTAGCGAAGTTAGGTGTTCCATGTAGTGGAACACTGAACGGCAAAGGGTTAAAGTGTTATGTGTGTCAAAGTGTTGTTGTTCAAAGTGCAACTAAATATAAATTTTATGAAATTCTGTGTGTATCCGTTCTTTATCCAGAGCTGCCACAAAATTTAATAAAATTTTTGTTGCACATATACACATCATTCCAAAAACAGAATGAATTCAGGATCTCTTAAAATATAAAAAACATTAAGGGATTTAAAAAAAAAAAAAAAAAAAAAAGGGGTTGAAATTTTTTTTATGAATCATATTCCTTCCTACGAAAATGCAGAAAAATGCAAAAATGTTTATTAATTACCAGGAAGGATAGACATTCTTCTGTATAGAAACAGGAGATTAATTTATCAGACTTTATAAATTAAAGAACATTTAAAAGTGTTTATAAAATATTTAATTAAATTTTAATACTTTACTGCTTTTATTTATTTCTTAGTAGGATTGTGCCAGATTTATCTCTCTCACTCTCTAAGAATTTTCTTTATTTTATCTAATTTGTTCATTTTTTTTTTTTTTTTTAATCACACTAGCAACATTTTTCATTTTTTACTACTTAATGTCAAATAAAATTATTGTTATAATGGATAAAGTTTTTTTCCTGCCTTAATTGTTCAGTTGCAGTGAACGTACTTTTACAGGCAAAGTGACAATAAGGAGGCAGTTTATTCACTTTCTTTCAGTAAGGTCAAACTTGGCAAGAAATAGTAGTTTAGTTTAGAGCTCCCAAAGTTTTAAAGTTTTCCGTCACACAGGAGTCTATATCTTAAGATTTCCATAGGATTCTTAATGGAATTATCGTCAAGCCCTATCGATAAAAAGGTAAATATAGAAGTGAGTTGACTTCTGAGAGGGAGTTTGTAGCCAGTACAGAGCTCTAAGCAACTGAACTTTGTTCGTGAGCTAGCGAAGATTTCTGCTCTGGTGTATTTGATGTTATTTGCTTTATTCCTGTGGAACAAGTGACTTTTCTTTGACTGTTCCAAAACATTTGTCAAATAGTAACTTTTGCAGTATAAGTGAGAGCTTCACTGGACTGCTTCAGGAATATTCAATGAAATAATTGTACCACAAGACTATTTCGAGAATATTTGTTGTAATCACAGTTTTGTTGAACTGATTCAAGAAGTTATATTGAATAAAAAGTATTCATCAACAAGAATCTGCCTGCTTCTTTATGAACTACAAGATTTTCGTAACATGTGGCGTCCAACATGGAGCAGTTTGTGTGAATGCCACTAACTAGGGGTATGGAACAAGATATGAAATCCTTGTGAGAGATGAAAGCTGGATAATATGAACTGATAAAAGATATGAAAGCCTGTCGAGAAGAGATAAGAGGAAGAGAGGAAAGAAAAATCTTAACAAGATAAGATGGAATTTGAACATGATCAGCTGTGAGAGGAAATGAAAGGCAGACAAGATCAGCTGAGAGAAGAGACGCAAGCCAGACGGGATCAGCTCAGAGAGAAGATGAAAGCCAGAGAAGAGATGATGAGACCGGAGAAAAGATGACGAGAGGAGATGAAAGCAGGACAAGAGGAGATAAAAGCCTGACAAGAAAACCTGGGAGAAAAGATGAAAGTCGGACTAGACAAGATGGAATCCGAACAAGATCAGCTAGGACACAAGATGAAAGACAGATATGATCAGCTGAGAGAAGAGATGAAAACTGAATAAGATGTCTTGAAAGAAGTTCATGATAGCTCAAGTAGAAGACACTTTGGTGTTTCGGAAACCATCAACAAGACACAAGAATGCTTGTTCTGGAATCAATTTCGAAGTGATGAAGAAAAGTAGTCAAAGGAACACCATACATATGGAGCAAGAAAAGGACAAATTAATAGTTTTTGAAAAAAAAATCTGCCTAAATAATTGTGCAATTCCCACAAAAAAGCACAGAAATATTGTACCTAGTAAATGCAAGAATGTGTTTAAGTTACAAGTCATTTGTAGCTTTTTGTGACACAGGATGATTGAAAGTGTCTTTGCTTTCCTTTAATTTATGGTCGGTCCCCTAATTGCACCAGTGACTAAATCGATAATGAAAAATATAAGCTTGTGAATGTTCTTTGCATGTCTAAAGTTCAAGGTTATTTCGTTCAGTTTTTTTTTTTTTTTTTTTTAAGATAATAGAAAAAATGTATAAAAAAAAAAAAAAAAAAAAAAAAAAATCACAATAATTCCGTCAACTCTGTTTATATATATACATGTATGGGAGGGTTGATGAATTAAATAATTAAAAAAAAAAAAAAAAATGAAGGGGGAAAGAATTATTGCTATTTCAGGATACTTCATAATTTTCTGGTTGATTTTATGAAAGATTAACTCTTTACACATTAGATTTAATTCTATGCATAACAGCTTTTGGTGGTTTCCTAAATTTAATTTGTACAAATTATCCATTTCCATTTTTTAAAAATAAATAAAAAATTATTAAATAAAATATAAATTAATATAAATTAATTAATCAAAGCATGTGAGAATTTTAAGATTATAGCTAGAGACTAAGAAATATAAAATCCTATAATTTAATGCAATTAATAAAAATAATTAAAATTAATCATCTCAGGATTAAACAAATATTGTTACAACGGATTGAGTCTTTTCTCTGCATCAGTTGTTCTGTTGCGGTGAAAGTAGTTTTACAGGCAAAGTGAAATAGCGAGGCAGATCATTCACTTTCAGAGAGGTCAGCCTTGGCGACAAATTTGGCAAAAAATAGTAGTTTAGGGTTCTGAAAGTTTCGAAGCTCTCTCATGCACAGTAGCCTAGATCTTGAACTTTCAATAGGATTCTTGATGGAATTTTTGCCAAGCATCGTTAAAAGGTATAAATAGGAGTAAGTTGACTTCTGAGATGTAGTTTGTAGTCACTGCGATACAGAGTTGTTCAGATACCTATTCTGAGCAAATGCACTTTTGAGATTGTGCTCTAAGTAACTGAACTTTGTTCGTAAACTAGAGAAGATTTCTGTTGAGGAGTATTTGATGTTATTTGCTTGACTGTGGAACAAGTGACTATTTTCTACAGCTGCTAGAATATTCAATAATGTAATTGTACTATTGGGCTGGTTCAAGGATATTTGTTGTAATCAGAGTTTTGTTGTACTGATTCAAGAAGTTATATTGAATAAAGAACATTCATTGATAAGAACCTAGACCTGCCTATTTCTTTATGAACTACTTTCTCACACAAGAAAGTTGGCAAGATTTTCGTAACATTATATTAGTAAAATTATTAAGTCATATTTAAAAGAAAACAGAAGAAATTGTATGTGAATGATGTCACTGCATGAGACAAAGTCTGAAAAGTGTACAATTTATGGGAAAACTAACATTCTGGCAACACTATTTCTAAGTTACACAGAACTTTGGGAGCACCCAATGTTATTTTCATAGTGAATGATTTTATTTCCAGAAAAAAGGAAAACATCTTTAAAATTAATTTAGTACTATTTCAGGGCTTCTTTTAGTTTACAGTGAGTGATTAAATTATTAGACTTTTTTTTTTTTTTTGAATTTTTTCAATTTTCTAAAAAAATATTATACGAAATGGCCTGGAACCTCACACATGCAAGGAACATTTAAAATCTCATTGTTTCCGCTGTCAATTTAGTCCAGAGTGCAATTAGGGGACCAAACACAAATTGAAGAAGAGCAAAATTACTTTGGATCACCCTGCATCATAAAAAGCCACAAATGACTTGTAACTTTAATACATTATTGTACATACTATGTACAATGTTTGAATGATGTGGGATTTGCACAATTATTTAGGCGGATATATATATATATATATTTTTTTTTTTTATTATTATTATTAATTTCTTTTTAGCAAGTTTCTTGCTTATAACTAGAATGAATTTCCATAAAATTTTACAAAACTTACAGAAAAATTGACAAAACATTAGATAAACAATATTCTGAAACATAAAATTCCCACATGTAATATTCGTTGAGATATGAGCATTTTTAGTAAATATTATTTTATTGTGCATGCGTGAAAGATAAGAAAAATTTTTATTGCATAGGTTGAAAGCTAGATATACTGAGCAACTTTTGTCAAAAGCTCATTTGAATAGAGTAAAAATTAAGCAAATTGTCAGCAAAAGAACGAGCTAGATTTTAGGTATTTTCCAGAGTTGAAGTTTCATAAGGGGTTTTTCACATGCTGAGTATTTAATTCGAAGATCCAGTTATTTTAACCACGTTGCAAAAGGTCTTTTTTGTGAAAAACTCTTTATAGGTTTGTAATTCTAACATATTTTTATTTATTCACTAAGATTTGTAAGTTCATAAGGGATTTTATGTAAAATTGTAAATTAATCACAAAGACTCTGCAATTTTACATAAAATCTGGCACTTAATATGTGAACCAAGCGTTAATGTTGTATCTTTTGAGTTTGCTTTTCATTAAAACGTTGAACACCACGCAAATTCTTAAAATCCATTAAAATTCCATAATGATTCTTCCTGTAATAAATAAAAATTAAGCAAATTTTTAATAAATTTTCAATCATTAAATGTAATATTTTTAGTTTTATAGCCGCCACCGATGGTTGACACATCTTTATAACATATTTGACAATGTCAGCCACCGATGGCTGACAGGGCGCTCAACATTTAAAGTTTTTATTTTACATTCGGGGTAAAACTTACACTGAAATGTTTGAAGTATAACATGTTCTGCACACTCCTAAAGTTTTCAAGATGATTTTTCCAGTATGACAAAATGTCTAGAATCTAGAATGGCTGACATGGCGCTCATCGTGTTAACAAGATGACTGCTACAACTATTCTTTGAATATATACCTAGTGCAACCTTATTCAGGCCATCCTAATCATGATGACACTAGACAAGTAATCTGCCACAGTTATTCTCTTGAATGTATACCTACTGTTCCTACTAAAAATGCTCATATACCTACTAAAAATGTTCATATCTCAACGAATATTAAATTTTTGAATTTTATGTTTCAGAATAATATTCCTCTAACTTTTGCCAATTTTTCAGCAAGTTTTGTGAATTTTTATGGAAATCTGTTCTAGTTACAAACAAAACACTTGTAAAAATTAGCAATTTTTGAAATATATATATATATATGCCTAAATAATTGTGCAATTCCCACACCAAAACAAACAAATATTATACATAGTATGTGTCGGGGAGGAGGGGAGTAGAGGAAATGCTGTGCACAACTGAACTCATTAGTGACGGCGCTGAGCAGATTAGTGAGTCTTTCATTCGAATTCGGAAGAGGTACAAGGTACCTTTGAACTATAAACTAGAACAATTAAAATCTTATAATCGTATTCATTATATTTCCATTCATCATTCTTAAATATTAATAATAAATCGTAATTAAGTATTCAAGTAAAAATAAAGCTATTCTTCAAATATGGAATTATATTCTAATGATTTGAGTGGCTTGGTCGTTTTAACTTCGGGATGCTGGCAGAGAGGGTAAGTAGATTTAAACTTATTCTCATTTATCCTAATACATGTTATTCTGATTTATAATTGGGTAAAAGTTGCAAAATTTGAATCAAAATTAAATTCATAAGAAATTCTGAATATCCGAGATTCTAGATTTAATATAAACTAAATCGAAATTCATAAAAATAAAATTTAGTCGAATATTCTGCTTGTGGCTTCATAGCCAGTATGTGCAACAACGTATTAAGGTCACAAGTCATTTGTGGCTTTTTATGATGCAGGGTGATCCAAAGTATTTTTGCTCTTCTTCAATTTGTGGTTGGTCCCCCAAATTGTACTCTGGACTAAATCGATAGTGGAAAATATGAGTTTTTAAATGTTCTTTGCATGTATAAAGTTTCAGGCCATTTCATCTAGCATTTTTTTAGATAATCAAAAAATGTCAAAAAAAAAAAAAAACTCTAATAATTTTATCACTTACTGTATTCATCCACATAAAGGCATGTGGTAACTGCATTGCATCCCTTAGCAACAGCTACTATATCCATTTCTTAAACTGTCTTTGTTACAGCTTTAGTATAGGTCACTTTTGACGATGAATTAAAATGACTGTCACAGTTGTCTAAGTAAAGACCTTGGCAGGAAACGTCTGAGCTACTTTAGTGTGGAACTTGAAATTTCATAAGGGGGGAGGAGTCCTACACTAAAGCTGTTCAATTTCTTTCATGTGATTTTTGTCAATTTCTTTCAAATATATTTTTTAATTGGTTTAAACATACAAAAAGGGAAAAAATTGTCTTGTCCTTAGTTTGAATAAAAGAAAATTGTTAAACTCCATTTTTTTTTTTCCTACCCTAACATAAAAATATTTCTTTTTATGGCAAGGGAAAATTAATGTAGTTATTATTATTTTTTCCCCCCATAACATGTTTCTGCTTTTAAATAATTTTCAAATTAAAATGGGTGTTTTGTTTAATACCTTTTGAGTTAATTATTCACTTGAATTAAAAATGTAGCATTAGATAGATTTTGTCTTGATTAATAAATGTACTAATTTTTGTAGTGATCACTTGAAGGGTGTAACTTTGTATAATGAATTAGTAAAACATGAGATATTCGAAATGAAACACAGCATATGTGACGACGTGAAATGTCTGAATGAAAGTAATAGTCCTATTATATATATATAAAAGAAGTTTAGCGATTGTCAAAAAAAATATGTATACAAATATATAAGATGCTAATTTTTCTTTATAATGTAAAAAAGACCTTACCTATTTTTAAGTTTCAGGGGTAAATAAGACATGCCAGTCTAATAATTATCATGCAAAATATTTTCTTAGTTTTTAATAATAGCTAAAAATTAGTTTAGAATTATAAAGCTTTTTCTTCCTTTTTTTTATCTTCTACTTTCACAAACAACTTTGCTTTTAAAAACCATCTAGCAAATGAATAATAACTTACCTTCTCCAATATAGTATGAGATGCCATTTTACAAATTTTTAATTCACTATTGTTACTATAGGGCCCTTTTAACCCATTTAACATTAATTGGTTTCACACTGAAGCCAAATATTTAACATTTTTTTACACAGAAATTTTTTAATATTTTTTGTTTTAAAGAAATTTTAAAACCTTTATTTTTTTCTTTGTCTGTTAGACAGCAG
Source organism: Salticus scenicus (assembly GCA_963930645.1). Taxonomy (NCBI): domain Eukaryota; kingdom Metazoa; phylum Arthropoda; class Arachnida; order Araneae; family Salticidae; genus Salticus; species Salticus scenicus. The sequence goes on from OZ005650.1 coordinate 41,746,664, forward strand.
CACAATTCTGAAGTTTAGCAATGTTTCACAGGAAGCTAAATGAAAAAAATCACTTAAAATTTTGTTAGTAAGCACAAATACATTGTTGCTGTTTTAATGATGCACTCATGCTTTGTTTTTTCAACTGATGAAAGGCCCTGCTATTATTTTGACCCGAAACAAGTGTTGTGAGTTGTGCATTTTATTTTTTTATTTACTTTATTTTTATTTTTTCAGAATTTATAGAACTTACTTACAAAGTTATTGATTCATAATTTTTTTTCTTTTCACTTTCCAAACATACACATGCAAGGAAAGTATTCTAAACATATCTAAAATCCAACTTTGAAATTCTGGTGTATCTACACATTTTGAGGTCCCTGAGTTCATATTTACTATTTTTACAGTGTTGTGTGTATGTGAGTAAACATGATAGCGTCTAAACACTTTCTTTGAATGAGCTGAAAGTTGGAACATATGTTATAGGTCACTGTAGCATTATTGATTTTGGTGAATCTCGCACTTAGTTTTTTTTATACAGAGACACAAAGCAAAATTCTTTTTTGAAAACTTTTACAAATTCAAATTTTGAAAACTTTTACACTTAAGCCTTTGAACTTGTAGTAAATCAAATCTTATAAATAACAGCAAGGCACAGTCTTATTTTTCAGTTGAAATTTCCAATTAAACTGCAGTAGAGTCTCGAAAATCCGAGGTAATTGGGGCTGACACTACCTCGGATTACTGAAAACTCGGATTTTCCGAAAAAGTAGAAAATTTTTAACAACTACAAATGAAATTAAATAAAATGAACATATTACCTTAAAATCCTTTATTCTTTAGTATAATGACGTAAAAGATTCTTTACAATTTAAAAAAAATTGTCAATTTTTTGTTGCTTCAGCATATTACTTCTCTTTGTTGATGCGATAGTCAGCCAACGCTTCAAAAGCAAAACATCTGCAGGGGTGGCTTCAGTTTGCTGTTCTACATATTTTAAGGCTAGTTCTAAGGCTGCAGAACCTTCACTATGAGATTTTTTTTTTTTTTCTGATAACGGAGAGTCGTTTTCTTCTGTTTCATATTCTTCCTCATCTTCCATCATTTCTATAATATTTGAGTCTGTTATTTCCAGCTTGTCGTCACTATTTAGCCATTCATTTAGATCAACTCCATTAGAGTTTTCGCAGCCTGGTAATTCCTTCACCAAATCTTTCAAAACAATTGTTTCACTATCATCATCATTAATTTTCTCAATAGGCGTAACCAATTCAGGTAGAAACTTAGTCCACGATTTAATTACTGTCGTAGGTTGAACTTCTTCCCAAGAATCTGCTATCCAGTAGACAACATCTCTCATACTTACATTCCTCAAAGCATCCGCAACACTTTCATCATCAGACTGAACTAAATGTTGTAACAAACGGCGTCGATATTTTTTTCTTTAAATTTTCCAATACGCCCGGATCCATTGGCTGAATCAAACTTGTAACATTGGCAGGAAAAAATATAGCACGGATTTCACCACAACGTAGCTCATCATCGTCCGGATGAGATGGAGCGTTATCTAAAAACAAAATTGCTTTGCAAGGCAAATTTTTTTTTCTCAATGCCTTCCGTGTTTCTGGAACAAAATGTTCTAGAAACCATTGTTTGAAAATTTCTCGATTCATCCATGCACTTTTCTGATTTGTGTAATGTACTGGTAAGGCTTCTTCAGTGATGTTTTTTAAGGCTTTAGGTTTGGCAGATTTCCCAATCACAGTCAGTTTCATTTTATGATTTCCAGATGCATTGGCGCATGCTAAAATGGTTAATCGTTCCTTCCGTTTTTTGTGACCTGGAGCTGAATTTTCCTCTTTTGAAGCAAGGGATTTTGAGGGCAACATCTTAAAGTTCAAACCTGTTTCGTCACAGTTATATAACTGGTCAGGTGTGAGCTTTTCCGTCAATATAATGTCTTCAATCCGTTTTTGAAATGCCTGCACAGCTGACGTATCTGCCGAGAGTATTTCACCGCAAACATTTAGTTGACGTACACCATATCGTTTTTTCCAACGGTCTAACCAACCAACGCTTGCTGCGAAATCTTCCTCTCCTTCTTTGAACAGATTTCTGAAAAACACAGCTTTTTCCTGAAGAATAGGGCCACTTATAGGAGAACCTTTGCTACGCTGTTGAGTAAACCAAAGAAATAAAGCCTTGCTAGTTTTTTCATAGTCTGATGTTCTCATAGATTTTCTTTTTTCTCCTGGAGTCTCATTGCACTTCTGTGAACAAAAATGCTCAATTTTTATTCGATTGCGGCGCCAGTCACCAACTGTTACCTCTCCAACACCCAAATCGGTAGCAACACTTTTTATTGTTTCACCTGCATCTAATCTTTTTATAGCGTTCAATTTAGTTATCATAGATACAAATTTTCTCTTATTTTTTCCACTCATTTTCGCAGCAGGCACCTTAACGCAACACTTTCAACAGCAATAAGTTTCCAAAATGATAAGGATCAAGCACGTGTATTGAATTTAAATGAGCAACAGAGCAACTAACAACGCAGCTAGTCCCTAACTAGCATCTAAGCTACTAGTACAATTGAACTTTGAAGAATAAAACTCTTGTAGATCTGGTTTGAAAATTCCTTTCAAACCAACCCCTACCTAGCCACCTTCAAAAACAAAGAGAACAAAAGGTGGTGGGTTACTGAAATTCTTTCCAGGAAGAAACGAAAAATAAGACCTGCATTCTTTGGGTTGCGAGAGGAAATGGGAAGAGCTTTTGGTTGCTACGGGGAAAATTTGGCACCTCGAATTAAGCGGAACCTCGGACTTCTGAGACTCGAACTTTCGAGACTCTACTGTGTTTTCTTCTTTGGAAAAAAACTGTGATCGACTTTTCTGTTTTTGATATCCTATTTAATAGATATAACTTCAAATTTTGGTTGACATTTGACATTAAAAAGATAAGAACACAAACTGTTTCCCTTTATGGTTAATTCTAACAATTCTGAGCCACTGTGTGCGAAGAGCAAAAGAAAAACTACTAGTCTATATTTGGAATAGATATATATATTATATATATATATATAATAAAAAAAAAAGAGAAAAGAAGGAAACTGTGTGCTGAGTTGTATTACAGATGCAGAAGTTTTTCATAAGAGAAAAATATGAAGGATTGTTAGAAAGAAAGTCAGAAATTATGTACACTGCTGAGTTCTATTGCATAGCTAGATTACCGTGCAACATTAATAAGTTCCCATGCATTTTGTCTAATACGTAAAAATTCACTGAAATAAAAGAAATATGGAAAATATATTCCTGTGCATTCCCATTCAAATTACACCCTGGCTCTTAACAAGGTGTCTACTGACTTAACAGAAAAAAAATTCATAACCCCAAAAAATTTTTCATGACCAAATCAAAAATTTTTTTTCTTTCTTTCTTTTTTAATCAATACATCACCTTTATTTTTAAAATTGTTGTTTAACAACATTATTAGTGGTTAAATAGTAATTGAAATCTATCCAAAACAGACATATAAAACTACAAACATATGTACACTATTTGTGCAATGTTATAATATTGCAACTAATTAGTTTTTTGGGGGATTTGAAAATCGTCATTTATTTTCCTTGTATTAAGGAGAGGAGTATATGTACCATTAATTTTTTTTTTTTCAAATTTACAAACTCCTCCACCCCCAATGAAAAGACTACAGATATAATTATTGAACTAAAGTGTATAATTATCCATCTCAAACTTTGTATTTGGATATCTTTCTTGTACTTCAAAATAGAATACATTCTGAATTAGGAAAAAAATAGTTCATTCAGTTATGCATTAATACGGTTTTGATTAACAAGATATTTTAAGCACACATATTTTAGAAAATTTAAATTTTAAATTAAAATTTTTTTTTTTTTTTTTTGCAACAAAAGTTAGAATGCGAGTAGATTTTCATAGAGGACAATTTTGTTTTTGAAAGACAAATGCCTAGATATACTAGGATTATAATCATGCTTATATTTTTACACTACTAAATACTAATAGTAGTGCACTCGAAAATCGATCTGAACCCACAATAGAGAATTTTAATGATCCGCACCAGACCCAAAATCTAAATGAAAATTAATAATTCATCAAAAAATTTTACAATTTAAGTTATAAAGTAAATTTTTATTGACAACTGATAAATAATTTAAAAATAATTAAAACTGTAATTACTAATGCACTAAGTTAAAAGTTTTAAAGTCTGAAAAATGGATAAATAATAATTTTTAACCATTTATGTGTGTTGTGTACTTCAAGAGTACAAAATAGGTTTCAAGTTTAGTGTTTGTATTTTATTGTTTATATTCTTAATAATAATAAATTTATGTTCCGTTGTTAATAGCTTTTATCTGATAAGTTTGTTTATTTTATAATAATGATTTCGGTACGCATATTTATAATCGTGGACATATATATAGTACGTTTGCATGAGTTATGCAGCTATAATTATATTAAACTTCTGCTTATTATGGTAAAATTATTTTTAAACATGTTCTTATGTTGACCCGACTCGTAGGAAGAAAAATTCAGTCAACCCACCCTGAAATGCAATAGGAAAATATTATTTGACCCGACCCGTGAAATTGGGTTACCCAGCCTAATACAGGACTCAAATTGACAGTTGAATTTCAGGACCTGTTCTTGACTTTCATGACCAATTGCTGAATTTCATGACCTTTCATGATCATGACCCATTGCTGAATTTTATGACCTAGTAGACACTCTGCTTAAGATATTTTAGTTCCCCCATCATACTATAGGTCAGGGTCTGTCAAAACCCAAGCGCCAGGTTGCCTGGGCAACTAAAAATATTTTATTGGCAACCAATTATAACAGGCTAACCAAAATATTTCATGTTTTTACAATATTTTTGCTTTTCCTCCCACCTTCTCTTCTTTCTACAAAAAAAGATGGCATTTCTTATATATATTGAATGAATGTTTTTTGTGAAAATTTTACAATTACTTCTGTTTTTGAACGACGTTTTTCCATGGAAGATATATTTCCATATCAAATTTTCTTACTGCTATTATTCTGGTATTTCCCATGTTAACATTATGGTGTGAACGAGGGTCCAGCATCATGAATACTATCAAAAGCAAACTGTGTTCGAACCTTTGAACTTAAAGCGAGAAAATATTAATAGTATGAAGTTCATCAATTTAAATGGACCCTCTTTACAGGAATTCAGTCCTGAAAAATCAACAGACAAATAGTATTTTAAAGCCAAATGTCAGACACATTTAATTTATTTGATGTTTATATTAAAGGTGAAAATATTTTATCCAGTTTTTTTTTTTTTTTTTCCCTGTAGTTTGTTTTTAATCTTTGTATTGTATTTATAAATAAAAGTCTGTTATTTTCTTAAAATTTGACTTAGTTTGCATTTTGAACTGAATAGTTCATTTATTCAATGTAAAATACACTAGTGGATCTGCAGATCAGGAGCCTCAACGTCCTATTTGCATCAGACATTATTCAATAGGACATTTTTATTTATTCCTTATTATATAATAGTATATATTGATTCGATCGACTTATTACCATAATCAGATACATTCTTGAGGGGGGCAGCAGCCCCCCTCAAACCCCTGCTGTATCTCTCTTTGTATACCTATTTGTATATCATATAAAGTGTTACGGAATTGCAAATAATTGCATTTATTTTTGTGTAAATTCTTTCAAAGAGGCTTAGAAAGTCTATAAAATGCTAATTTTGTGCATTTCTAGTCGTTTTAGTGTTAAAATTGCCTAATTTTCCTTTAAAAACGCATTAAAAAGCTCCAATAAAAGAAATGGATTTGGCGCCAAATTTGGCGACGGTTTCCCTCCTTGGTGATTTTTTTTTTTGGCGACCTTGGCTAGAAAATCCTTATTAGGAATATACCAAATACGGAAACTCTAATCTCATTGGCTGATGAGATACGAGAATTTTCCAGAACAGTCTGTGTTCGATAGAATAGTGAAAAAGGAGCATTTTTTTAGCCAAGGGGCCAATCCCCGATCTGTGTCAGTTTCGTCAAATGCTTGCATTGCTTTGAGCCTCTTTGAATGACACTTGCTTTATATGTTATTGATATACAGTTTGTAATGTTGTTTTGCTGTTAACGGCTGTTGTTTAAGCTATGTTTACTGGTTGAATTGAAGCTGATACTTGGTTTATAGACCTGTATTTTTCTGGAACTTTCTGTGAATAAATCACTGAATTATTGCAAGTTTCGCCTTTCATTCTCGGACAACTTACGAACCTCCAAGTACGAAACAATATGTATTCTTAATAAACGACGGTCTTGAATTATTTCCCTGAAATTCATAAATACCAAATTTCATAACTACCAGATTTCGTATAAAGAAAAAAAAAAAATACATAGCATATCGGAAATATTTTGCATAAACTTTAAACTAATTACCAATTCTATGCCCACAATTTTCAACAGGAAAACATTCTTTTAAGATTCTAATAAAATTTCATTATATTTGATGGTGTGTAACCATGTTAAAATAAACTTTTAAGAAATACCGACTATAGACCGTAATAGTACGAAATTCTTTTATGTTGCCTGGAAAAGTAGCCACAGTCATTATAAACGCCAATAATAAGAATAAACCTAATTAATTATAACTCATTAATTTTTCAAACTAATTTGACATCATTTGGATGATTACAGTACATACTCTGAATAATTTTGTGTGGTTCCATAAATTATTTAGTTTATACATATTATAACCCTTTTTACGAGTAAACAGAATTTTAAGAATCTTTATAATGTATGTTAACTTTATAAAGTTCAATTCAGCATAAACGCATTAAAGTGCGCGCTTAAATTAAAAATTTGTCCATAGGCTCTAATGTTACGAAATTCTTTCGTGTGTCTTTATAAACGAACCATAAACATTGTATACACCGGTAAAAACTATTCAGCTTATTTTGTGTTTAAAATTAATAATTGTTCCAAATTTAATATCATTTGGATGACTACGTGACATTGTCAGAACACTTTTGTAAGTTCCTGTACATTAATTAGAAAGCTTAAGAGCACATATTTTCTTCAAACAACATAAGATTAAGCATCTTACTCACGTACGCTAGTTTCATTTTCTTCATTGCAAAGTAATAATATTAAAATGCGTTTAAACAAAATTCACCCCATACACAGTAATGTTAAGAATTTTGGCGTCACCCTGTACGCAGTTTATAAAAAATATAGCAATAAAAATTATGCAGCTGCTTATATGCAAAGCTGGAATGTGTGCGCCAATTTGCAAGTCAATCGAAGGATTTTTGCGGCCGCTATTGCGGTACATACAAATTCTTCCCAGAGGCCGTAAAGATTAAAAAAAATTTGGCGTGTCCCTGTACACAAACGACAAATAGAATACACACCTAACACTATACAGCTAATTTCGTTTGGCTCCTGAATATGTGTACCAAATTGCAAGTCAATAGCGTTATTTTGGGGGGCGCTATCGCGGTACATACAAATTCTTCCCATAGGCCGTAATGATGAGAAAAACTTTGGCGTGTCCCTGTACACGAATTACAAATGGAATACACACCCAAAACTATACAGCTGATTTCGTGGGGATCATGAACATGTGTACAAAATTTCAAGTCAATAGCGTGATTTTTGCGGCCGCTATCGCACGACAGACAGACAGACAGACGGAACCCAAAATCTTTTTGAGTATCAACAGAGGGCGTCCATTGACGTTTGGGCAAAAATTGGAAGTCAATAGCTTGGTTTTTGCGGTGGCTATCGCTGTACATACAGATTCTTCCCATAGGCCGTAATGATAGAAAATCTTTGGCGTGTCCCTGTATACAAACTACAAATGGAATACACACCTAAAACAATACAGCTGATTCCGTTGGGCTCATGAACATGTGTACCAAATTACAAGTCAATTGCGTGTTTTTTGTGGTCGCTATCCCGGTGCATACAAATTCCTCCCATAGGCCGTAATGATAAGAAAAACTTTGGCGAGTCCCTGTACACGAATTACAAATGGAATACACACACAAAACTATACAGCTAATTTTGTGGGGCATATGAACACGAGTACCAAATTGCAAGTCAATAGCGTGATTTTTGTGGCCGCTATCGGGATACATACAAATTTCTCCCATAGGCCCTAATGATAAGAAAAACTTTGGTGTGTCTCTGTATACGAACTACAAATGGAATACATACCAAAAACTATACAGCTGATTTCGTGGGGCTCATGAACATGTGAACCAAATTTCAAGTCAATAGCGCTATTTTTGCGGCCGCTATCGCGCGACACACAGACACAGCCCAAAACCGTTTTGAGTCTCAACAGAGGGCCTCCACTGACGTTTCGGCAATGAATAACTTCCATTACTTATAAAATAATGAAATATACCTAGAATCTCTAATACTTTGCTGTGAGTATTGTCATAGAAATAATTCTCTATCTCTGGCTCCAAGAAATTTTCCCTGGTTCTTAAGATATTGGATTTTTGTCAATCCTTGCAATACGTATAAGGGGAAATTATGTATTTATGAACATTTTGACCCTTCATCTTTTGGTGTTTTTACATACTTTGAGGTTTGAAGAATTTGAAAATTACAAGATCCATGTAGTGTTTTGCCTGTTAATTGGTAAAGATGGGATAAACAGTTACTTTTCAGTAATACAGTGGTGGACATAATTATAAGACACCTATCTAATTTGACAAATAGTGAAAGAAAAGATTCAGAGCTTAAAAATGTTTCAACAAATATGTCAAAAACATAAATTTATTCTGTAATCATATATAATTATTTTATAATAATGATATTTTCATACAATTTAATGAAAAAACTTAAAAACATAATGGACAAAATTATAAGACACCAACCGTTTTTTCTAAATACAGTGGTCAACATAATTAGCAGACACTAATGGTCTAAAAGAAAAGCCTCTAACATAGTTACTCAATATTTGGTGGAGCCGCCATTGTTTTTTATAACATGAAAGATGCAATTCGGCATCGAATCTATCAATTCTAACAAAATATTGCAACACAGTTCTTCCCAAGCACATTTTATAGCATTCTTTAGGTCTTCGACACATATAAACTGCCTCCCATTTCGGTAAACCGCACGAGCTAATATCCCCCACAAGTTTTCGATGGGATTTAAGTCTGGAGAGCGAGAAGGCCACGGAAGAATATTGACACTTTGCTCTGAAAGCCACTTTTTTGTTTCATGTGATGCATGAATCGGCACGTTATCGTGCTGGAAAGTGTAGTTTTCGCCACAAAAAAGTTCACCATATATGGCTAGTTGATCTTTAAGAAGATTCTTATACTTTTCGGAATTCACTCTTGAATGCACAAAAACAATATCCGTTTTCTCTTGCACCGAAAAACCAGTCCAAACCATTACTGAGCCTCCACCCATTTGGCGGCTCATTAGTACATGAGGAGACTTCTGTAAATCATCCCAATAATATTGAAACCCGCCAGGACCATCCAGGTTAAACTTATTTTCATTAGAAAAAAATAACAGAAAGTACCATTTGGAGGTCCAGGCCATAGTTTGTTTAGCGAAGTTTAGACGCTCCATTTTGTGCCAGCTTAGAAGCGGTGGTTTTTTCTTCAATTTTTTATACTTCACATAGGAAGCATTATGCAACACCCTGCGAATGGTTCTCCTTGAACAATTCAGTTTCAAAGCATTTTTAATGCCTGTAGTGGTCATCTTATTCTGTGTAGCGAGTGAAAGCACAAGGCGTTTGTCTCTCGAGGACAAGCAAGGAGTACATCCAGATCTTTTAATCACCGATCCATTAATTCCTCTTTTCAAAACATTTCTAATTGCACATCTAGAGTGTTTAATAACTTTTGAAATATTATTAATTGAAGCACCAGTTCCATTTAATCTCCAAATTTCACGAATTTCACTTTCTTTTAATTCTGTACCTCGTGGCATGTTTGTAAATGCGTTAAGTCGGTTGTCGTCTGCTTTAGTTAACTGCTGACATCATAACAGCATGCAGAAAATTTGCATATTGCATATTATTTTCGAAAAAAAGCAGGTGTTTTAATAAAAATGTTAGGGTGTCTTATAATTTTGTCCATGGTATTTTTAATTTTTTTTATTAAACTCTATAAAAATATCCTTTCTGTAAAACAATTACATGTGATAACAGAATAAATTTATGTTTTAGATGTATTTGATAAAACATTTTTAAGCTCTGAATCTTTTCTTTCACTATTTGTCAAATTAGATAGGTGTCTTATAATTATGTCCACCACTGTAGGTTACCTCATTTCCAAACTACATTTAGTAATAGGGTATAATAATCTATAGCAGGTGTTTTAATAAAAATGTTAGGGTGTCTTATAATTTTGTCCATGGTATTTTTAATTTTTTTTATTAAACTCTATAAAAATATCCTTTCTGTAAAACAATTACATGTGATAACAGAATAAATTTATGTTTTAGATGTATTTGATAAAACATTTTTAAGCTCTGAATCTTTTCTTTCACTATTTGTCAAATTAGATAGGTGTCTTATAATTATGTCCACCACTGTAGGTTACCTCATTTCCAAACTACATTTAGTAATAGGGTATAATAATCTATTACAGTAAAGCACTGTTTATATGTCTCTCGTTTATATATCTTTCACATTTATACGTCCTTTCACTGAAGTCCTGTCTCATTCCTATTCATTTTAATGCAAAAATATTTCATTTATACACCACTGAATATCGGTTATATATGTCTTTTCCCCATTTTTTACTTTCTCTTACCCATAAGGTAGAGAAAGTATTGTTTTTGGCTCAAATTTTCGAACGCGAGATTTTGTTATATTTACACGTTTTGAGGTCCCCTGAATACGAAAATCATGTTTTTAGCAAATGGTCTGTGTGTATGTCTGTATGTCTGTCTGTGTGTCTGTCTGTGTGTCTGTCTTATCAGCATATCTCAAAAACAAATTATGGCAGAAAGTTCAAACTTGGTATTCTAAATGTGTATCATATAGGGATGCTACAGTAAGCTTTTCGTTAAGATCAAGCTAATGGTTTGTGTACAGGGACAATCAAGAGAATTCTAATACATTACACGTCTATGGGGGAAATTGCAGGAAAGTAGAGTTTAACGTCTATAGACTGCACTAAACCAAATGAAACGACTATATATATTTTGTAATAGATATAGTTAACTGGGAAAATTTTTTTGTGTATGTAGGAGCCTCGCCGTCCCCCCTCGAGGAGAGTAAATTTTCATGATGGGTATCTTTCAAAAGAGCTCGCCAATACCTTTAAAACGAATGGTTGAACCATCGATCTGCGATAATTTAAAACAAAGTTATCGATTTTTTTTTACTTTTAACGAAAAAAAAACTTAGAAAAAAAATGGTACCCTTTTTTTTTTTTCTTTTTGAGAATAAAATGGACTTTTTTTTTTTTTTATATTTGGTGTTATACTACTTCTCTAATATGAAAATCGTCTGCATTATCATGAAAGATAATTTTTTTAAATAATAATTTTAATAAATTATTTTTTAAAAGCAGACTTATTTTTTAATAACCGAATTAAATTCTATATAAATGTAGGTGCATTAATGAAACGGGGGGTTGAGGGGGGGCGGTAGCCCCCTCACACAGAACTAATTATCATATAAAACTCTTCAGAAGCCTAATATGAATTGTTTAACATAGGTTTACATAACGGTAGTCGTTATCTTACCTATTAATGTGCAACCTGTATTTATTGTATTAAATTTCGGGGTAAGAGAAAGTCGTGCGAGTGACACACCAGATTATTTTAATTTGCAAAATTTCACGACCGGACATTGTTTTTCTGTTCTAAATAAGTATAGCATTTCCTAAAACGTCTCTGAAATATAAAAGCACAGGAATAATCACAATCAATGATCTTTTGCATAACTAGAGGGAACGAATAATGGAAGGGTCAATTCAGATTGTTAATCAGATTAATAAGTAAGATATTTTCATGTTTTAGTCTTGTGATAAACAATGTTTTTCTGAACTGTTGTTGTGTTCTGCTTGTTATTTAAAATCTTAAAATGTTTCGAAAGCATAAATTTAACTTAGCACTTTAACCGGGGAAAAAAAAAAAATGAAATTTTGAAAGAAATTGACAAGAGTGTGAATTTAACAAAAGAAGTGACAAAAAAAAAAAAAAAAAAAAAAAATGCAATATATACATAATTAATATTCAAGATGTGTTCATATAGTTTTCAAGATATGTAATACAATACTCAAGATATGAGATATATAGTATGTATTAGCATTAATGGTATGATTTTTCTTGCAACTTTATTAATTTAGTATTTTTCATATAAATTTTGCTTCAGTACCTTTAAATTTGTAGTAATCAAAGTTTGAATTTTTTAATTTCAGTTATATGTCTTTTCGTTTATACATCCTTTTACGTGAGTCCCTTAAAAGACATATAAACGGTGCTTTACTGTATTTCTGTAATTTATTGCTTAGCTGATATATGACCAAGAAATGTTCTGATCATTTCAGGTTATACAATATCTACACGTATTGTGCATAGTGTTTTTTACTTCCAATAATTTCAAACAGTAATCTTTACTTTATATAAGGTATGCCCAAATGAAAAGGAGACCTTAGCTGTAGTGGCATTATATCAAATCCCAGTGAGTTAATGCGTTGGCCAATATATGGCATGGTGGTATTGCTACATGCACATGCGAAGTTAATGGCTTTGCATCAATATCCTCATTGCTGGAGAGTCCTTTCCACAGTTCGTTGCATGATGGATTCCTCCAGATCAGCACAAAAAGATCGGCTGTGGATGAGCTCATACGACAGAATCACTGGATCACCACACGTGAAATTGCTGTTGAACTGTTGATAAACAAAGGAACTGCGCATCACATAATCCACAAAAAGCTTGGTTATGGACAAGTTTGTGCACAATGGGTGCCCAAGCATCTGTCAGAGAAAAAGAAGATGGAGAGAATGGATGTTTGCCTGACCCATCTGTTGAGCCATCCACTCTCTTCCTACGCGCTGGGATCAGTGTATCAGATGGCAATTATTTAATGTTGTGAAGTCACATGAACTGTAATTATAATATTATTATAATTTCTTCACATATAACTTTAGTCTCCTTTTCATTTGGGTACACCTTTTGTGCTGATACGGAGGAATCCATCATGCAATGAACTGCGGAAATGACTCTCCAGCAATGAGGATATTGATGCAAAGCCATTAACTGTGCATGTGCATGTGGCAATACCCCCATGCCATATATCGGCCAACACATTAACTTACTGGAATTTGATATAATGCCGCTACAGTCAAGGTCTCTTTTCCATTTGGGCACACCATATATAATAGAATTTCTGCAATTTAAAAAGACAAAATACGCTATTATAAAATAGTGATAGTATAGACAAAGTTTTAAAAGTTGTACACAGACAATCATTGTGGATAAGTAAACACAAGATTCTAATAAACTTCTGTTTAAATGCAAAAACAGAATACATAACATATTGAAACACACAGAAGCTATTTTCCATAGCAAAGAATGTGCTGATATAAATCACCAGTCATTATTTTTAAACGACAGCTATTCAAAAAGGGATAACAACATCTCAAATACCAAACTGCCAAATAATTGTTTCGCTTGATTTTTGAAAGAACTTTAATATTCCAAACTGACAAGAGAATTAATATTTTTCACACTCAAAATGTATGGTGGGATAACGGCATTGAATATCTTTTCCTAAATTAGAAACTGTTGTTTAAAGACAAAATTTTCTCTATAAAGTTAGCATGGTGTGATTTTCCCCCTTAATTTTTTAATGGTGACATATGACCATAAACAACAAGTCTAAGCCTTTTTACTCATATTAAATCATCAAATATAGTCAATAACAACATTATTAATAATGATAATACAAATAATAAATAAATAATAAATGAGCAACTTAGTTATCAAACTAAACTTGAATATGACATAAAATAAATTAAATGTTTTCTAAAGTTATGTGCGATTACATATTTTCAATTCTACTTCAGCTCTAACACCTGGTTATCAGCAATTTCAAATAAAAACATAAAAATCTTTCTTGCTGTGGCACTCCCTTTAACGAAAGAATGCAAGAAACAATAGCAAACGTCCACAGGGAGCAGCAACTATTATCCAAACCCTCTCAAACACAAAGCTTCAAATAATCACCTCCTCTAAGCTAATATTTAATTCAATGTTTAAATTAATATCCCAGTAATATTATTATGTATCACGTATCATCGTTGTTGAAACTCACTGAATATTAGTGCAGTCTAAACTAATATTCAATAAAAGCTGGTTTAAAATATTTCATCAAAGAAAATATCAGAAAGTTGTAGGCCAATAAATATATGAGGAAGTATTATTTGAAAATATTATTTAACTAATATAAAATCTTCAAAACTATTGGGTATTATGAATGCTGGTGTAATTATTTCACTGATTCATTCCTTATTCTTTTAAAATAGTTTGGCATTCTGCCAAAACCCAAAAGTATTATTTAAAAATATTATTTGAGTAACAAAATTTTTGAAACTATTAAGTATTATGATTGCTGGTGAGATAAATGCACTGATTCATTCATTTCCTGATAAAAGAATAGTTTGGCATAACGCCAGAGGTGTAATTGTCCCTCTGCAAAGAGATAAAAGTTAGAAGCATTATTTAATAGGGAATTGTCAGTAACATATTACTGTGTTAATAGGCTATATTGAAGTAATGCAATTACTTATCCTATTATGTGATTTAATTACCATCTCTATAAGTTAGTCAATTTGTTATGTGTTAGTCTGAGTAGACAATATCTCAAGAACCAATGATCATAAAGTGATCGGTATAGATTTACGATATCACAAAACATTACAAATAATAATAATAATACTTTGATTTATACATTGCCAATAAACTAAGACTAAAATAAACTTTTACATAAAAAATTGTTAAATTCAAAGAATAATCCTTCCCAGCATTAAACTTAAAAAAAAAAAAAAAAATATTTATTTATTACACATTAGCACTATATTGTTATTATCATGCAAACAGAAAACACCATTTAATCTTTAGATCTTTTACACCCCCCCCCCCCAAGTAAGAAAACCTCTTAGTTGCTCTAATTTTTTTTAGGAAGACACTCATGCAATTAATGAAGATATTTTGGTATCAAATTGAACCGTTTATTGCTGTTTCAAGAACCTTTATCCCCTGTACCACATACATTTAAAACAATCAAATAAAAACTAACATAACAAAATAATTTACTTACTAATTCCACTATTTTCTTTATTCAAAATAACTATGCAGTAAGCATATAATGAATGATATGTGAATAATAAACATACGAAAGGATTATGCTGTTTATCTTATTAATAAAAAAGTCTTGGGGGAAAATATTGTTACTTCTGTTACTACAATAAACAATAAAAAATGACTTTATTTCCTCTTCCTATGTCTTATATTATTTTACCAACACAACTTCTGATGGTCATATAGTAGCTATTTCACATAAAATTTATAATGAATAGTGCCCGATGACATTTAAAAAATATTTTATGATTTTGTAAATCACTAAAAAATATGCAATCACTTATGCATTTGATCATGATTTAGAAGAGGAATAGATACAACTGTTTAAATTTGAGGATTTTTTATTTCTGAAATAGTAAAAAATATTAGAGGATAAAAAGTTTAAAAAAAAAAAAAAAAAAAAAAAAACTGAAAATTTGAGGACAGTTCCCAAATTTTGAGGATACATGGTTACCTTATATCAGCTAGACAGGTCTTTTCTCAACATTGCAGATTACATGCAAATTTTCTAATTGAACAAAAACACATATTAAATGAAGTAATTTCAGAACAAAACAAATGGAAAATAATAAATTCACATAACAAAAAAGGAATAAAAATTAAACTGGAAAAAATAAACATAATAAAACAAGCAGATAATACCAAACAAATTTATTTTTTAAACATTAATTTTAATACTGTGTCTGCACTACAAAATAATCAGAAAAAAATAAATATAAATAGACTTACCTTGTCTTAAACTATAAGCATTCTAAATTACAATTAACATGGGCTACATTATCCATATGATACTAAGATGTATGATGCGAAATACTTTAAAACAAAAAACACATTCCCGGCTAATTCAACATTTGTGCATATAATTAAACAGCAGTAATGAAATTGTGAAAATCATACTATAAGATAATGAAATGCCTAATGAACACACAGGAACATAAAATGGCTTTAAAAAAAAATAACAACAGAAGACGACAACATAATTTTTCCACACAAACAATCACCTGAAGCTTCCTGCAAGATATTTTACATAACCAAATTTCATTGCATGATTTTGACTGTGTAAAATCACTTCTGTATCAAATAATAAAATATAAATGAAGTTGACTAAAAAGGTGTTCACCATTCGTATAATTTCTGGATAAACAGGTTCTGTTAATACTCCTTTCCCAGCAGTGATATAATCAACCAATTCATTTAAAGTTGCTCGTTTTATTTCTTTGCCTTTCAAATCTGAAACAGGGTCCATAAAATCAAACACCACAGCACACTGTAATAATTTTCGTATAAACAATTCCTCTTGTTCTGAGGGAGGGACATCTGAAAAGGAGAAAGAGAACAAGCCCATAAGTAACTTGATACCACAGTAAATTCTAATGACAAAATGCATATAAAAACTTTTTTTAAATTTAGTAGTGAAATAATAGTTACAATTTTACTTTGGAATTAATTATGTAACATTATGCAATGTATACCATAATCTTTTGAAAGGATTGTAATTTTTACAAGCAGCATTTTAAATGTTGAGAAATAAATGCAGCTCAGACATTCTTCATGGCTAAATTTAAGATTTCTTGGCATGCAGTGCCATATTATCTATACAGATACATAGAAAGATAAAACTTTTGTACAAAGTCATGTGGTAAAAGCAAATCTATGAACGCCCCCCCCCCCTCTCTCTCTCTCTCTCACACACACACGCACACTTAAACTTTTCTTTTTAGGTTTTCAAGAACTTTTTTCCTTTTTAAGTAATAAAAATGAGAGTAGCTAAAAAAAGTTTAAAAATTAAACTTTTGTTTCTTTTAACTGTATGTTTACATAAATTTTGCATTCTGAATATATGTTTCCTAACAGTTAAAATTTTGGATAAATTTAACTTTCAGGAGATATTGAAAAATATTTAGTTAGTCCTAATGTTCCATTCAAAACTTTTAAAATTTCGGCAGTATTACGTTAACTGCATGCCAGTGATTAATCAGCATTATGAACTGAAATGAAGTGAAGTAAACAAAGAACTAGTTTAAAATTAATTAAACTTAAAAACTTCTTCACACACCACAAAACTAATGAAAGCACTATTGGTTTCGATAGGATGGAGCCTTTCTTCTTCAGGTGCAAAACACGTGGTACTGACTTGAAATCAAAAGGAAGACTGAAAACTGGGTCAAACCCAAAGGATAACAAGACTGAAACTGGTAGTGATTTTATTAGTTTTATGGCGCGCATGAAGAAGTTTTTAAGTTTAATTATTGATTGTACATCAGTTCTTTAATTTAGTATAGTTTGAAATTATTTTTAAGAACCGCCATTCAAATGTTTATAGCAACCTATGTTTATTCTATCGCAAATTGTGTAATCTTATGGTGACTGATTACTGTTGATCTCAATTCACAACATATAGTTAAGAATTATTGCATGAAAAATTACATACAAAATTGACATCTATAAGATTAAGCAGAAAATCAGTAAAGGTAAATGTGTCAAAGCAGAAGAAGGGTAGCCTAGTTGATGGGGGTCCGTCAGTCTCAGACTGGAAAATGGCTACCAGCAGAGTTCTGTGCTCTAATCTTGAATAGCATTCCTATAGTAAATATTTATGTGAAGAAATATATGATAGGGAATTGAGCAAAATATTGCATAGGCCAGCTAGCGTTTGGTTTTAGCACTACTGTAGTAAGTATATTTACTACTTCATTTATTTTATCGAAGAAAACTTTAACTACAAAATTGGGCAAAAATGTGGGGTTTTTTTTAAACCCATAGGGTTCAATACCCAGCCAACCCTGGAAGTTACTACACAGTTCAATTTTCTCAAAAAGATACAGTGATGTATTTACATTTTTAGAATTTTCTTTCCTTATTTCTGTTTACTTTCAGAATTAAAGATATTGATCTAAATTTGCAGAATTGCATCTTCCCTACCTGTAATTTTTTTAATTTTTCTTTTGTTTACATTAAAATTACGTGATCGATGCTACATCACAGACACCTGACAATTTTTCTTAAGAACCACCAGGTAATTTACATGGCAAGTTTTTTTTTTTTTTTTTGCTGGTTTTTGAAACACTCATTTCTGAGATCTATAACTGACCTACCTAATTGGAGCACCTGTCAATTTTTTACTTCCTTTTATCCGACTACCATAGGTAATTGTAAGTATTGTATTCGGACCAAAAATTCAATATTGAGATTTCACCTGATTTAACACGTTTTAAGGTCTCCTGAGTCCAAAAAGTGTTTTTTGGCAATTGGTCAGTGTGTATGTGTGTGTATGTATGTATGTGGGAAATCTTCTGACTTATATCTCCAAAACTACTAAAGATAGAACTATGAAACTTCAGAATTGAAACAGGTCTAGTGTACAGATGAATTTTCTAAATTTTGGTGAAAATTGGAAAACTGTGACATCCAAAACCAGAAGTGGGGTTGAAAATCCATATTTCAAAAACAAATCAAACGATTTTCTTCAAAATTGCTATATAAGCACTCTATTAATGTCTTTTCATATGAATTGGTTGGTTAGTTCAGAAAAATTGATAGGCGTTCTGTATAATTAGCTCAATTTCAGGTCTCGCAAGTGTGTTCCATCGAAAACAATAGCACAGGTTTTTTTTTTTTTTTTTTTTTTTTTTTTAACATGCCGTATTAAACCTTCTTTTACATATCCTTTTGTATGTAATTGTTGTTTTCCAGTCATCAATTAAGTATGCCAAGTTTTGGTGAAAGTCGGTATCTCAAAAACGGCTCTAACGATTTTCTTGAAAGATATTACATAAACCCATATTAAATATCCTTTCTCAAGTATTTTGTTGTTATTATAAGAAAATTAACAGTCATCTGATTAAGTAGTTCAGTTTTAGATATCAGAAATTAGTGTTTCAAAAAATGGCCCGACCAATTTATTTTTCCTTATTTTTTAACTATGTAAACTCTGTGTTACATGTCTTTGCACGTGTATCAGCTTTCTCTTACAGGGAAATTTTTGGGTGTCTACTTTGTTTGGTCAATTTTATGTTTTCTGATCACATTATCTTCTAAAAGTGCATATATATAATACGAGCATTAATGGGTAATGGAAGTCGTGTGGTTGTTTCACACCAGATTTTTTTCTGTAGTATCCAATAATAACGAAAGGAAAATAACATCTAAAAAGGGGTTATAGCAAATTTGAAAATAATAATAATTAGAGCCGTTTCTGAGATATCAACTTGCGGTCCCACTGTCAATTTTTACCAAAACTTGAAAGAAGTATAGAAGACTGTCATAATAATACATCATAATTTCATAAATAAGAGCTGTGTAATATTAAAATGATAGGATAGTATTTGCAATTATATCATTATAGTTAATATAAACACATAAAACACAAGTATGCTGATTTAACACAAAAGGGGGAAAAAATCAAGCATTTATTTTATTTAATCATAACTTTAACTAACGTAACCCTTCACAGAGCTGCCAACCTAATCCGGCAAATTGTTTGTACCGCCCATTTTTCTACACCAATATATTTTTAGAGTATTTGTTTTCTTAATTCATCGTAAATATATTTGAAGATAGTTCCTCTAAAAATTAAGTCAGGGTGGCTAGTATTTAAATCTTTTCAAATTCCCTGACTTTTCCCTGACTATTTTTCGAGATTTTCCTCCATATTTCCCTGACTCTCATGTTTAATTTCGATGAAAATTTCACGACACTAGCAAAAAATTTAGTGATTTAAAATATCATTAATAATTTAATGAGTAATATAGCTTATTTTCACAAAATTTGTTAAAATTCCCTGACTATTCCCTGACTTTTCCAAATTCCCTGACTTTTCCTTGATTCTTTGATTTTCCCTGACTGCTAGCCACCCTGTAAGTGGTGTAGAAAAAGGGACGGTACTAACAATTTGCCGGATTAGGTTGGCAGCTCTGCTTTCATGTTTAATTCTCTATTATTTTAAGAATTTATTCAACTTACTACATCAAAAAATATTCAAATGTTTATCTATGTAACAAATTTAAATTTTACTTCAATTTTGTTATTGTTGCATTTGGAAAAGTCAATGGCAAGCAAATTAAAATAAAGTGATTGGTTGAGGAAGGGGTTATTAACTACACAATTAGAATGTATCAAACTATGTAGCTATCTTCAATATTGGGAAAGCTTTCTTTCTTAACAAATAAAAGAGGAGGGTGGGGCGACGAAAGGCGGGATTAAAAGAATTTTTTTGTTCGATGTGAATCTTTAAAAGTAGTGAATATATCCGAATATCACTAAAAATAGCTAAGAAATTAGACGTGCGCGCCCATCTAGCTAATTTATGGCTGCGTTTACAAGAGATAATAATAGTTAATTGCACTCTCTGAAATTAGCATAATGATATACACAGACATATTTAAGGTGAATAAATATAAATTGTTGAATAAAATATATATATACAAATTCTTTTCAACATTTCTGCCATAGTATATCACATAAATTTCTTAATAATAATAATTTAAAAAAAAAAAAAATCTACAATTAACAGCAGTAACAATTATTACTTATATTAATTTATTTACGCAGATTCTTCGTGGTTTTATCCAGACTAGGGATGAAATGGATATCCGGTAACTATCCGGTATCCGGCCTATCCGGCTGAGTTTTAAATATCCGACGGGGTACCGGATATCAGCAGTCCGGATACGGATATCCGGTAATTTCAAGCCGGATATCCGACGGATATCCGGAGGAGAAAATTGAAGCTTAAATTCCCTTCAGATGAAAATTTTGCGACTTTTTTTTTTTTTTTTTTTTTTAAAGATCAGTTGTAGCTTGTAAAGGTAAAAAAAAAAAAAAAAAAAAAATTGCAAAAGTCGAATTTGGCGTCTTTAGCAAAAAGTAGCTTCCGGTTTAAGAGATATAGAAAGCCTATTTTAATTTTGCGCAGAGTTAGCTATGATTTTCCAGAGTGATCTATAACATTCCCCCTAATCTCTCCCATAACAATAAAAAGAGCTGTTCATTGTTGCTCCTGAACAAATAATATTCATCCTCTGAAGTGCATATAACTCTGTTTTCATGACTTTTGTTTAATAAGTTGAAAATGTTTAGCAATATTGTTAGTCTTGGAAGTAAAAGTTGTTAGATTGTTTCGACAATGAGTCAAATAATGTGCATTTATTAACTAGAACCTGCCTGTTTATTTACAATCCACTTTTCCCTACACAAGAAAGTTGTTTTTGTGACCATATATTTATACTAGCAGACCCTTTGGCATCATTGTCTGTGCCATTACCTATTCAATTAAACATGTCATCTACCTATTCAATTTGGGTTTTTTTTTTTTTAGAAAAAGCACTTCAATTTATATAAATTTGCACTTTTAATGGAATATCTTGCTAAAACACCTGAATTTAGAATTTCCCATTGCGCTGCATAGATATATCCCAAAAATTAAAATTACTTCAAATAGAAGCAATATTTAAATTTTCAGGAAGTCTGTATTTTCAATTTTAGATTATTAAAGAATAATATATATATATATATATATATATATATATATAAGCTCAATTATTTAAAGTTTATGATTTTGTACATTAGAAAAACTGAACTTACTTTTAATTAAAGAATTTTAATAAATAATCTAATTTTTGTATCTTATCTGTACAGAATATAAAAATATAAAATAAGTAAAAAGCATCTGAAGAAACAAAAATATAAATTTGTTTTGAATCCTTACTTTCTACTACATTCAATAGAAGAAAGCATTTTATTCATAAAAATTTTCAACTTCCCGTTTTTGGTGGATTTGCGCATTTTGAGTGAACCAGAATTTTGAATTTGACCGTTTTTAGAAAATGTCTGTCTGACAAAAGTTTTGTGTAGCAGCTCTAGTTCAAGAGTTAATGCACAAAATTTCATATAAATTTATACATAGTTGCGCATTAAAAAAAAGTGCCCATCGACTTTTGGTGCAAATTACTCAATAGGTGGCGCTGCTGTACTGTGATTTCTCCCATTTAAAGGAGGACTATATCTCTTCTACTGTGTATAAAAAAAGGCTAAGTTTGTCACAGGGCTATTATGAAATATGTTTATTTAATTTCTGTTCATATCGGCCAATAGACGATGCTGTTATGCTGCAATTTTCCAGTGAATGGAGAAATTAGCTTGGATTTATTTGTGTATAATTACACAAAATTTGATATGTGAGAGGGCCATTTTTATGAAACATCATATTGGTCTATAAGTGGCTATACTATGCTGCAATTTACCCTGTGAATAGGAAGGCTAAATCTCAACATCTGTAACATTTAACTGTTCTTAACTTGATATGCAAGATAATAATAAGAGAACGAAAGCTAGCTTAATTTGGGTATATAATGACCAACAGATGTCGCAGTTCCTCACCTTCTATGATTCTCTACTTGGCTACATCTCACAATCTTTTGATTAAAATTGCACTAAACTCCATATCTAAAATCTTTATTGTGCGAAGCTATTATTAAGTTTCTTCTGTACATGTTAAACAGCGTGTAGCTTTGTTACGTAGAGTGATATAAAAGAAAGTTTCGCAATGGCCATAACATACTAAGTCATTATTGAAGCCTTTAGTTTTTTTTTTCTTCTTTTTTTATGTTTTCTTATAAATGTCTCAAACGAAAGTATTGGATTCATAAAAATTTTCTACATTTGGTATTTGCTGGATTTACACATTTTAAGAGGTCCAGAACCTGGTTTGATCAATTTTTAAAAATTTGTGTTTGTGTGTGTGTGTGACAAAAGTTCCGTTCAACTGATGTCGGCCTTATTTAGGTGTATATCAGCCGACAAGTGAATCTGCTATTATGATTTTTCACAAGCCTCTATCTGAGCATCTATTGAGTAAAATTGCACCAAACTCCATATGTAAAATATTTATTGTGTGAAGTTATGGTTAAACTTTCGCACAGTTTAAACAGTAAGTGGTGTGTGATGGCCACAATATATACGTTTTCTTATGAAAATAACCAACCCTTCAACTATGATTATATTAGTAAAATATTTTGTTTCATTTTTTTTAATACATATCAAGCACACATTTTTTAGTAGTGTAAAAAATGTGTAAATGATAAGTTTTTGTTTTATAATTCTGAACTAAACCTATATTTTTGGGACAAATTGCAAGTGTAGGAATGAGTATGTTAGACTTAAGTTTTATTCTTCATCGCAATATTGCACGAATAAATAGAATGCTAAATAAATATGCTTAAGTAAATTATATTTAAAATGTGTTTAAAAGAATAGTATATTAAATATGTTTATATTTTATTGTTTTAAATTATAGAAAAAGAAAATAAATGTACAACACAACAAAAAACAAAACTAATGCCGGATATCCGGTCCGGATATCCGTATCCGGCAGGCAAAGGAGCTCCGGATATCCGATATCCGGCAAAATCACTATCCGTTTCATCCCTAATCCAGACATATCTATAATTGAAGATCCCGCGAATATTATATACTATTATGTGCATCAACTCTTATAATAGACAAAAGACTAAGAAAAGAAGAAAAGAAAAATGTTCGTTCTACTTCGGTATGACGGCATATCTTACGGCAATACTGATGCAACGAAAAAAAAAAAAAAAAAAAAAATCAAACAAGAACAAACGATACAAGAAAATATGAGTATGGGCAAGATACTACTGTCATGAAACACAAAGAGAATTTCAAAAGTTTTGAGTGAGAGCATACGTACGTGTACTTTTAATTCACCGTGAAACATGCTAAAAGGTACTACTACCACTAGATTGGGAGTTATTCGCTTTTGATTTAATTTATAAACAAAGCTAACTGAATCTTAATCAAAATAAATAATTTTTTTAAATTTTCAGTGCTAATAATTTACATATTAGAACTAAATAACTTAATACACCCCGCGACAAAAAGATAGGAACAAAGGTTTTTTAATTTTTTATAAAATAACATTATCTAAATTGTGCTGATCATTTATTATCATAACAAAATATTATCATATCAAAAACATTAAATATTTGAATCTTCAAAATATTCATAATAATCTCATAATAATCATATTCAAAAAAAAAAAAAAAAAAATCCTTCGTTCCTATCTTTTTGTCGCGGTGTGTAGTCTTAAATTAGAAAAAATTTAGTCTTTAAAATTTTTCTAAATTAGTCTTAAAATAAAAATTAGTCCGGGAATAGTGTTATTTTATGATAATAATAAATGATAAGCACAATTTAGATAATGTTATTTTATGAAAAATCAAAGAAAAAACCCTTTGTACTTATCTTTTTGTCGCGGGGTGTACATAAATATCAGATAAAATTTCACATATTTCAATTCTAATGTAAATTTTTGCTTCGGATAGCTATTCAACGAAGAATTTATAAACTAACATTAGTGTTAGATTCACTTTTTAGGCCAGTTTCGATATATTTATAAATATCTTAAAAAAAAAAAAAAAAAAAAAAAAAAAATATATATATATTCTTTGGCGGACTGCAGATTTCATAAGTAAATTAAAATAGATTAAAATCCGTTTAAAAATAAACAGGGGAAAAAAAAAAAAAAGAGTTGTTGTTAAATCGATAAACATTATCGTCTGTTTCCCTTGGCAAAAGCATGAAATCATGTCATGATCTTCGGTCAAAAAGTTTTCTGTTGGGTTTGGAAGAAAAAGAAAAATAGAAAGACAGAAAGAAGACTGCTTTTCAATAATATGGGAATAAAAATGCCACTAGTATCAAACGGAATAGAGATGACTTCATAAACGAAAACGGTAAGGGTAAGGGGATAATTCTTTTCCCATACTCCCATTTCTCTCCATCTTATCTGTAAATGACGCAAGATCATAATAAATGAGCCACTATCGGAACGTTCAACGACAGGCGACAAAATAAATTTTTAGTTTCAATGCAGAAGAAACACACACACGGCAGAATAATGTACTCAGACAGGATAATGGTATCATCTGTAATTTAAACAATGCCAAAAAACAATAGTGAGCACTTGGCATATGGTGGATTTGATAAAACAATAAGAATAAATCTTAATGCAAAATAAAGAAAAACACCTTTTCAGAGATATAATATGTTAAGAGATAAGATAATCATCAGCGTACGATTCCTACTTTAAAAATGCCAATGTTTAACACTGGCGGAATCGAAGAGGATACATTTTGAAATGTGTTACAAACTACTTACTTTAATTAATTTTTTAATTCAATTTCTCTTCAGAAGACTTTCTTTCGATAGATTACTTCGATAAATTTAATTCAATTAATACCCCAAAGGAGAGATAAAAAAAAAAAAAAAAAAGCTTACCTTTAGTAAATAATGAATAAATGCATTTTCGAAAAGGCCGACAAGTACGGCTAATTTTATTCAATTTTATAGTCAAAAAGAAAAAGTTCAATCAAGGAAATAACTAAACAGTAAACGCCCCTCATTCTGTCAAAAAAAAAAAAAAAAAAAAAGGAGTGACACCACTCGATTTTTCGCACATTAAGTAATGAACGGTTATGTAAATAAAGTAAGACAAGTAGTTAAATAAGCAAAAGTGAAAAATATAATAGGGGGTTTGAGTATTTTTCTCCATTGTTTAATTTTACGCTATTGACCTTAATATAATTTTAGCCCATAGATCATAATGATACAGAATTTTTCGTTGCGCCCCTGTAAAAATCTTTAAGGGGCTAGATTCACCAAAATCTATACAATTCGTACGACGGCAATCTATAACATGTGTATAAATTTTCAGCTCAATCGAATAAGGCGTTTAAACGCTATCGCACTTTAAAATATTTAGGGGGCAATAGACCATAATGATAGAGAATATTTTATTGTGTCTCTGTAACAAAAAAAAAAAAAAAAAAAAACTATAAATGCTAGATTCACCAAACTCAATACACTTCGTGTGATGGTGATTTATAACATGCGTATAAATTTTTAGCTCGGACGAATATGGCGTTTAGACGCTATCGCACTTTGAAAAACTTTGGTCCCATAGGTCATCCTGATAGAGAATTTTTCTTTGTGCCCCGTAAAAAACTGTAAGCGTTAGGTTCACCAAAATCAATAGGGTTCGTGGCAATGGTGAGATACAGCATAAGTACCAAATTTCAGCTTATTTGAACAAAGACTTTAAAGCGCTATCGTGTTCACTCGCATACATACGCCCATACATATAACGAATAATGGAATTAGAAAACAATGTAAATGAATTTTTGAAAGATAATTCATTAATTGTTTCTTCAAAAGTAAATTAAACACATTCAAAGTTTCGATGCATTTTTCTTTTAGGAAAATTACCATTACTTTACCGAAAGTTCCCGCTTTTTCTTTCAAATTTAAAATCTTTCAGTTTAAACCTCTTGCTTCTTAATTATTTCCGGGAAAAAAAAAAAAAAAAAAAAAAAAAAAAAGAATAGAAATATATTTTTTTAAATAATTAAAAATTAAATATATATCACTTGCGAATCAAATCAAATTTGTAACTTATTATCGAGCTTTGAAGAATACGTTCCTTAAAACTGCTCCTGAAACAAGTGATGCGGCGTGTTTAATTTGTAGCTACACTGTAAAAAAATCTGGAGTGACTCCACTCGACTTTTCGAACATTGATTAATTAACAGTTTTGTAGATAAAGTAAAGAAAGAGGAGTCGTTAAACACACAAAAGAGAAAAAACCATAATAGAGTGTTTGAGTATTTTTCTCCATATATTACACGATGTTTTATTTAACGCTATTGATGGCGGAATACTCTACTTGTGATGTTCGTGATTCTGTAAAGACAAAATTTCAACATTCGACGGCCAACTGCTTTTAAGTTACGCGAGATACAACATCGGTTTCGCAAATCAAGCTCTTTTACTTTAAATGAAGAGATTTATTCCGCAATTAAGGATTACTGCGCATTTTCTAATTTTTAAATAGTAGTGGAAAAATAGCAAAATAAATTAATTTACACGTAAATCAAGGCTCTCACGCAGGTACAAAGGGTAAAAAGAAAGAAAATTTTACATTTCATTTATTATCTTTTTTTTTTTTTTTTCTGATAGTGGAATGGAATGTGTTTGAAAATAGCGGATAATCTGAATACTGAAAAATCGATCCCGATTTCTAAAGAAATAAATAGACGAACGATAAATCGATATGCATTATGACGTCACTTACACAGCTGATCCACCGAGAATACAGAGAATTCCTCAAAGCAAACGGTGCGATGATTTTAGAAAATCGCGGGATTAAAGCATATACGTGGTTGCAGAAAGTCCTTTAGTTATCTCATTTTAATACCGCAGCACTTATCGCTAATTCCCAAGTGATAAGCATCATAACGATAACAGTCTGACTATAACAATAAATAAATAACACGTTAATAAAGCAGTGGGAGCGAAACATCGAAATAAAATGCAAAGACATAATCATGCAGATTTAAAATTATGTTGGAAAAATTCGTTGGTTAAAATCTGAAGTAAAATGCATAAATGTATGAGCTAAAGTAAGACAAGGAGAAAATTCTGACGTACGCATAGATTATAATTATAAACACTTTTTAACTACACTTTCCCATTATTTACCATTTAACCTATAAAATGTATTCAGCAAGGCTACAAAAATATATTTTGTTTTTAACTATGAAGAAAAAAAAAAAAAAAAAATCGCACAAAAGCATTCTTATTGTTTATATCTAAAGAAAAATCATGAAAAAAATTGCGTTTGCGTAGACCGATATATAGTCTAACACTTACATAGCCACCATATAAGCAATAAAAATGTTCTTAAATACTAAAATGTTACACTGAGCAATTTCCATTTATATCGCATACGCATAATGTACATGAACAAATTCAAACCAATCCTGAAAAACCAAAATACACTAATGGTACATTATTCCACAGGGGGAAAAAAAAAAAAAAAAGGTTTTTATGCATCTGAATAATGTATATTAATTTAGTTATGTTGTACGCAGTATAACGACAGAAAAATATACTTTAAACAGGTACTTCTCATAGACCATAATGCATCGAAAATATTTTACAAGTCCCGAAACGAGTTGCGCTATTTATGCACCATGTTTCTAAAAAGACTAAAACAACTAAAAATGCAATTCTAATAATTTCTAAGTATATAGCCAATTTTTGTGCGGACCAGTAAACCGTAATGCGAATGGTACCACATTCCATGAAGGGGGGGGGGGGATTTTTAACTTTATTTTTAATTTATTTATTTTTGCATATGAAAAGTGCATGTATATGTATGTATATGATTTCCTAACATATTTTTTAGTACAAAGGAATTAAAATATTTTTTATAGAAACATCTCTGGTTGAATGAAATCCAGTGAAATTGTTTTGGGTATCAGTGTCAAGGTTAGCTAGATTTTGCTCAAGAGAGAGCCGTGTAAAAATCGTGAGTTAGAAAACTCTTAATTAATACCGCTAATTTATTCAGAGTTCGTGATAAAGAATTATTTCATAATATATTATAATATCATCATTCAAATGTCACCGAAGCCCAAAGTAAAGTTCCAAGGTGTTTATGTGTATTTACTAGTTTAAGTAAAATGTGAATGAATAAATTAATTATTTTCTATTAAAAATGAGTAAAATCTGCATTTAATATGTATACATAATGTCGCTACTAATTTTTTTCACTTATCGCCTCTCTTTATAATATGTTACAACGGATTAAAACTTCTTCCTCTGCATCAACTATCCTGTTGTAGTGAAAATAGTTTTACAGGTAAAGTACGGGATTTTGCTAATTTCTAGTACCGCACACAGTAGTATTTCCGCCGAGTACCGAATATCGAGCAATTGCAAGAAAGAATAAGTGATGATGTTGGTTATGTGCGCTCATCACACACTATAAAAAATTTTTTGCGAAAGTTCTTTCCCCTCCTTGGCGGTGGAAGGGGGGTAAAAAAAAAAAAAAAAAAAAAAAAAAAGGTTTTTGCTCTATTTCAATTTTTTTTTTTATATATATATATATATATATATATATATATATATATAATTTTTGATTTTATGATATTTTTTTATTAATAAGTTTCGTGTAATTTTGAGAATTAAATATAGTGACTAGCGAAGCGGGCAACGCCTGCTAGTCTTCTTATATTATTAAAATCTGTGTCAGTTAATATAACTTGATTGATTAGACTAAATTTTATGCTTCGATAAAAGAGAATGAATAAAACTGTATGCAACTATAAGAGACAACGAGAGAGAGAGAGAGAGATGTTTTTCCTTTTAGTATGATCAATATACAAAATTGTTTAAGGACACCCCCCCCCCTTAAACTCCCCCCACCCACATACCCTAGTAATAAATCGATTCATCAGGGGAAAAAGAAAAAGTGTAGAATCGACTCTATTTGAGATTGATGTTGAATTTATTGATACGAAGATAACACAGAGGTAACAGAGTTAAGCTAACTAAATTACACATTAATAGCTGTGTGCCCACGTATACACATATACACATGCAAATTTTTTAGTTTAGGCTACAGTATTAATTTTGCAAATTAAAAAAAAAAACATAAGTATATCATTTTTTTTTTTTTTTTTGTATCTAATCACAATTTTGAAAACTAGTTGGCATAGGTGGACTCTGCTCAGTTCCCCATCATATATATGTTTTCATAAATTTCTAGTACAGAACATTCTCTTAGCATGGTTATCATGTTAAGAGAAATGATTTTGACCAAATGCTTGACACAGTGACAGAAAGAAATCCCCGCCTAATAAACTATCACACAGCGCTTAATAACGCTTGACACAGTGATGGAATGAAATGCCCGCCTAATAGGCTATCCACTAGAGATGAGACGGGCTCAGCCCGAGCCCGTAAGCCCGAGCCCGGGCCCGATCGGGCTCAAATCTTACGCAAGTCTTCGGGCTCCGGGCGGGCTCGGATTCAAGCTAAAAGTTCCGTTTATTTCATTCTTCACTAACTGGAAAATTAAAAAAAAAAAGAAATTTTATTCATTTTAAGAGCACCTTTAGTAATGTCATAATAGTCATGATAGGTTATAAATCACAAAATAATCTTGCAAACCTTAGTAGCTTTGACTTTCCTTTTTCTAAATAGAACTCTTTTTTCAACGGGATGCATATTATGTCATAGTGTTATACAGTAATCCTTCCTCCTTCGTTATATCGGGCCTCATTATATCACTCATTCGGATAAATTTTTTTCCCCCCGATAGGCGCGTTATAAACAATGGGCTGCACTATAAATATCTATTATATAAATATATACATGTATACGGAGACACAGACATTAAAAATTGTTATAATAACATTTATAGTTATTTAAATTGAGGATTGATAATAAGAAAATTTATTTGAAAATGAAAACGGTATTTAATTTTACTATTGTGTATGCGTTGCATAGCGTACCACTTTCAATATCGGGCTCGGGCTCTGATCACACAAAATTTTTCGGGCTCGGGCGGGCTCAGTTCAAAAATGTTTCGGGCCCGGGCGGGCTCGGATTGCCAAAATAGAGCCCGAACTCACCTCTACTATCCACCGTTCACTTCGATATATTTATCTTATTCTAATCTATTAATTTATTTTATTATGGTCAATTTCGTATTCATATGGAAAATTTTCAATTTTTTTTTATATATTGATAAAATCGTAAATTACGAATAATTTACGAAATTTTCCTATTATAATATTTGTATTCAATCATGTTCAAACAAATATCATAAATGTAATTTTGAAGTTGTCTAACGTATTTATGATCCTCAAAATGGAAGTTTATGCTCAATTTTGCCTTATTCTGACATGTTAAGTAAATCGTAAATTCCAAATAATTTACGAATTTTTTAAATTGGAAAAACCATAGTCTATGATATTAATGCCAGTATCCTAAATAATATTTAGAAAGTTGTTTGACATCTTTACGATGAAAATATCACTCAAGATTGACGTTTATGTGAAATTTTGCTCTATTCAGCCATATTAAGAAATTCGTAAATTTCCAATAACTTATGAAATTTTTATATTGGAAAATTCATAGTCATTAATATTCATGCCAGTGTCCTAAATAATATTTCAAAAGTAGTCTGACATCTTTAAGATGAAAATATCTCTCAAAATTGACGTTTATGTGAAAATTTGCCCTATACTGCCATGTTAAGAAATTCGTAAATTTCCAATAACTTACGAAATTTTCAAAGTAGCATATTTATAGTTACTGATGTTCATTCCGGCATCAAAACTGATATTTTAAAACTGGTCTGACATTTTTACAGTAAAAAGTTTCCATTTAATGCACGTTTAAGTGAATTTTTGTCCTATTCTCCCATGTTAAGAAAATCGTAAATTTCTAATCTTACGAAGTTTTTTAGTTCGAATGTTGCAAATGAATAGGGTTCTTGCCAGTGTCGAAAGTAATATTTTAAAACTGATTTGACCTCTCTGCGACAATTTGTTCTTGAGATATCGTGTACACAGACTAACAAACTAACAGACACCATACAAATTTTGTCATTTTCGGATTCCTCACACCTGAAAACGTGTAAAAAAGTAAAAAATCCGAGGTCGAAAATTTTCACGATTACCTAAGTTCCCCATACGTATGATGGGGAACTAAAAGAAAGATATAATATTTACTAAGAGTGTCGTTTTTGCTTGATTCCTACATGCTTTCATCAACTTGAAAGTGAGGAAGGAAAGGGGCGGGGGGGGGGGGGGGGGGAAATGGTTAATCCCAATAGTTTATAACCATTGATATTTTTCATTTGCTTTTAACGTTTGTATGAGTGTGTCAATTTTTCTACAAAAGTGTTTCATTTTTAACACCCATTGAGGTAAATTTCAAATCTAATGATTATTACAAGTTTATATTAAGTATGAACAGCAACGGAATAAAATATTGCATATTACAAAATTCTTTAGCACAACATATATATGATTAAAAAAAAAAAAAAAACTTTATATATATCAAGTTTTTAAATTTTCTGTTGAATCATAGCTATAGAACTACATTAGCACTTTATCAATGCGTATAAAATTTTTAAAGTGATAATGATCAATTTTTGTGAGATGCATTATTTTAACTAACTTTTTACAATTTTTTAACGTTCACGTTTAATTAAATGTATTTATTTTTATGTCGAAAGAACAGGTACTCGTAAATTTTTTTGGCAACAATTAAATTATAACTAATATTTTAATGGCTAATTTTTAAAGCTATTAGGAGGTTATTTTCATATTTTAATTAATTAAAAGAAAACTAATAAAAAAAATTCGAAAATCGGCCTTCGAAGTATTGTATTATCATCGGGTTTCGAGCTATTCTGAAAGTTTCAAATGTCTAACTAGTAGGGAAGTTGGTTAAAAATAGATTTTAAGATTTATACCGGACAAACAAACAAGAATCGAAGTTAATAAAAACATGGTAAAATAGAAGAGCACAATTTGAAAATTTAAGAATAGCTCAGAACCCGATGACAACACAATACTTCGAAGACCGATTTTCGATTAGTTTTCTTTTAATTAATTAAAATATGAAAATAATAACCTCCTAATAGCTTTAATAATAGCCATTAAATTATTAGCTATAATTTAATTGTTGTCAAAAAAAAAAAAAAAAAAAAAAAAAAATACAAGTTCATTTTCTTTTGATATAAAAATAAATACATTTAATTATACGTGAAAGTTAAAACATTGACGTCATCATCATTTAAAAAATTTTATACGCATAGGTAAGGTGCTAATGTAGTTTTATAGCTATGATTCAACAGAAAATTTAAAAACATGATATATAAAAAGTAAGGCTGTGTCGATTAATCGGTTCGGTTAATCGATCAATGCTTAGTCCCGATCAATTTTTTTAATCGAGTTAATCGGATCGATTAATTCAATTAAAAATTTTCAAAACCAGATTAAAATTTTCAAACTACGAATTAAAGTA
This sequence comes from Salticus scenicus, assembly GCA_963930645.1. Lineage (NCBI taxonomy): Eukaryota > Metazoa > Arthropoda > Arachnida > Araneae > Salticidae > Salticus > Salticus scenicus. Next base: position 41,779,923 of record OZ005650.1, read on the forward strand.
AAAATGCTGTTCTACCCACAAAATATTTTTTCGCATATTTTGCTAACAAACATTCTAAGAAACATCCATCAAATAATGAAAAAAATAAAATAAAATAAAAATAAATAAAACCTCTCAAAAGAAGTTCTTGCACTTTTGTTGATTGAGAAAAAGGAGAGGACAGTTATTATTAAACAAAATGTTGCTCCATGTGCATGCAGGAGCAACACCACCTGTCTGTAGCCTTCTACAGAAAGTGTTGGCTAGGGTAATAGTATTCTCAGAAACAAGAATCTCTCAAAAAAAATAGAAATGCTAAAAATTTAAAAAAAAAAAAAAAAAAAAAAAAAAAAGGAGAATGAATTGAGATTTCCACTATCCCTCTGATGGGGAAAATGTCAACAGAGTTTCACAATATCTTCAAGTGTTTATTGTCTGTTCAGAATTGCTGATAGTAACTATTGAAGTAGAAACAGAAAATAACATTCTGTGTTCTAGTCCGAAGTAACAAAGAAGTACTAAAATATAAAAATTTGAGAACTTTATGATAATGATATGGAATTTTGAGAATTCATTTAAAAATAGTGACAAGCGAGATGGACAAGGCCTACAATTATAAAACTTAAATATGTGTAAATTCATTTAATGTTTCTTTCAAAATTAATTGAAAAATTAATTTATTAAAATGAAAAATAAATTGAATAAGTGAAAATATTTATATAAAATTAACGCTTAAAGTCACCAATTATTACTCTGAAAATTGATTTAAATTTCAGCTATGAAACAGATATAATTGATTAGACAAAAATTTTTGAAAAAAAAAATTCTCAGCCAAACTTATGAATAATATATATTATATTATTCATAAGTACTCTCATATATACACAATATGAGAGTTTTATTAATCATTGAAATAAAATTATATAAAGAAAAATGAAAACCGATTAAAAATCCGATTAATCGATTAATGAACTACGATTAACCCAGTTAAAACTCTTAATCGATTCCCACCCCTAATAAAAAGATTTTTTTATCTTTTTTATTTATTATTTAAATGCTAAATTTATTCAGGGGTCATGAGAAATTATGGATATTTATATTCATTCGTCCAATTAATTTCTATCATGCAATAGGATTTCCCCTCCCCCCTTTAATACATTAACACTTTCTAACTATACCTACTCGCTACATCGTTTAACCTTCAATGTACTTTGCCTACGTCATCACACAGCGGACAGACAAAAGGACAGAATGACTAATTGAATTAATAATCACTTTTAAACATCGTTGGAAATTGTTAGAAACACTTAACACCACGGTTTTAAACCAGCCTTTTTAGAGTTTTAACAAGTAATATAAAAGGGAAAAAAATTAAGTCAATTCCTACTTACAAACACTATCGAAAACGCTTTTTTTTTTTTTTTTAAATATAATTTTGAATTAAGAAATAAAAAGGGCGCGTGAAATATGAAATAAAAATAATTATAAGGTAAAAAAAAACTTTTTATAAACCATGTTTCAAACTGTATTTTTATGTCGAAAGAAAATGAACTCGTAATTTTTTTTTGGGCAGCAATTAAATTATAGCTAATATTTTAATGGCTATAATAACGGTATTAGGATATACATGGTTGCTACACAAATCAGGAAAAAAAAAATTCCCTGAGTTTTCTCTGTCTCTTTTAAAAGTAAAATAGATGACATACAATCCTGCAGCATTAGAGTCTAACATGTTTACAAACCTTTTGAACATATCTCGGGTATTAATTTTATTAACTTTACTACTGTTGGGGAAAAAAACCCCAACTGACTTTTTCTTCTTCATTATAATGTACTATATGAATATGAAAATGACTATTTGATTATGAAAAAAAATTACTACCAATATTTTTACAAAAAATTTCAAAATTCCCTGTTTTTGCAATAAATTTTGAAATTTCCTGAGTTTTTCCTGTTTTTTTTTTTTTTAAACAGTTTTTCAAATTTCCTTGAGTTTTTCAGGTTTTCCCCTGAGTTCCAGGTACCGTAGCAAAACCCTATATGATTTATAAAAATGCCTCTTAGAAAACGCAATGCATTGGTATTCTTTTGAAAATTCCCGTACACAAGCTAGTGGTGTTATTTATACCATTTTAAATAGGAAACGTGTTAAAGTGAGCGTAAATAATGTATCATTTACACAAAATTCTGGAATTTTTTTTACTGACGATAGAGCGGAGAGATAGACAGACAGTCATACTGACAGAAGGACAAATAGACTAATTCAAGTCATAATCACTCTTAATCATTGTTAGAACGTGTTAAAAAAAAAAAAAACACTTAATAAAAACGAAAAAGCATTTCCAATAGCTTCCAATTATTGTTCTTAATATATTATTTTTGTGTGGCTCTGTAAATCTGAATGCTAATCATATTCCATAGAATTTTCTTTTTTCCAAATATGAATATATAAATGGAAATTTCAGCGATTTGAGCAAAATAAAGTTATTAAAACATGATGTATAGACACCTCTCATAGAAGGCAGCGCTTTGGAATTGTTTCAAGCGTCACTGCATACAAACCAAAGGTAATATTTATCCCATTTTCAACGGGAAATATCCCATAGTGAATTTGAATAACATATCAGTTTCAGGGCATTCCATGAATATTTGCAGGAATTAGAGTGCAGACAGATGGACAAACAAACGAAATCATAAACACTTTTCAACTTTGTTGGAACTTAAAAACAATACCTCTATCTTGTTATTATTCTATTGATATTTAAAACAAAAAACTCTTCACCCCCCCCCCCCGAGTCTTTACGCTTTATGCCTTTTATCTATCAGGTCCCCTTCTCTCCCTGGATCTTGAGGTTTTTTGTGAGTTTTGGGGAATATTTTATTTATTCTTTTTTGTAAGAAGCATATATTTATAATAAGACGATTAAAAAGAATTAAATGTTAATTATTTATAACAATAAAAAAAAAGGAATAACTGCACTTTAGATATTCTCAAATTCTGTTTATATGTCTTTTAAGAACCAAAATCTGGATTTAAATAGTAAATTACTTACGTCAAATGTTATGAATTATTGTCCCTCAATTAATTACCAATATTTCACTATTATTATTTTCTCAATATAAAGAAAACTCCGAGGTTCAAGCCAAACACTTATATTTTTTCTTGCTTTATTTATTTATATACATTTCTTCCCCCCGTCGTGTTTAAATGATAATTATAAATTATTTTTAATGGAGATTTTTTCCAGCTTTTGTTCTGTAGAATAGTTCACCCCGAATATATTTATTATTAGCTACATAAAATTGTAATTTTAAATAAAGAATTTGAAAAAAAAAACCCATTTAGGTTTTTTCAGGTGGGTTTTCTTGAAAAACCTCCCCCCACCCCCTTCAATGTTGGGCAAAATCAAGTCAGCCTTGCATGTAAGATATCTAGGTAAGTGTGTGGGGGGGGGGGGGCGGAGGAAAATCGTCAAGATAATACTTTTAGAATAATTTCGGCATATTTCGGAGTGGTATATAATAATACATAAATATTATCATTTTACTATGCCAAGAGATTCACGTTTTAGGAACCAGACCATAAAAAAACCTATTGTTTTTGATAAAACTTAATGCGATGGCCATCAAAGGGAATGAACTCGCTTACAAAAAAATACAATTTTGTAGATTTTGAAAAAGCATACGGTCAAAAGTGACCAGAAAGACGTGTAACGAGAACTGGGTACGGCACTTTTAAAAAGCACAGCACGAAAAAGCTCTTCAGGTTTGGGAAACAGAGAGAACAAGCAGTACCATTTACTTATTTAATGATGGCTCAAATTTATTGAACAAAGGACGTCAGAAAAATCTTCAACTCACATTCACGATAAAAACAATCGTCGTTTGTACTCAGCGCCAAGAAAAGAAATAAATTTAAATATGTCACAGAAAACAAGTCGTGTTTTTTTTATTTACTTATTTACTTACAGCAAAGCCGACAGCTCTAAGGACACTTGAAGAAAAGTAATTTTTTGAGGAATAAGAAATGAATACAAGATGGGAAAAGTAATTCGGTACCTTTTTAATGTCATAAATAGAACTGAAATATTGATAAAAATATTGTTATCGCTCGAAGATTTTTTTTTTTTTTTTTTTTAATTAATTTAAAAGTTTAATTCTTTACACTCCAGACAACATTTAAGCCATATATTGAATGATTTCTCAGCGGTGCTCCTAAAATATAATGGATCAAAGCGATAATACTGATATTTTACTATAAATCTTTGAGTTGTATTATAAGCATCCTCGAGCAAAGGGGTGTTTTGTTTGAATATTTTGGAGATTAAGATCATGATTGCAAATCAAGGATCAAGGGACTGAGTACAGTGCCCTTCGTGGAGATTTTTCTCTATGAGTCGAGCCCGCATTTACGTGAGCTTCGAAGAAAAATCACACGAATCCGAGCAGTCAAACTGACGAGAGGAACTGGAGTTCGAACTGGGCAGTTCATGTCTATCAATTAGGAGAGCAAAACCTCTCGGCCACTGGTTGGACTCAAGGGAGACTTCGGGAAAAACTTATTTTCAAAAGCCAGCGGATTATGCGTTTAAATAACAAAAATTATTATTATTATTTTATGTATTTGTAGCATTTAATTTATTTTCATATTTATTTAAATTGTAAATGAAATATTACAGATGAAAAACTTCATTTGTTATTGCACAAAAAATCATGTTTGGTAAAGCGTTACATTAAAATAATAGCATTTTCTACTGTTGAATTAAAAAAAATACATGTTGCTTGCTAGCTAAATGTACTTCGGACATAAGTACCACAGTAATCTACAGATGAGAACGCATTCCAACTTTTTTAGTTTGGCCTCAAAAGAAAATGTGTCAGCTAATAGAGAGCGCTTTTACCCTTTTTTCAAGGAAATGTCACAATTTCACTGTTCTTCATGAATCATGAGACGGTTCTACATTAAATTGCAATTAAATATGTATCAGATGAAGGTATATCGTACGTAATTTAAAAAGCATTTTAACAATCCTATGAGCGCAAAGCAGACCCACAAAATTAACGGAAACAAAAAATTCAAGCGCAGCCTCTGCCAAAACGCTGCGTAATAATATCCTTGATTCAAACCTTGAACCACGTTTTGGCATTTAGCCACGCCAGTCACTCATACATAAATAAATATGAACTTGATGCTCTTCCTTTCTTATTTTTCAGGGGGAGGGGGATTTAAAAACATAAAATAATATCAGGGGTCAATCCAGGCAAAAAATGTGTCCCCTTTGCTACCCCTTCACAAAATTTCACACTATAAAAGGGGACCCTTCACAAAATTCAAATCTATAAAAGAGGACACTTCACAAAATTCAAATTTATGAAATGAGCCCTTCACAAGATTTTGTTTTACAAAAGTAATCTTTTTATAAAATGTTTCCATGTTTTCAGTATTACTTTTAATTAATTGGTTCAATGAAACTATGTTAATTCGATATTAAACATTATTTAGAATCACTGTTAAAATGCAAGGTTTTATACACGATAGATATTTTCACAAAAATAAATAAAAATTTCACAAAAAGGGGATCCAAAAATTAAAACCTAGATCGACCCCTGAATATATAACTACATTTTAATAAATAATAATAGTCGCAAATGCTTATTAGAAAACACTTAATATAACAAACAAGGCCTGAATAACGCAGGAACCGATTGGGCTGTAGTCGCAGGGTACTTGACTTGGGGGCCCCGAAATTTCGCTTTCAGTTACATTCATTTTTGGTTAAAATAGTAAAAAAAAAAAAAAAAAAAAAAAAAAAATTCCCTCCTTTCCAAAATATGTTTAAAAAAAAAAAAAAAAAAAAAAAAAAAAAGTGAAAATGTTTTTGCCAGCGCTAAAAAGTGTCTTACCACTTCTAATTTTATACGTTCCATGTATTTTAATCTTCCTCTCTCTTTCTTATTTTTTAATCGATGTAGTAAAACGTGAGTAGGGATGGCCGAATGCACATTGGGCCCAGGGCCACTTCTTGGCTAATATTATATTAGGATTTGGGAACAAAAAATATATTTCCCACAACAATCAAAACTCAGCAAAAAATATTACATACACAATAACTACCTCTTCTATCATTTCAATTTAATGTAGCAAAGACATTTTAAAACCGAATAACCCTAAATTGAGATCAATACATCGTTAGAAGTTTCCAAGCGCTATTCAACAGACATGAGAGCACGCATGAGCTGCTGATTAAAATTTTCAGCATGAGCTCGTGAATACTTTAAAACAGTTAAATTGGCGCTTTATATTCAAAACAATGATACATTTACAAAATAAATAAATAAAATAATATAAATTTTCTTACTTAACTGGATAAAAGTATATTTTCAAACATTTCAACCGAATAATTTGAATTTAAAATGTATGAATAAATTTAATACGAATCCAATAAAAAATATTTCATAAATGGTTAATATTTAAGTTTCTTTTTCTTTATCATACCGAAAATAAAAATGTCATACTTAATATTTTAGCATTTATTTTACTTTATTAAATCGTAACAGTCACACAAAACTTAGGTATTGTAACAACAATTTTAGATATATAAAACAACTGAAAAAAAAAAAAAAAAAAAAAAAAAAAAAAAAACTTAAAGATAAATGGTATAAATGAAAGATAATATGAACAGTTAAATATAATAAACTTCCATTTCTAACACATATTACATTTTAAAACAATATATAAATATTGCACTTATAATAAAATCAAGTAATAATAAAACAGCACACAACTTACTAAATCGTTTATGAATGGAAATATTTGTACTTGCTAAAATATGGACACATGGCAAAAAATAGCAATGGAAACTGTCCCGATTGTCTTGAAAAACAAACTTTATATATATATATAAAAAAATATGAAGAAGCGACGTGGAAAAAAAAAACTAAATCTTCTCGCACACTTCTCTGTTTATGACACAAACATTTGTTTCACTCAACTCTTGATAATAATAAAAAAAGATTTGAAATATACTCAGAGTCGAAGAACTGCACCGTATGACAACCAGATCACAAGAAAAATTTATTCCATGAAATGGTGCGACATACACTGATGAAGAAATGCATCAAAACGAGCATTCACCACATTTCTCAGTGGATGCTCTTTACAACTACAATGGGGTCAGGAACGAAAGAGTTGGTGGGTCAGGAGCCAAAAAGTAAAAAAACAAAAAACATTGTTACCTTCTTCAAGAGCCGCTATTTCGGGTACGTCACAGGAATTAATGCTATTTTTGTGTACTCTTGTCCAACTGTTTTGCTCTATAAAAAGCATCATCACTCTGATGTACAAGCAGAAAATCAATTAAACAAATAGACGAGCTACATATCTCACCCTTGGTAAAGCATGATATAAAACACACATTTTCATACATTGCCTTTCTATAAAGTGATTGTGGACAACATTTTAAAATTTCAATAACAAATTAAGAGTTAGATTATGTTTCCTGTTTTTTTTTTTTTTTTTTTTTTTTTAAATAACGCATAAGTCTTTCCATCTGTATCGAGTATTTCGGAGAAATATATATATATAAATGAAAGATTTCTTTATTTACAGGGATGATTGTGATTCAAAGGTAAAAATCCTGAAAATTATATCCTCAAATAAAAAAAAAACTTCCAGAATACCAAAAATTACTCTAATTATTTACACCTGGACCAGAAGCCCTCAATCTTTATACAATTTGTTCACATATCACCTGGTTGACAAATGAACAACCAATGAAAACAAAAGCAACTTTTTTGAGAAATATGAAAATACAAATGGATTAGACTAAAAACCCTGAAATCAGGGGTAGCCTCTGAACCGCCCCTGATATTATTCTCTTTTACCGAGAAAGCGGGCATTCATGTTATAAATACCCAGTTTTGTTGTAATTATACAAATTTGACTGCCCCCCCCCCCCTCAAGAAACAAACAACAACAACAAAAAAGGTTTATGGAACTTTCGCCCCCAGCGTCTCGCCTCCGAGAAATTTCGCCACCGAGTACTGTAAAATATGATCGTTATGACACATAAAAATATAAATGTACACGCAGTTTTTCCCGATATATATATTGTTCATTCACGCTATTTTCACTTTTAATTTCAATATAAAACACATTAAAATAAGGTTTTGGAATGAAAAAATTGTTCGATGAAATTTTTATCGCTGCTAATTAAAAGAAAGTTTAAGTGTACATTATTATCATTTATTCATTTACTAAATTTTAAGGGCACACACAGTAAATTTATTAATTTATCAAATTTTATTTATTCATCATTTTTATTTATTTATTAAGTAAAAAAGATTACAGCACTAAGAAATTTTTTTTCAAGTATACATCGATACGTTTTAAAATCCAAATAAATAGAAAATAAATGAATTTACTATATATGTGTGTGTGTGTGTGTGTAAGCAGGTTACTAATTTAATATCGCTGTTTGAACACTTATACAAAGTAATTGATTATATACGTATGATTTCAAAACTATTTAATTTTCTTGCGAGGACTTCAGTGTTTCGATACGAAAATGTAAGGCCTTTGTCGATAAAATGGAGTAAATTTATTGGTTGAAAAATCGCACGTGTAGCCAATAAAAAATTTAAGCGTATTAAGCACTGAATCAATAAAAGAAACGTATGCAGATATTTATTTATTTTAATACATAAAAAACAAATTTCGAAAATTAAATATTTTTCTAAGTACCTATGGAGTCGTTTTAATCCAAAATTATTTACTTTTGTAAAAGAAATAAATTTATTTAAAGAAAAATATAGGGAAATCAATATTTCTTGTCAGCTACCAAGAGCAGAATGCTTCGGTCAGTTTTTAAAATTTAATAACATTTAGTAAATAAATTTTGAAAATTGATCCAAGTATTCTGTTCTTGGTAGCTGATAAGAAGTATTAATAATCTCTCTCTATATTTTTCTTTAAACCAAATTATTTTCTTTTAGTAAAATAAATACAGGGTAGAAGAAAAGTTCTTGCACAATCTTTGTGAAGCTATTTTAGACCGTTATAAAAATGTATTTTGTGTATTTTTTATTAATATTTATTACTTGTCCTTACATTTTTATAAATTTGCAAAAATAACCTCTTTTTTAAAGACATAAGTCTACGAAAGAAAAGAGCAGCAATAATTGGCCTTTGGAAATATGGATCAAGTGTTGCAAGCATAAGTAAACTTCTTTCGGTACCAAGAAGAAGTGTTTATTATGCTATTAACCGATATAAACAGTTAGGTACATTCTGTGACAGACCTAAATGTGGTAGACCAAGGTCAGTTGACACACCAGCCAATAGGAATAAAATTAGAAACAGAATTCGAAGAAATCCTCAACGTTCTCTTAGAAAACTCGCTAGGGATCTAAAAATCAGCACTTGGTCTGTTAGAAACATTGTTAAAAACAAGCTACATCTTCACCCTTATAAATTATGCAAAGTTCATTTCCTTAATGACAGAATGAAAGCAACCCGTCTCAAACAATGCAAGGTGGTAAAACGCTTGATCGCAAACGGAAGGCACCGTCAAGTTATCTTCAGTGACGAAAAGAAATTCACAATTGCAAGTTCCCATAATTATCAAAATGATAGGGTACTATTACGTAAAGAGACAAAAAACAATTTCAATGTGTTCAGATCCCACTATCCAGCCTCATTAATGGTTGGTGCATGAGTTCATTCTTCTGGTAAAACTCCTCTGATTTTTTCGGATAAAAACGTAAAAATGAAGGTAAAAAATTATCAAAAAGATGTTTTGGAGCCAGCAAAAGCATGGGCTAATCGGCATTTTAAAGGAAATTCCTGGACCTTTCAACAAGACTGGGCACCAGCTCATGGAGCAAAATCGAGCCTGGAATTTGTTGAAAAGAATTTTCCTAACAGATGGGGGAAAGATATTGGTCCGTTCTTGAAGATAAAGCTTGTAAGAAGAGGCATGCTTCAATTCAGTCCTTAAAACGTGATTTGAAGAGAGTGTGGAATACAATTACTCCTCTCCTCAGATGCTAACGAGCATCATTGATGATTTTCCCAAACGTATTAATTTATGTATAAAGGCAAACAGAGGCCATTTTGAAATGTAACTCACCTGCTTATGTTTTTTCGACAACAGAACTTTTATAATTTATTAATTTGCTTTATATATAGCTTATAAGTAATACAATATTTTGATTGCGCAAAAACTTTCCTCTCACCCTGTACAGAGTTTGAATTATAAAGAATTCTTAAATACTTAAAAAAGTATTTATAATTTATTAAATTTGTTTAAAATATTAAAATAATATTATTATTATTAGGAAAAAAAATATTATATATAATATTCTTTAATATATATATATAAATGTTTCAAATTCTCCATTTGTATTATTTTCTCAAAAAAAGAGAAAAAAAAAAGAAGAAGAAAGAAAGAAACAAGTAAATAAAACAACCTGTTTCATTCTGATCCATTTTTTTTTTTTAAACCAGAATATGAATTTATACACATGTTTAATAAAAAAATACTAATATATAATAGTACACTAAGTGTTGAACAGTACAAACTTAACGAAATCTAATCTTAAATGTTTCCTTTCAACATAGAATATTACATTATGTTTTATTTTTTATTTATTTATTTATTTTTTTTTTTTAACAATATGTATATATATCATACTTGCCAACATACTAATTAATATTCCGTAGTCTTGTTAGCCCCGCCTTCTTTTACACACTAGTATCTTTTTAGAGTATTTTTCTTCTTATTTAATCGTGACTGCATTTAGAGAACTTTACTCAAAAAATTTACTGGTGTAAAAAAAGGGCGGGACTAACAGCTCTACGGAATAATAATTAGTATGACGGCAAGTATGATATATATGTATGCTTTAAAGGGGATGGTGGAAATTGAAAATGGCTCTTTAAAATTATATGTTTAGTTACGAAAGCAAGCATATGCATTGAAATATACAATATTAAGTATATTTAATTTTTTTTTAAACTATTTAAATTAAAAAATAAATACAAAATTTTAAAAATTTAAAAGTTTTATGCTACCCAGTTTTTAAATTTTACCCTCGATTTTACATCATGACATTTTATTTCCATCAATATTTTCTAAACATAGCTGTACATTACATGGAGGATTCATTCATGATTTAATTAAATATACATATAACATAGTTATATATTTCCAACTGTCTTGTTTTATTTCAATTTTGATAGCTTTGGAGACTGATCATAGTAATTGTTTAAACTAATAATAATCTTAAAATTAAACAGTTGAAAAGTTTTCATATTTAATATTATATACATGTATATGTTAGAATGTTAAAACTTTCCATAAAATTTCAGCGTTGAAAATAATTTTCTATTTAAAATAACTTATCAATGAATCCACAAACTAATATCCAAATATATTAATAAGCTGTATACTAATGTGAAATCTAGAGGGACATTTAAAAACTAGGTACAGTCGGCAGCAAAATTATTCGAGCGCTAGCAATAATTCCTATCTAAAAAAAAGTACACTTAATACTGCTGTGTGTTAAAATAATATTCGAAAATAAGAAGGAAAGAAGAAAAAAAAAGTATTTATGTAATTTATATATATATATATATACACAGATACATAGTGAGTGAGTGAGTGAGTGAGTGTGTGAGTTTGCACCAAGATTATAACGAATTTTACAACTAAATGTGCAATCATTTGAATTGAATATGGTGATAGTAAAAATAATTAGTTAATGCTCGAAATATTATTTTGTTTTTCTAATTTACATAGTTTATTATCATTATTATTTTAATTTGATTCTTTACACTTCATTTCAATTACCAATTGTTGAATAATATTCTGTACTACAATGAAATATTCTATATAAAATCTGCATAAGTTTACTAATAAACTACAGGGAAAATAACTGAAGAGTATTTAGCTTCCCTCTTTCCTGGCCGGAGCAGCACCAGCAACATTGGGCTGAAAAAATATGAATTGCGAATTTATCAGACTTCATAAGAACCCTAAAAAATAGTCAGTTCCCATATTTTCCAAATCTCAACCGAATCGACTAATTTTTATGGTTTATCTTACAGAGTAAAGTTTGATTCGATTCTCGCGGCAGTTTATAATCTCTAAAAATTTCTGTCAAAAAAGAATAGGTTAAAATAAAATGATACTTTTAAAAAATTAAAGAACACGCTTTTATAGAAATGTGAACTAAAAAGCACAAAATATCTATCTTAGCATTAAAATGCAGGGTAAGAGAAAATCGTGTGAGTGACACACCATAATATTTACATACACTTAAATATTTAATTAAATAATTTAAAATTAAACAAAAACAATTTTTAAAAAATCTCCCCTGACTGGGCTCGAACGCTAGACCTTTAGGTTCGTAGCAAGGAGCTTTACCTCACAGCCACAGCATTCACTTAGGCAGGGTTTAAACTGCCATTATTATTATTATTATTATTATTATTATTTTTAAAACATTTTGCTAAAAGATATTGCATTTTGCTAAACTATGTCAGTAAGAATTTCGCTAAAAAGCTAAAACTACATTACTTCATAAAATATCTTTATATAACTACCTCTAGTTTTTATACAAATATTCGTGGACGGAAATTACAAAGTCACTGAAAATATTGGGAATCATTATCTATTTAGTATATTCGGATTTAATTTCGACTTTTAATTGTTGAATTTTAATGCAAAAATATTTAAAAACATAATTAAGAATTTGCTTCATAGATGTATTCTCAGCGCTAATATTGCGTTTGTTGAAATCGAAACAAAATTTTGCTGATTCATTTTTCTTAAATCGCAATATATGCTTGGTTAAAATCGTCAGTGAACAAAACAAACAGAAAACAAAAGTGGGGATAACCAAGTTAAGAAAAAGAAATCAATACTATTCAAAGAATTTTCGGAAAAGCTAAAATACTGCTTATATGTTTTAGCTAAAATGCTAAAAGAAACTTTTTTGCCAGGTTAATTAAACCTTGCACGTAGGGAAAGTCTTTTTTTTACAATATAGATTTTTTGTTTGCTCCCAGAGCGGTTACAAACATACATACAGGTGAAGCTAATAAAAGCGTGTTAATAAATAAATAAATAAAATAATAATCAATGATTTTCGGCCCATTTCAAAATTTTGTTAAAAATCTGCTCGTGCATAGAAGCAAAAGGGAGATTTTTGAAAATCTGATTTTTCTATAACCCAGAGATGTACGTACATTTTATAAAATCTGCCAATTTTGATTTTTGTAAGTTTATAAAAGAGTTATAAATTAAAATGTCTGCCAGAGTTATTTTTGTCACCGTCAATTCTGTAGATCAGTGCTGAAAGGTACAAATCTAATACCTTCCATTTCTAAAGACTTAGCTCCTAATCGGCACGAAATAGCGTTTTCTATAATAATGCGACTGGCGTAATAAGTAACGAATTTTGATATTTGAATTTTTTTAAACAGTTAGTTAAAACTAGTTTGTCCGAACTATTTTTGTCACACTGCAATCAGTGCTGTAAGGAAGGGAGGAATCTATGCTATCGATTTCTAAAGACTTGGTTCGTAGTCGGCACGAAAACACATTTTTCTGCTTCTATGAACGTACCATACAAATGATACATTTTTCTTCCTTTTAATCTTCGAGCAGGAGATAAACCAATGGATCTTTCAAAATCGAAAGACTGATTCGCGTGATCGGACGCTTCTTATGTATTGAAATCTAAGAAGTACAACAGCAAATAACTAAATGCTCGATTCACATACATGCTTTTACTCTTTTAAAACATGCACATTCAAATTAATAATTACTTAATACACTTTTATTTTTATTTATTTGCAGTTATTTTCTTTTTTTTTTTTCTTTTTTCTTTTTTTTTTTAACTTTCTTTTATATTAGATAGAAGAAAGTATTGGATTCGTAAAAATTTTCGACCTCGGGTTTTGGATGGATTTACATGTTTTGAGAGCTGTAGATTTCACCATTCTTAGAAACTGTCTGTCTGTCAGTCTGTGTGTGTGTGACAAAATTTTGTGGCAACTGTATCTCAGTAACTACTGCACAGAATTTCACACAAATTGGTATGTAGTTGCACCGTGACATAAATTAGTACCTATCAACTTTTGGTAAAAATTGTTTTACAGGTTGCGTTGCCATCCCGCTTTTTCTGAATTTTTAACATGGTGATATAGGACAAAATTTTGTATAAATGTGCCTAAAGAGAATTATTTTTTAGTAATCATTATGAAATTTACAAGAATTATTTATAACAGAGATAGTCAACTGGGAATTTTTTTTTTTTTTTTTTTTTTTTTTTTTTGTATGTGTAGGAGCCTCGTCAACCCCCCTGGGGGGGAAGTCCACCCTCGATGGGAGTAAATTTTCAAGATGGTATCTTTCGAAAGGTCTCGTCAATACCTTTAAAACGAATGGTTGAACTATAAATATGTGATAATTTAAAACAAAGTTATCGATTTTTTTTATTTTTTACAAAAAAAAAATATATATATATATATATATATATATATATATATATATTTAACGAAATGTAACCGAACTTGGTATTTAGTTGACCCCTGACATAAACTGGTGCTGATTAGATTTCGATATCAATCGCTGAACAGGAGGCGCTGTGATCGTATTTTTTCTAGATTTTTAACATGGCAGAATAGGACAAAATTTCGTATAAATGTACATAATGAGAGTTATTCTTAACCTGTGATTATAAAATTAATATGAATTATTGATAATAGTAGTAGTTAATTAGAAAAAAAAAAAAAAAATGTGCATGTGGGGGCATCGCTTCCCCCCCATGGCGGGTGTTAATTTTCAACCACTTTTAAAACATGTATATAAAATTTATTTATTAAAATCAAACACAAAGCTTTTCGCTATTATTAACATAGCATCTTCAGGTGTTTTAATTAACAGCAGAGTAGGCAGCATTGTATACTGAAGTTACAGTTAAAAAATAAGTCTTGTAAATATCATGAGTCATTTAAGATCACTTGATGTCACACTAGGGTTACACAGCAAGTTCTGTAGAAAACGTTGACACATAAAAAGTTTTCAGCACACCGGAACTATCTTGTAGTGTAGTCACGTACTTTTAGAAAAAAGAAGGTCCAGTTCACAAAAAGTCGCACCAGAACTACATGGTTAAGAAATACTTGTAGAAGCACACACAATTTCCCGAGCAGGAAGCGAAAAGCTTTGTGTTTGATTTTAATAAAGAAATTTTATATACGTATTTTAAAAGTGGTTTTAGACCTCTCTTTATGATAATCAAAACGCAAAAGACAATAGCTCTCTTCGAATGAATCGCTACAAAATACAGCTAAGCCAAGTTTACACCACAAACAGGCACTTTTGCGTGTTTGGTGGAGTATTTGAGGGGTAGATTTTGAAATGCTAAAACCTCAACAAACTGTGAATGTGTAGACCTTTATTGTGAACAATTGGATCGAAAAAATTAATATTTAATTGAAAAGTGTCCAGCAATTGTCAACAGAAAAGGTGTTTTTTCTGCAAAACGATAACGCAAGACCGCACTGCACAATACAAACCCTAGAAAAAAAAAAAAAAAAAAAAATATATATATATATATATATATATATATATATATATATAATAATGAATTATGTCCCAGGTACTGCGTCACCTACCTTACTCGCCCGACATTATATTGCACCATCGAATTTCCATTCATTTCGAGCGCTATAATATTTTTTAAGAGGCAGAAAATTTGGATATTTGAATGATGTCCAAAATGCGATCTCCAGAGATTTTGCTCAAAAACTAATTGATTTTTATCGATCCGGCATTGAAAACTTGCACCCTAGATGCCAAAAAGTTATTGATAACGAGGGTGATTACATAATTGAATTAAAATAAAAACCTGTTAAAAAAAATTATGTGTTTGAATTTATTGTTAATATAGGAAATTTCAAAAGCTAAATATTCCTCAAAAAATTTAACATGAAAATTTCCCTTTACAATTACACAATTTAAAATAAAAACTTACGTTTTGTGGTCATCCCAAAACTTTTTTCAAATTCCCGCAGAGCACATTATCTACTAAATTTATTTTCCGTGATGAATGGAGACGATTTTTCATCTCAGAAAAGTACAATACTTAATGTCGAAAGAAAGTCAATTTTGTCGAGCTGACGTCTAAATATATATATATACATACATATATTATTTATATATATATATATATATATATATTATATATATATATATATATATATATATATTTCTTTTCGTTAAAAAAAAAAAAATAAAAAAATAAAATCAACTGAGGTAGTGAATCAACGAATGCTTTGCCAACTTCGCTGGTCACTATATTTAAAGGGGACTAATGTGCAAGTTGTACCTGACGGGACTAAAGTGAAAGTTGTACCTCAAGGGACTAATGTGAAAGTTGCACCTCACGGGACTAATGTGCAAGTTGCACCGAACGAGCAAACTATTTCTTTCAACGAAAATGCCTACTAACCCTGGACGACAGGTCTAATATATCGTATCTTATTATGTATCGTATTTATCGTAATATAACTCAATACTTATTTCGCTTCCTTCTTCGACTCGTTTTAATACGCATTTTTTATATGCATGAGCAGCCCCCGAAAAACAAAAACATTAAATCATTAAATTCATTTTTTTACTTATTTTTATTTCATATTATTTCACGCGCACTTTTTATTTCCTAATTCAAAATTATTAAAAAAAAACTTTTTCGATATCGCTTATAACGATACTGATTATTATTAATTTTCTTTTCTTTTTCTTTCAATAATAATAATAATAATAATAAAGATTTTGATGAAATTCTGGCAAAAGCAGAATTTAGTTTAGGACGGAGGACTATTAGTTTTTTTTTTTTTTTTTTTTTTCAAATTATAACATGGCTTTCAAATTATTCAATTATATTTTCGATAAATTTTAGATTTCGACAAATGTCCAACTATCGAAATCGACAACGCAAAAATCCCAGATTGAGATTAATTGGCCCTCAGTCCTTAAAAAAAAAAAAAAAAAAAAAAAAAAAAAAAAATAATAATAATATCGATAAATTTGTTTTAAAAATTATCGCACATCAATAGTTCAACAGCATTCATTTTTAAGTTATTGGTGACTTATTTTTATTATTATTTTAAGATACCCATGTTCAAAATTTGAGTATTTAACTTTCTTGTATATTTTCCTACATAAATTCACGCAGTAAAATTATTTATTAAAATTATTTTTCATGATTAATACAGACTATTTTCATTTCGTCTCACAGAACTATAATACTAAATGTTGAAAGAAAGTCAATTTTATATCCTTTGTACGACATTAAACAATATATATGATTTTTTTTTTTTTTTTTTTTTTTTTGGGGGGGGGGGAGGGGGGGGTCGATTTATTTGTTTTAAATAATTACACATATATGGTTAAACCATTTATTGATGAGTGCTTTTGAAATATACCCATATTGAAAATTTATATTAGCGATGAGGAGGGGGGGGGGGGGTACTTTCTCCCACATCCAGGGAGAGGGAAGGAAGCCATCCATGTGTGTAAATCCATCGTACACCGGAGTACGAAAATTTTTACGAATCCAATACTTTGTGTATATAGAAGAAAGTTAAAAAAAAATAAATCTAATAAAAATAATTGCTTTCCTTTTTCCAACAAACTGATTTATTCATTAATGAACATGCAGAACAATGGGAGTGTCTATATTTAAACGGAAAGAAGGAACTGTGAACGCCTTGGAAGCGTCACAGTAATTACTAATTTCTTAGTGAAAATTTCCGTGTCTAAACAATGGTAAATAAAAAGGTTAAGCTATCCTGTTAACAACGTATTAGGCATAAAAAGATTTATCGATATAAAGTAAAATGGTTAAGAGAAAAATGAAAATTAAATTTCAAATGAGTATAGTAACCAACATTCACAGACAGCAGTCAGGCTCGGGGTTTGGGATATCCGAATCAGGTTTTGAACATAACAGGTGGTTTTTTAACCCCCCTCCCCTATTTCAACTTAGATTACACTCGCTGAAAAATAAAGTTACTCGCCACAATATATGATTGACTCTATTTTTTACGTATAAGGTGACCGGAATTTTTTATTGGAAAAAGAGGAGAAATTAGGCTTCTTTTATTTTATAAGAAAACAGAATACATTCAATTTTGAAAAAGAGGTAATTTTAGAGGAAACAAAATTGAATGAAATCGATTATAGAAACCGAATCAAGCTACTTTACACATGTGGTGCAAACATTTTTATCTCAAATGATGAATTTGGATCAGTACACCTTAATTTAAATTAATGATATACGGATACGAGAGGGAAAAAATCCTTAATTTTTATAGGTGTCACTGGACAATACAGTTTTTTTTTTTTTTTTTAATTATTATTAATTTTTGCTATAGACAAAAACTTTTTTTGTGATACTTTCATGTAGTTACACAAAAAAAGAATAAAATTGGCAAATGAAAAAATTAAATTAATATCCTACTGATGAAACGATTTTTTTTTTTTTTTTTTTTTTTTTTACGAACAGTCATTCTTTATCAACATTTTATAAAAATTCTCACAAGTATAACCTAAATTAGTCTTAGTACTTAATAAATTTTCAAAATAGATATGTAAAGGGTTTTTTTTTTCACATGTCTACATTTTGTTCATTGAAGAAAACAGTCGCTTTGTGGGAGCGTTTTTGCCAGGAGGACGTAAAATGAATTCAACTAATTTTTGCATATTTCTGTGAGGTGGTGGTAGTATATGTTATCATTAAGGCCAATTGTCTGCACTAGGGCTCTATGCCTGAGTAAGAGAGTCCTTCGTGGAGTCTTTCTAAGGTGCCCTAGCCCATAGTTACGATATTTTCGGAGAAAAACATGAAAAACTCCTAGCAGCTAAGCCAACGAGCGCGATCGTATATCGAACCCAGCGCCTCACGTACATTAGCTTCGAGAACAGAACCTCTCTGTGACTGGTGGGCCTATTTTTATGAGGAATATTATTCATGCAAAAGTGAGGGCGCACGTCAACCCACCGCGCATCAACCAGAGCATCACCTTCTAAATGATTTCATGACAATTTCAATAGTGATTCCGTGTTCTGGATCAAAGAACTGTACAAATATAGGGAATACTTTTATTTCTTCGTAATTAGAAGATTCTGAATAGACATAAACCATAATGGCAAGTTTATTAGAAAGTTGTTCTTTTGCGAACATAGCGGAGAAAAAAGTTAGTGCTCACCGTTCGATACAGCCATAACGGCCGATTGAGTTTCCCAGTTTTGCGAAAATTTTGAAATTAAGGGCTAGATCCTTTTCATTTGAAAAAGAGGACAGAGAACGAAAAACATAAAAAAGAGGACTTTTTAAGTCCTGTAATGTCTTTTTTCGTTTAGGAGGGCAGAGCGTTGAAAAAGAAGACTGTCCTCTTAAAAAGAGAATGTCTGGTCACACTAACTAAGATTTGCATGATTTTACGTTTTTAAATTGATATTATTATTGTTATTTTGTTAGCACCGTATACTGTACGAATTTTCTCTATATTTAGACCGAAATTTTACTTGCCACAGTAAAATTTCCACTCGCCAATGGCGAGCTGGCGAGCGGAAATTTCGCGCCCTGTTCTAAACTGTCTAAAACCTAAAATTATAATTCATAATTAAAATTTAAAAAAAAGTCTTTTACACTAAATATTTAGCTAGTTTTTTTTTTTTTTTTTTTTTTAAGATAATTTTATTATGTGAATGGAAATTTAGAATTTAACAACAGCTAGATAAAATGAAAATACCTTTAACAGTTTTCTTACAATAAAAAATGTTTGATACTATATTCAACTTGAATATTCAATTAATTTATTTTTATTCATATTTTTTGACAGAGTCATATATATATATATATATATATATATAGACTTATTTATCCATTATTCATAAGTAAGTATGAGTTTAAATAATTAGGTCCGTTAAAGGACCCTTCACAAAATTTCACATCCTAAAATAGGACCTTTCACAAAATTATTTATCCTAAAAAAAGGACCCTTCACAAAAGTTTTTATCCTGAAAAGGATCCATCATAAAAAAATTTTTCTCTTAAAAACAGATTTTTAATAAATCTCTTATTTTGAAAAGTAATCTTCCATGGAGTGAACAGGCTGCTTTAATAATCGGAGATGTTTTGCTGTATTTTCTCGAAAACTTTATTTTCAATTTAAAAAATATAATTTCTTTGCATAGGTGTAATTTTAGTTCTGCATAAGTGAACCTTCATTATCTAAAACGAAACTTTATTTTAATTATAATTATATTTTGCAAAAATTATATCTTTCACAATTTCACAAAAACAGTACTTTAGTCAAAAAGTTCAGAACTTGATTTTCGCACTAAAATTTGATTCGCAAAATTACAGGCATATTTTTCACAATTTCCCAAAATCAGGACTCTGTCGAAAAAGTCTGGACAGAAAACTGTACACACACACTCACACACACACTCACACACAAAAAGAAAAAAAAAAATCAGAGTGTTCTTAATACAGTAACCCAAAGGCTTAAATGCAAACGATTGCTCCGGTTAACACGAAAACAAAAATTCGGAGAATTTTCTTAGAAAACAGTTAACCAGCTATTTATATTTTTTTCATTTTAATAAGGCAAATGGCTAACAATATTTAGTAACATATCTCTCTCTTCATCCTGAATATATCCAGAATTAAAACCATTATAATGCATTTACTTATTTAAATAATTTGTATATTTATTGCATTTTTCTCCATAAAACATTCTTATTGGTAATATTTCCATGTGTTTCACAGATTAAATAAGGATTTTAAGCATTACCTAGCACTATAAAATTTTATGACACATTATTTGGCAAAACATATTTGTTTTGTAGAGTTTTGCTTTTTTTTTTTTTTTTTTTTTTTTATTATCCCCCCCCCCCTCTCCATTTTCATGAGTGATAAGATACACCAAGTGTATTCTGTTATATTTTCTGCTTTTTATGCTATTAAAAATGTATTTAATTTATATCAATAAATGTATAGTACAATATAAATTTTTAATTAATGTAACTTCCTTCTCTAATAAGATGTATTTAATACTAAAGGAATGAAATGTCTTAATATTCAAGAACATTTTGCAATACGATTTATAAAATGCAGGAACCCCCCCCCCCCCCACACACACACGTTACTTTTTTTCATGCTAGGAAATCAAAATACATTATCCAAATGCAAAACCTCTGGCCGGCGCGTTCAAAGCTAACGGCGGGTTAGCTCCCAGGACGCGCTTGTCGATCTAGCCTTTCGGAGTTTTCCGTGGTTTTCTTCGAAACTTGCGTATATACGGTCCACGACTTGTTAGAAAGTTTCCTCCGAAAGACATCCCCTCTTAGAACCAGAGCCTTAGCGCAGACTATTGCCCTTAACCCGAACACCAACCCCCATTAGCAATATTATGACTGTTTACAGGGCACAAAAACATTCAATTATATTGGGGGAGAAACTCTTTCAAAAATTACTTACAGTTGTACTCATAACAAAGTTATAACAGAGGTAAAATACATAATGTTTAATCGATATGACAGCTGTGTACAGTTGGAAAGTTATTTAAAATACGAACAGTACGATTTCTTTCTTTTATTTGTTTAGTATCCTAATCCTGAATATTTGATATTGGAGGATAATCGGTGGATAATTACCATAATACTTACCTAATTAAATTAACAATTAGCTGGATCTAATATTCAGCATTTGTATCGAATACAATAAGCCAGATGAATATTTCGTCTTTTAACCCTTTAAAGTTCATTGATTTCACACTGTAATAAAAGATCTGACATAACGTAATATTTTTACTTCCATTGTCCGACTACCGAAGGTATGTAAGTATTATATTCAGTCAAAAAATTCGATATCGAGTTTTTACCTGATTTACATGTTTTAACCGTTTAACGATCATTGGTTTCGCAGCGAAACCAAACATTTGACATTATTTAACAATTTCTTATGCAGCAGATTTTTTATTATTTCTCCCTTGTTTTAATTAGCTTTTAAACTTATGTTCCTTTTCTGTTCTGCAGATAGCAGCACTATTCAATAATATAACGAATAATGCTTCAAAGGAAGCTAAATGCATAAGTCACTTAACGTTTCTTAGTGTGCGCGGGTGCGAATTGCTGGTTTGATGATGCACTCATGTCTAGTTTTTTTTTCATTTAATGAAGAGTTGCACTATTATTTTCACCTGAAACAATTTTTAGGAGTTTTTGTAGTCGATAATGTTTACTTACAAAGGGTTTTATTTATTAAATTAAATATTATTTGAATTTAATAAGGTTAACGTATGTTTCAAACCAAAAATTTCTCAAAAAAGAACAATGCTATTTTTTTTAATTTTTAAATATTTATGATCAGCTACGTGTCTAAATGCCACTTTAAAAATTAGTTTAGTAATTTTTTAAATAAATTAAGTAGTGAACGTTAAAAGGGTTAAGGTGCCCCAAGCCCAAAAATGTGGTTTTCAGCAATTGGTCTGTGTATGTATGTATGAATGAATGCGGTGCGGGATCTTTTAACTGTCATATCTCTAAAACTGATAAAGATAGAACGACGAAACTTCAGAATTGAGGCAAAATTACAATATAGATGATTTTTTCCAAATTGGAAAAATGTTGATAAAAATTGAATCAATAGGAATAAAAAGGAATCATTCAATCGAAGCTGGTCACATCCAGAGGAATAAAAACAGAAAGCTATCCATACAAAGGCTACCAATAAAGTAGTAAGTAAGGAAAGAAAAAAAATTACATAATACATTTTTTTTTTCACCACCATAAAAGATAAAATAACTAAGCTCAGGTGTAATTAATGAGTTTTTATTTGTAATCTCTGGCAAGGATTTCATAATTCAATGCAGAATGCAACGGTTGCAAACATAATCCTTAAAATCAACAAGTATAGTTGTGAGGTTTCCATTCATCTAGCGCATTACGGGAATATATTTAGCGCACCTTTTCTTTATTAATTTTCTTATCACCTCAGCATCCTATTTCCAATCAATCGAATTCTTCTTGTCGCTTTAAAACATGGTAACAGACATGTTTTAGTAAAGGAAAGATTATAAATGCAGTAGAGAAAACCTTGTACATCGAGAGATATTTTTACATATACAGGGTAGTTACAACTGAACGTCTGCAGTCTATAATCGCGTGTAATCGAAACGAGTGAGGAGATTCCCACCAAATTTGGCATTAACAAGTTTAAGAAAATGCACTCGAGGAATTAAAATACAAACTAGTATGCTGTGGCCACCACAAGACTTTCTTCTATATTTTCCTATACAAATTCACGCAGTAACAATTAAAAAAAAAAAAAAAAAAAAAAAAAAAAATACGATTTTTTTTTTCAAAGTTTTTTTTCGTTAAAAAAAAAATCGATAACTTTGTTTTAAATTATCACATATTTATAGTTCAACCATTAGTTTTAAAGATATTGACGAGACCTTTCGAAAGATACCCATCTTGAAAATTTACCCCCCCCCCCGGGGGTACTTTCCCCTGAGGGGGGGAAGGGGAAGCGATGACCGAGATTTTTTTCCTAATTAACTACTACTATTATCAATAATTCATATTAATTTCACAATCGCAGGTTAAGAATAACTCCCATTATGTACATTTATACGAAATTTTGTCCTATACTGCCATGTTAAAAATTTAGAAAAAATACGATCACAGCGCCACCTGTTGAGTGATTGATCCCCAAATCTAATCATCCCCAGTTTATGTCAGGGGCCAACTAAATACCAAATCTGGTTAAATTTCGTAAAAAAAAAAAAAAAAAAAAAAAAGATTTTTTTTCTAAGTTACTTTTTGTTAAAAGTAAAAAAAATCGATAACTTTGTTTTAAATTATCACAGATTTATAGTTCAACCATTCGTTTTAAAGGTATTGACGAGACCTTTCGAAAGATACCCATCTTGAAAATTTACTCCCCTCGATGGGGGACTTCCCCCCCAGGGGGGTTCACGAGGCTCCTACACATACAAAAATTTTTCCCCAGTTGACTACCTCTATTATAAATAATTCTTGTAAATTTCATAGTGATTACTAAAAAATAATTCTCTTTATGCACATTTATACAAAATTTTGTCCTATATCACCCTGTTAAAAATTTAGAAAAAGCGGGATGGCAACGCAACCTGTAAGACAATTTTTACCAAAAGTTGATAGGCACTAATTTATGTCAAGGTGCAACTACATACTAATTTGTATGAAATTCTGTGCAGTAGTTCCTGAGATACAGTTGCCACAAAATTTTGTCACACACACACACACACACACACAGACTGACAGACAGACAGACAGACATTTTCTAAAAATGGTCAAATCGTGTTCTACAGCTCTCAAAACGTGTAAATCCATCAAAAACCCGAGGTCGAAAATTTTTACGAATCCAATACTTTCTCTATATTACATATAGAAGAAAGCAATAAATAAATAAATGTTTGCAACAAGATGACACTCTGTATGGAAAAACTGAAACAAAAGAAAATTTATTGATATATTTTTGATCTTTTGTGGGTCATTCCATTAATTAAATTTGCCACTGGTCACTCATGAATTTTCCCAACTTTGCAGAGAAATATTTGTGGAGATATAAAAATGAATATGGTTACTCTATACTGTTATTACTTTCCGAACACTATAGTGAGGAAAGTATTGTAATCATGTCAAAAATCCGAATTCGAGATTTTGATGTTTCTATACGTTTTGAGGTCCCCTGAGTCCGTTTTCACTATTTTTACGATGATGTATGTATGTGTGTGTGTATGTGTGTATGTATGTGTGTATGTGTGTATGTCTGTGGGTGAACACGCTAGCGTCTAAACGTTTCGTTCGATTAACCTGAAAGTTGGTACGCATTTTGCAAGTCACCATAGTACGAACCCTATAGATTTTGGTGAATCTAGCACTTATAGTTTTTTTACAGGGACACAAAGAAAAATTCTTTATCATTATGGCCTATGGGAGCAAAATCTTAAAAGTGCGATAGCATCTAAACGCCTTATTCAATTGAGCAAAAATTTTATACACATATTATAGATCACAAATACTCAATCTGTATAGATTTTGGAGAATCTAGCACTTATAGTTTCTTTTACAGGGACACAAAGAAAAATTCTTTATCATTATGCCTATGGGGCCAAATTTTTAAAAATGTGATAGTGTCTAAACGCCTTATTAATCCGAGCAAAAAAATTGTACACATGTTATAGATCACAGTTGAACTAACTGTATAGATTTTGGTGAATCTAGCACTTACAGTTTTTTTACAGGGACACAAAGAAAAATTCTTTATCATTATGGCCTATGGGACTAAATTTTTAAAAGTACGATAGCATCTAAACGCCTTATTGAATTCAGCTGAAAATTTAAATGAGTATTATAAATCACTGTTGCACTAACTATAAGCATTTTGGTGAATCTAACATTTATAGGTTTTTACAGGGACACAACGAAGATTTCTTTGTCATTATGATCTATGGGCTCAAAGTTCAGTAGCGTTAAATAAAACAACGTGTAATAGATGGAGAAAAATACTCAAACACTCTATTATGGTTTTCTCTCTTTTGTTTGTTTAACAACTACTCTTTCTTTACTTTATCTACAAAACTGTTAATTACCCAATGTTCGGAAAGTCGAGTGGAGTCACTCCAGATTTTTATTCTATTACAGATAAACTATCCCCTCCCCCCCCCCCCACACACATTATCATTGTTTTAATTGACAGCTGTTTTTCATATTAAAAGCAACCGTTTATTCTTATTATAGCAATCTTGTTGAATATTTATTTACTAGTATATAACCCCGTCAAAAATGACGGAATGTGAACGATAAATCTTGAAAACAATGTTTAGATCATGGAGATTACCACGTGATCATTTAAATGTATTTTCAATTTTTTTTTATAAATCAAATGTAATTCGATATTTTATAATTTTCGTTCTGAAATTAAAAAAATTCTACCCGATCAATAAATATGAATGACAATAAAAAAAAAACTGCTGGTTGACAAAAAAATATATGCCCGACAACACAACAGCAACAACACATCCCAGAGTTCCGTTATGTGCTCTATTTAAAGTCCTCATAATAAGAATAATCTGGTGTGTCACTCACACGACTTCTCTTACCCTGAAATTTATTACTATAACTACAGGTTGGAGATTAAGAGTTAAGATAACGAGTACTGTTATGTAAACCTTTGTTAAACAATTCAAATTAGGCTTTGGAAGAATTTTATATGATAATTAGTTCTGCCCCCCCCCCCCTCAACCCCCCGTTTCATTAATGCACCTACAATTATACAGAATTTTATTCGGTTATTAAAAAATAATTCTGTTTTTAAAAAATAATTTATTAAAATTGTTATTTAAAAAAGTCATCTTGTATGATAATACAGACGATTTCCATATTAGAGAAGTAGTATAACACTAAATATTAAAAAAAAAAAAAAAAAAAAAGTTTAATTTATTACCAATATTAAAGTAAAAAAAAAAAAAAATTCGATAATGAAAAAAATCGATAACTTTATTTTAAATTATCGCAGATCGATGGTTCCACCACTCGTTTTAAAGGTATTGGCGAGTTCTTTTGAAAGATACCCATCATGAAAATTTACTCCCCTGGAGGGGGGCGGCGAGGCTCCTACATACTATACACAATTTTTTCCCCCCAGTTGACTATCTCTATTATAAATATATATATTCGTTTCATTTGGTTCAGTGCAGTCTATAGATGTTAAATTCTACTTACCTGCAATTTCCCCCATAGACGTAATGTATTTGAATACTTTTGAATGTCCCTGTACACGAACCCTTTGCTTCATCTTAACGAAAAACTTACTGTAGCATCCCTATATGATACACATTTAAAATACCGAGTTTGGAATTTCTGCTACTATTTGTTCTTGAGATATGCTGATAACAGACATCCAGACATCCACACAGACAGACAGGCACACACAGAGACCATTCGCTAAAAACATGATTTTCGTATTCAGGGGACCTCAGAACATGTAAGTATAACAAAAACTCACGTTGGAAAATTTGACCCTAAAACAATACCTTCTCGACCCTATGGGTAAGAGAAAGTAAAAAACGATTCATTTTACCAAAATACTATTTTTTAAGACTATCGAAGATCCTGTTTTCAAATATGCAAGCGAAGTGTGACGTCACTGACCGTCCGTGGATGCAAGAAAAAGACTCCCTATGTTAATCGTCCATTGGATTTTTTGTAAAAAAAATATTAAAAATCGAGGAAAATTATTTCTCGATTTTAATACCCGTATTTGGGTATAGATATGCTATCGTATCCATGTGTTAGATTGAGTTATTAGTCCAGTCAAAATAGGAAAAATAGAAGAAAAAAATCGTGTAGTTTTGAAATTTTGCATACTCATAGCGGAGGGGGTCCTCAACAACATACTAAAAGTCCCCGCCCGTGGGGGGTGAGCGGGGGGCAGAGGGGGCATTTAAGGGGGGCAATTTTCAGTTTTTATTAAATATCTTAAAAACTATCGCATTTAGAGAAAAAATGTCAATTCAAAATTAATCTACGCAAAATTTCCTACAAAAATGTATATTACATTTTGTTTGTACGATCATTAGTTTAGAAGATATAGGGAGATGAAATAACACATTTTCTTGAAAAATTCTTTTTTGCAATAGTAAAATCAACTAAAGTGTGCAATTAAAAGGGTTCTTGTCAAATATTTTCTAATGTAAAAAACAAATATATACATATGGAATATGCAAGGATAATACAGCATGTTTTGTAAGTTTTAAATAATTTTAAGGCTAGTAGGCGCAAGTGGCGGTTTGAGTAAAAATCTGGATAAGTCCAGTCAAAATAGGAAAAAAAAAAAAAAAAAAAAAAAAAAAAAAATCGTGTAGTTTTGAAGTTTTGCACACTCATAGCCGAGAGGGTCCTGAACAACATACTAAAAGTCCCCGCCCGTGGGGGGTGAGCGGGGGGGCAGGGGGCATTTAAGGGGGGCAATTTTCAGTTTTTATTACATATCTTAAAAACTATCGCATTTAGACAAAAAATGTCAATTACAAAATTAATCTACGCAAAATTTCCTACAAAAATGTATATTACATTTTGTTTGTACGATCATTAGTTTAGAAGATATAGGGAGATGAAATAACACATTTTCTTGAAAAATTCTTTTTTGCAATAGTAAAATCAACTAAAGTGTGCAATTAAAAGGGTTCTTGTCAAATATTTTCTAATGTAAAAAACAAATATATACATAGGGAATATGCAAGGATAATGCAGCATGTTTTGTAAGTTTTACATAATTTTAAGGCTAGCAGGCGCAAGTGGCGGTTTGAGTAAATATCTAGATAACGAAGACCCAAAACCGATCAACATAAAAAAGAAAATATCGTATAGCTTAGAAATTGAGCACAGTTATAAAGTTAAGTGCCCTGAATAACATACTAAAAGTCCCTAACCATGGGGGGGGGGGGCATTTAAAGGGGGCACATTTCAGTTTTTATTAAGTATCTTGAAAACTATCGCATTTAGAGAAAAAAAATCTCAATTGCAAAATTAATCTACGTGAAATTTCCTTAAAAAAAAATGTATATTCTATTTTTTTTGTATGGTCAATAGTTTAGAAGATATAGGGAAACAAAATAACACATTTTCTTGAAAAATTCTTTTTTTTTTTTTTTTTGCAATAGTAAAAGCAACTAAATTGTGGAATTAAAAGGGTTCTGATAAAATATTTTCTAATGTACAAAACAAATATATGCATGGGGAATATGTAAGGATAATACAGCATGTTTTGTACGTTTTAAATAATTTTAAGGTTAGTAGGCGCAAGTGGTGTAAAAATCCAGATAACGAAGACCCAAAACCGATCAACATTAAAAAAAATCTTATAGCTTTGAGATTTTTTTTCTCTAAATGCGATAGTTTTCAAGTTTTTAAGTTTTATAAAAAAAAAAAAAAAAAAAAAAAACAATGAAAAGTTTTTGAAAAAACCTAAGGGCTTCAACTCAACTCATATTCTACCTTGTTGGAAATCTTTAAAGCAAAAATTGTTGCGGACGATCTTTGTTAATTCGATGTGGCTAAATGCTACTGAGCCGAATTGTATTAAGTTTAACGCCGAAAATAATGGGTGGATCCTAGATGGTTTTCTCAAATAGGAGATTCAGCGCCAATGCAAGTTGAAAGTGTGCTATATAATTCTATTATCATTCGTACTGATAATGAAGAGGATTTTGATATTTGTGACGATGAAAGTGATGGCTGCAATGAAAGTGAGAGTAGCGATGATTCAGATTTTGAATAAATTATATAAAAATGTAATATAGGTTTCATTAAATATTTAATCCTTTTTTCAATGTTCCGTTTAATTTGTATACCTCAAGTAATTTGTCCTATTTACTGAATATTTAATTAATATGTAATCTATAATAATAATAATTATAATAATTTAAAAAAAAAATCAAATATTTCCTAAAACATTACAGGTATAATATAAACTTCGTCTACATGAATAACCAGGGTTATTATTTTTCACAAATATTTATTATGTGTTCTAATTATATAGAGAAAAGACAATTTGATTATTTATTGAGAAATAAATGTTTTATATTTATAGGGAATTTTAAATGTAACCACACAAAAATTTATTAATTATATTTCTTTTGGAGTTCTGAAATTCTTTTCTACAACTGTTTGTGCCATTGGTTGCGAACACTATCAATCCACGCATGCGCAAAAGCTTCAAAAACGCGTACAATTGGCTATCGCCATCCTTGTCTGACGGGCGATGTAGCGCGCTAATTTTCATTCTAAGCAATCTTTAACAGCTGGCAACCCCTACTTACGGCCACTTTTACATTGGCAGACGAAGTTTACCATGTGCAGAAAAGAATTAGCTTTAATTTGATATATAAATGATGAATATACGCCATGAACGTATAAACGCCCCAAAAAACTACCTGTTTGCACCTGGCTGCGAAGAG
Source organism: Salticus scenicus (assembly GCA_963930645.1). Taxonomy (NCBI): domain Eukaryota; kingdom Metazoa; phylum Arthropoda; class Arachnida; order Araneae; family Salticidae; genus Salticus; species Salticus scenicus. Next base: position 41,809,993 of record OZ005650.1, read on the forward strand.
GTAGCGGCCAAACGCGCAACGGCAACCATTACTTTTCAAGTTCACTATGTATATGTCTGTGATGTGGAGTACAGTTTATTTCAATAACAAGTGAATGAAATTTCGCTCCAAAAAGTCAATTAATATTAATTTAATTAAAAATACTAGCGACCACATTTTATTAGGCAACCCGGCCAAAACATATTGTCCCTTTTATAATTGAATATAAAAATCTGATTTTGATTACATACTCGATGAATGTAGCAATTTTGCAGCGGGATCTTAGACTATAAGATATTATAACTGTTAAGAAACCCTATTTTTATCTGTAAAAATTCAATTTTTCCCATTTTTTTCCAATTTTTCTCGAAAAAAAATAGAAAAAAACTGTTTTTTTTTTTTTCCACCGCCTCAAAATTTCCGGAAATTTTACATCTCTAATTGTAACAACATACTATTCTGTGATAGATTTACTTACGGGCAATTTTAGAGAAAAGTAAAAAAATAAATCCAAAAGCTTCACTGGTCTGGTGGACCACTGGAATTTATATTTTACTTGTCCGGTAAATATGCTTGAGGTCCCAGGCCAACAAACCACTTAATTTCGAGCCCTGTATAGTAATATACTACTTCTCTAGAATGGTAATCTTTGGAAGATAATTTTACTAAATAATAATAGTAATAAATTACTTTTACTGGGTGAATTTGTATAGGAAAATATAGAAGAAAGTCACGTGGTGGCCACAACATACTAGTTTTTAAGGTGTCATATCAAGAATAAAATTGACTTTCTTTGGATATTTAGTGTTATACTTCTCTAGAATGAAAATCGTTTGCATTCATCAGGGAAAATAATTTTAATAAATTTATTTGTATTGAGTGAATTTGAATAGGAAAATATAGAAGAAAATCATGTGGTAGCCACAACATCCTAGTTTTTTGAGTGGTATTATGAAAGATAATCCTATTAAAACAGGTGAGTCGCATGTTATGCAAACAAACTTTCAAGGTTTAAAAATTAACTGGTTAAATTATTCTAAGAATATTAAACAATATCAACATTTACTATACTTTTAATTTTAAAAAATATATAATAACGAATATCCAATTCGATACAAAGATATTAGACAAGGGGAAAGAAATGAGCAAAAAACTAAGAATTTTCCATGTGCTTTCAAAAATATGTTGACGGAAAAAGTACCGTAAAAAAAGAAAAAGGGGGCAGTTAAGCTGATTTTTATCGTGAGAAATTTTTTTTTTTTTTCTTTTTTTAAAGTATAGAGTAAAAAAGAGCTATAGATGACTCGGGAAAACACTGACGTCACCAGTGACGCATCGAGGCAGTTTCCATAGTTACCGCGTGAGGGTGGAGCTCCATGGTTTCTCTTTAGTTGTGAAAGCAAGGGAATCATTTATTTCTCATCGACAGTTACCGAATTGGATATGAAAAAATAAATGGGATATTAAAAAGCAACCGGAACTTACTGTGAGACAAAATACACAAGACAATCCCCCCCCCCCCCTTGCTCCTCAACCCTTTTTGCTTTTCTTTCATTATTCTTTTCCATCCCCCCCCCCCTCCGTATTAAGAGAAAAGAAGATTAGCATCTTACTTTATACAGAAAATATGTGCGATGGTTCGTAAACAATTTTTCAAGCACGAGACAGAAAAGTTAAACTGCAAAAAATGAAGATTTAAAAAAAGTAATTAAATTTTTCGAAATGTTGGATTTTGGATATTTTTATAGAACATATCATAATTAAACCAGAAAATGATAAATTGTTATACAACACTAGCAGAAAAGCAATCATTACTGGGAAATAAATGTAAAAAAAAAAAAGTGAGTATTTAATTCTTATATTAGGCGTTTTATTTATTTATTAACTTATTTATTTCAAATACTAGAAAATTTAAATTAAAAACAGAACATTTGACTCACTAATTTGGAATTAGAAATATTAACTTTAATTGGAGCAACTAAAACTCTACTACAAGTTTTCATACACGGCAGTCACTCAGAAGACTTTCTTAGATTTATGGTTTTTTTAATCGTCTCCAAATCAGAGCGAGCATCTTGTTCAGAAAGCAGTATGAAAAGCAGCGTGTTGCCGCTTCGTTGTCACGCTCGTGCCATTACTTCTTTCGTATAATGAGGATAGTGCTATTATTGGGACACAAAAAAATTGTCGCACGTTTTTTTACAGTCCAATGTATGGCGGAGGCACATTTAAAACCCTACACATAAATTCTAGGCACGCTACATACGAATTTCTGAAAAAATTTATAATAATTCAAATAAGTAGGAAATGTGAATAAAAATAATTTGGAATATATCTTACAAGGGAAGTATGAATGAGTAAAATTCCGATTTAAGCCAAATCAAACTTAAATTAAAGAGCATGGTCGAAAACATAGGATAGAGTTCAAATTTGCTGCAACACCCCAGGGGGCAAGAAATGATCCTTAAACTTTTAGATGCTTTTTATAAAAATCGAAAAAAGAAGACTCCAGCGCGCAGAAGCGTGGTGCTGTGGCAAGGTCTTGGATTCGTGTTACGTAGTTCCTGCGTTCGAGCCCCGACGGAGCACTTACCTTTTTTTTTTCTTCTTCTTCTTTCCCAAATATGCATATACAGATATATTATATGCATACTTTTTTTTTAATAAAATAAAGGAAAAAAATTAAGGAAGATAATTATTAAATTTAATTAAAAAATATATTTAAATGTTTAATTAAATTATTAAAACTTTTTTTTTTTTTTTCAACTGAAAAAAAGTATTTAAAATTTTTCTTTGTAATTTATATAAATGACGAGTTTAAGAGAAAATAAATTTTATTTACATTTTTTTTTTTTTTTTTTTTTTTTTCCCCCTAAAGTTTCAGTTAATTTTTTTATCAATATTTTACGTCAAAGCCGCTAGTAGCAAATGATGATCGTCTACTTTTAATTTTGTTATTCTTCGTACATAAAAATGAATAGTATTTCTATTAAATTATTAAAACATTTTATTTCAAGCGAAAAAATGCTTTTAATTTTTCTTTCTAAATTAAATAAATGAATAATTCAAAGAAAAATATTACCTTTATTTATTTATTTATTTTTGCTTTATATAAATTCTTAATTAATATTTTTTGCCAACGCTGCTAAAGCATAAAGCGCCTACAAAAGCTGATCGTCTTCTTTTAATTGAATTATTTTTCCTGCGGAAAAAGAAAGAACTTTGACTTATATAGTCGTTATTGTGATAAATTTTCGTTTATACGTTGCGCTTATAAATTGAAAAATGCTTATGTTTTGATCATTTTTTTAAATTTCTAATCATAATCATTATCAACTTGACACTAGATTTGTAAATTTAAGCATATACATATATATATATATATATATATATATATATATATATATATTTCCCCCCGTAAAGAGATATTTTACCCTATACTCCTTAATAATATGTTTGTATAGTGTATATTTTTAATTTCATAATTATTTTCTCTAAAATTATTGATTTATTTTTATATTTTGTTTTATTTCATTTATATATATTAATAATAGTATTTAAAAAAAAAAAAATACGAGCAGTCACGTGGGTTCGAACTCACGACCTTTCGCACTGGAATTGAATACTCTAACCACTGTCCCACACCGTCTTGCTAACGGAGTCTCTTTCGTAGGTTTTTACAGAAACAACTAAAACTTTTAGGGTCGTTTTCTCGCTCCATGGGGGTTTGTTGCAGCAAATTTGTACGCTACCGTATGTTTTCGACCATGCTCTTTAATTTAAGCTCGGTTTTGTTTAAACCGGAATTTTACTCATTCACACTTCCCTTGTTAGTCTTGATTCTTGTGTCAGGGTTGGAAAAAAAAAGAAAAAAAGGGTTTTTTCGAGTTTTTTCAGTTTTTTTTTTTTTTTTTTTTTTTTTGGGGGGGGGGGGGGGGGGGTTAAACTGGGTTTTGTCTGAGTTTTGAGGAATATGTCATTTCTTCCATTTTTTTTTCCCTTCTTCGTCTTTTTTTTTTTTTTTTTCTTAACTTTGAGTACACTTTGATAAGACAAAAAAAAAAAAAAAAAAAAAAAAACTGAATGTTAATTATTTCTTAAAAACAAAATTTTAAAATTTCTGAAGTCCTTTCATGATTAAGTTATAAAGATTTTTTTTTTTAAATCATTTTATTTTAAGTATTCTAAAATTTTGTTTATCTGCCCTTTCCGACAATAAACTGGATTTTAATAATTATTTAGTGTAGTTTTATTAAATTTTTCATATTTAATGATTTTCATAAAATATTTTTAATAACTGTTCCTCTACATTACTTAAGAGAATTGTATTATTAAAGTTTTCAGAATTTTTTTATATTTTGATTTTGATTTTGATTTTTTTTTTTTTTTTTTTTTTATTACATTCCTCAAGTCCTACAGTTTTCTTTACATTGATAAACTTTTTTTTTTTTTTTTTTTTTCTTCATTTTATATTTTTACGTAGGTTTTTCATTGTGTTTTAATAATTATAAATTATTTTTAATTAGGAGTTTCCAGGATTTTGTTCTATTGAACAGTTTGAGGATTTCCTAAATTTCCGATAGTTCTTTGTTCTTGTTCTAATAATGTACAGTCGGTAACAAAAGTGTCCGAACACTAGCAAAAATTCCTATGTAAAAAAAGTACACTTCATACGGTTTTGTTAAATAAATCCTTGTCGCATCCTCTTCTTAGTCAGTATAAAAACAAGATTCGGCAAGGATTTATTTAACAAAACTGTATTAAGTGTACTTTTTTTTTACATAGGAATTTTCGCTTGTGTTCGGACACTTTTGTTACCGACTGTATATAATATTTGTTATATATTTATATGTTTATTATTAGTTAGATAAAAGCGCAATTTTAAATAAGAATTAAAAAAATATATATTTTATTTACTTATTTTTATTTATTTATTATTTTATTTATTTATTTGGGGGGGGGGGGGGGGAGGGGGGTATTTTCAAGTGGGTTTTATTGAAAAAACCTACCCGAGTCTTTTCGTGTCGGGCAGAATCAAACCAACCCTGTTTTGTGTACAAACAAGCCTCATCTGTCGTAAGGATTTTGATACTTGAGCATTCAGATACCGTTCGTTGCGTGTGCTTGCAAAGACTACATCCAAGCATACTCCCTTGAAATGAAGGAAAGCTGGTAAGTATGCTACATATCAAAAACAGAGGAGCTTAATTGTGGGCCACTACATGGCTGCTCCTTGCAAGAAAAAACACTGTTTATTAACATACGAATATGATAATGATCTGCTGACAAAGACTGATATCTGTGTAATGAAATCGCATAATATACAGTAACTGGATTTATTTTATATCTGAAGACACATTTCTCTGAAATATCAAAGGACAAACTTTAACAAACATTATTATAGGACATTATACAAAAATTATCAAAAAGCACCACAGAACTGGCGATATAAAGTGATAAGTACAAAACTTTGAATAAATACCATAAAGTTTAAGAACTCGCAAAAATTGTTTGGGTGGAAAGTAAACACGACCCTTCGTCAGGCGAATAAAGTAGGCACGAGTGCTGCAAACAAAGCCACCTGAAACAATTGTTGCGAGTTCTCGAACTTTATGGTGTTTATTTAAAGTTTTTTTATTTATTATAGGACACACACTTTGAGAACCACTGTTCTAGCAATTGGAGAGCATAAGTGGAAATCCTCAAAATTCTATTTTTAATTTTGGACAGAATTTAATACATGTACTGCGAATTTTGTCGGAATGATGAACATGATTTTCGAGCTAGTTAAGAGAATTCGAGCAAGCATCCTCCACGAATATTAACTACGATTATTAATCATACTGCTTACCATTTTAATGGAATGAATAGGTCCCAAACAATAATAATAAAATTCTTTGAATTGGAATCTTTCTGTAAAGCGGTTTTTAAGTTGCAGTCTATATCTTCTCAGCAGGACGTGTCTGTCTCGTTAGTAGTCAAAGAGTTCAGGGCTATATTCGCCGACAGTCAAAGCCTGTCTTATTATTCTATGGGGAAATTTGTTGACAGAATTAGTCAACATCTAATGCTTTTTTTTTTTCCTCCCCGTTTTCACATTCACAAAATTACCATCCATGGAATAAGTGCTTATTTTCTAAAAAATGACTTTTAAAATTTTTAATATTTCAATTTTACAGCACTTACTTAATTTTCCGGTTTCTTTAACTTAAAATAATAATAATAAATTAAATTTTAGAAAACGAGTAACGGATTTTAACTTTGATTGTGTGAAAAAAAAAAAAAATCTGGAGTGACTCCACTCGACTTTCCGAACATTGAGTAACTAACAGTTTTGTAGATAAAATAAAGAAAGAGGAATTGCTAAACAAACAAAAGAGAGAAAACCATAATAGAGTGTTTTTTTCTCCATATATCACACGAGGTTTTATTTAACGCTACTGAACTTTGAGCCCTTAGATCATAATGATAAAGAATTTTTCGTTTTGTCCCTGTAAAAATCTATAGATGCTAGATTCACCAAAATGCTTATAGTTAGTGCAACAGTGATTTATAATATTCATACAAATTTTCAGCTCAATTGAATAAGGCGTTTAGATGCTATCGCACTTTTAAAAATTTGGTCTCATAGGCCATAATGATAAAGAATTTTTCTTTGTGTCCCTGTAAAAAAACTGTAGTGCTAGATTCACCAAAATCTATACAGTTGGTGCAAATGCGACCTATAACATGTGTACAATTTTTTTGCTCAGATTAATAAGGCGTTTAGACGCTATCACACTTTTAAAAATTTGGCCCCATTGGCCTTAATGATAAAGAATTTTTCTTTGTGTCCCTGTAAAAAAACTATAAGTGCTAGATTCTCCAAAATCTATACAGATTGAGTATCTGTGGCCTATAATATGGGTATAAAATTTTTGCTCAATTGAATAAGGCGTTTAGATGCTATCGCACTTTTAAGATTTTGGTCCCATAGGCCATAATGATAAAGAATTTTTCTTTGTGTCCCTGTAAAAAAACTATAAGTGCTAGATTCACCAAAATCTATAGGGTTCGTACTATGGTGACTTACAATATACGTACCAACTTTCAGGTTAATCGAACAAAGCCTTTAGACGCTAGCGTGTTCACAAACATACACACATACACACATACACACACACATACATACATCATCGTAAAAATAGTGAAAACGGACTCAGGGGACCTCAAAACGTATAGAAACATCAAAATCTCGAATTCGGATTTTTGACATGATTACAATACTTTCCTCACTATAGTGTTCGGAAAGTAAAAAAAAAAAAAAGTTGAGTCATTGTGAAAACAGATTTCCCCACAGAGTAACATGCGCTTTGACAAGGTTAGGTATTGTACGCTCTTAAATAACTGAATTCATAACTAGGTTACTTTAACCAAGACAGTATTTTACAATTTGATCTATAAATAAAAATATTTTAAAGATTTAGAGGAAAGATGATTAGCAGAAGAGATCTTTTATGATCTATAATGTCACATCAGCAGAATGAGAAAAATGGTTTTTAATAGAAGGAAGACATAAAAATATGTTTGTTAAAACTGCTGTTGACATAATCTTCTTCGGTTAAATAAAAGAGCTCTACAGTATCCTCCTAAGAAATAATAATAATAGGAAAAAAAAAAAGAGATCCGAGAAGGTCGATTTAGTATATTATACTAAGCTAACATAGTAAGTAAAGAAAACTGATGACGTAATAAATTCTTTTGAAAAATATGTTTTTTAAAAAAGCCAGCAATATGTATTATAGCTAAATGTAAATTAAATGCTAATACAAGAGAAGTCCTTACTGAAAGTGGTGCTGTCAAACTAACGATAGAAGACGCTGTTTTGTGATGGCTACACTACACCATACTTAACTTCTACTCCTATAGTTCATGCAGAGTTTCAGCGTCTAAATTATTTTTACCATAAAATTCTTCGAATATCAAATTATAAAATTATGAAACAAACGTGTCAATTTCCAAAATCATCTACTCGGGAATGATAAGCATAATTGTACATAATTACGTGATACGTGAATAAAACTTTTGGACATATATACGCATTTAACGTGTATGCATGTATATACTATTTTCACTCAATGCTTGATTTTTATTTTACTGGCGACTGAACAGCAAATAATAATAACACGGAAGTAATTATAGATATCGCTTGCCTTGTATTAATTGCTTTGATATTGCCATTAAAAAAGCATAAGGTATAATAAGTTTTTAATTTTATTTAAACGGGAAACATCTCTCTCTAAATTTTAGATTATCCCCCTTTCAAATTTAGATCTAAGTTTTCAAACAAAAAGAATGAAAATAATACAATTCAAACCTGAAATATTTAAAAAATTCACAGTGAATTCGACAAAACAATGCTCTCGGGTTTAATTTCAAAAATATTGATTTTTTAGACATATACTATCTGTACATATAAAAGAGTACTTCCACTCACTTACTGACTCATCAACGCACAGCAAAATCTACTGGAGCCACTGACTCGAAACTGGGTCAGATTATAGACCATATAGTGTAAGCACCCCCTAAGAAACGATTTTGCGAAAATTGCCCCCCAAGTGGGAGTAGGGGATAAAATGTGATTTCACAAAAACCTTCATATCTCAAAGAAAAAAAACAGATATCCTTAAAATTTTTGCTTTAAACTATAGCTAACACAAATATCTAAACACAAATTTCAGGAATTTTAGAAATTTGGTCTCCAAAGGGGGAAAGGATGCAAAACGGGGTTTCACATATTCCTATATATCTCAAACAAAAAAGATATACGTGAATTTTTTGCTCTAATATATAGCCAGGGGTCGATCCAGGTTTTAATTTTTGGGTCCCTTTTTTGTGAAAAACAAAATATTTTTGTGAATTTTTATTTATTTATTTTTTTTTTTGTGAAATATAAAATATTTTTGTGAAAAAGTAAAATACTGTGTAATATTTTTGGTTTTTACAATCACTTTATGTTATGTTTAATATCAAGTTAATAGTTTCGTTGAGCCAAATTAAGGCATTAATTAAAAATAATACTGAAAGCATTTAATAAAAGGATAATTTTTATAAAAAAAATCTTGTCAAAGGACTCATTTTATGAATTTGAATTTTGTTAAGGGTCCCTTTTTACGAATTTAAATTTTGTGAAGGGTCCCTTTTTATGAATTTGAATTTTGTTGTGAAGGGTCCCTTTTTACTATAGGGAATTTTGTGAAGGGGCCGCAAAAGGGACCCAAATTTTGCCTGGATCGACCCCTGATAGCTAATACATATACCTAAAAACCAATTTCTGGAATTTTAGAAATTTAGCCCCCAAGAATGGGAAGAGAGGGGGGGGGGGGCAAAACATGATATGAAATAATCCTTTATATCGCAAACAGAAAAAAAAGATATATGTGAGATTTTTGCTCTAAAATATAACTCCCACAAATACCTTCCTAAAAGCTAATTTCTTTAATTTTAAAAAATGTATTCCAGGTGGGGCGGGAGGGGGAGGGGCTATGGGGAAAAAAAATACAGTTAGACAGTTCAAAATTGGTACTGATAGGTTTTAGAGGCCCGCAAGTCGAATGAAGATATTTTCGAAAGTGTAAGGTAGAGTCTTGCATCGGGTCGGGTAACCCGATTTTACCCGAACCCGACCCGACCCCGCGGATCGGGTTGACAGAATTTTTTCTCTTGCGGGTCGGGTTGACTGATCTTTTCGTGCGGGTCGGGTTAGCTGAATTTTTTTTTCTTGCGGGTCGGGTTTGGTTTTCATGAGAACATCTTTCAAAATATTTTTTGCAATTATAAACATAAATTTATAGGCATGTTTACAACTATGTAACTAATTTAAACATTCTGCACATACTAGACATGTTGGTTGGTTGGTTGGAGGATTTAAGGCCGATTGACTCCAGATGTGTCCTAGGCCTATAGGGGGATTGCCCTCCGTTTGAGTCTTTCTAAGGGGTACTAGCCTGTATTTACGCGTGTTTCGGAGAAAACCAGGGAAAACTCCGAACGGCTAGGTCGATGAGCGCGACCTAGAATCAAACCGAGACCTCCCATCTATCAGCTTCGAGCGTAGAACCGCTCGGCCGCTGATGTGCAGACATGTACCGGAGCTCCCTATTCGTATCCGCGGATATCCGCCTGAAAAATAGATCCGTATTTGTATCTGGATCTGTTTTCTTTTCTTCGAAGGAACTAATATGTATCTTTTGTAGAAATTGTATGAAAATTAGAAAAGTATTATAAATCTTTCGCGACTGTTGTTAATATATAAATTAAAGAAATATAAATACAGTATAACCTCGCGTTTACATTCTGGAAATTGAAAAGATTTCGCAGTTTACAAGTTTTTTTTTTTTTTAACTTTCTTCTATATTTAGTAGAAGAAAGTATTAGATTCTATCAACTTTTGGTGTCAACCGCTCGACGAGTGGTACTGCTATACAGGGATTTCTGCAATTTCAGGGAAGGCTATATCTCAGGTTCTGTTGCGCATAATCCAACAAGACTTGATATGTGAGAAGACCAATATGAGATATTATGCCGATTCAATTTGAATGCCTATCAGCTAACAGGTGGCGCTGCTACACAGAGATTTCCGCAATTTAAGGAAAGGTTATATCTCAAGAACTACTGCACATAATTTCATATAAATTAGTTTTCCATCATACTATAGGTACGGGGAACTTAGGTAATCGTGAAAATTTTCGACCTCGGTTTTTTTTTACTTTTTTTATACGTTTTCAGGTGTGAGGAATCCGAAAATGACAAAATTTGTATGGTGTCTGCCTGTAGGGTGTCTGTTAGTGTGTTAGTCCGTAAGTTTGTTAGTCTGTTTACACGATATCTCACGAACAAATGATCGTAGAGAGGTCAGACCAGTTTCAAAATATTACTTTCAACACTGGCAAGAACCCTATTTATTTGCAACATTCGAATTAAAAAACTTCGTAAGTTATTTGAAATTTACGATTTTCTTAACATGGGAGAATAGGGCAAAATTTCACTTAAACTTGCATTAAATGAAAAATTTTTGTTGTGAAAATGTCAGACCAGTTTTAAAATATCAGTTTTGATGCCGGAATGAACATCAGTTACTATAAACATGCTACTTTAAAAATTTCGCAAGTTATTGGATATTTACGAATTTCTTAACATTGCAAATAGGACAAAATTTCACATAAACGTCAATTTTGAGAGTTATTTTCATCGTAAAGATGTCAGACTACTTTAGAAATATTATTTAGGATACTGGCATGAATATTATTCACTATGAATTTTCCAATATAAAAATTTTGTAAGTTATTGGAATTTTACGAATTTCTTATCATAACAGAATAGGGCAAAATTTTACACAAACGTCAATCTTGAGGGATATTTTTATCGTAAAGATGTCGGACCACTTTTGAAATATTATTTAGGATGCTGACATGAATGCCACAGAGTATGAATTTTCCAATTAAAAAAATTCGTATGTTATTTGGAATTTACGATTTACTTCAAATCGCAGAATAAGGCAAAATCGAGCATAAACGTCCATTTTGCGAATCATAAATATATTAGACAATTTCAAAATAACATTTATGATACTTGTATGAACATGATTGACTACGAAATTTTCCTATTAGAATATTTGTAAGTTATTCGTAATTTAAGATTTTATTAACATAGCAAAATGGGGGGATATTTCATATAAATACGCATTTTTGTGAAAGTTGCATTGGAAATAGTAGCATGAAAATAAACTACGAAACTGATCCCAATAAAATAAATTAATAGATTAGAATAAGATATCGAACTGAATGGTGGGTAGTCTATTAGGCGAGGATTTCGTTAGGTCACTGTGTCAAGCGTTTGGTCAAGTTCTATTCTCTTAACATGTATATAATACGTCCTGTACAAGAAATTTATGAGAGCATACATATGATGGGGAACTGAGCAGAGTCCACATATGCCAACTAGTTTGTATGTAGGTGCCATTTAATATATATTAGCGCCTGTCAAATTTTGGTGTAAACCGCTCAACAGGTGGCACTGCTACACCGCGATTTCTACAATTACAAGGAAAGCTATATCTCATATTCTATTGTGTATCATCAAACAAAACTTAATATGTGAGAAGGCGAGATTATGAGACATTATGCTGACTCAGTTTGAATGCTTGTCGGCCAATAGGTGGCATTGTTATACTGCAAATTTCATCGATAACAGGATGGCTATATCTCAACTTCTATGCCATATAACTGTACTAACCATGATATGTGAGATAACCATTAAAAAAACGCATTGTTTAAGAAGTTATTTATAGACGATAAAACTGTATCTCTTTGGATATTTATTGTTAGATTTCCCTAAGATGAAAACTATTTGCATTCATCACGTTAAACTTTTTAATAATAGTTTTAATAAATTATTCGCACTTAGTGAATTTGACAGAAAAATGTAGAAGAATGTCTTGTAGTGACCACAACATACTAGTTTTTTTTTTTTTTTTTTTATAATTTACAAACTGTGTGACAATGAAAATTTACTTTATTTTATATCATGTTTTATCATTTTACCTTGTTTTGCATGATTTTTAGATGAATAAGTAATGTTGATTTATTTTTCGGGTTTCGGGTCGGGTTCGGGTAGCAAAAAATTCTCTGTTGCGGGTTCGGGTCGATGATTTTTTTTTTTTTTTTTTTTGGTCGGGTTCGGGTCGGGTTTCGGGTTGATGAAATTTTTTTTATCGGGTTCGGGTCGGTTTTCGGGTTGATTTAAAATTTATCTGTCGGGTTCGGGTGGGGTAAAACTCGGCCCGCGCAGGACTCTAGGTTATTAAGAGGGTCAGAAAGGGCGCGGGGAAGGGGGGGGGGGCGGCGTAGATGCAAAAAAATAAAAATAGAGTTAAATCGTTCAAAATTGGTACATAGCGGGTTTTTATACCGACAAACCGATTGCGGCTATTTTCGAATTTGCAAAGTTATTAGGATATACGGGAAGGGGGTAAATGGGCAAAAACATATAAATAATAGTTAGAGCGATAAAAATTAGTGTTGTTAGGTTTTGAGGCCCGATAAATCGATTGCGGATGTTTTTGAAAGTACAGAATTATTACGAGGGGCGGGAAGGGGGGTGGGCGCAGGGGTAAAAATAAAGATTTTTCTTTTTTTTCTTTCTTTCTTTCTTTTTTTTTTTTTTTTTTAATGTTTTATTTTGAAACTGTAAAATACGAATTTTCAACATGGGAAATTTTTCTTTTTACAATTTCAAAATAAAATGTTAAAAAAAAAAAAAAAAAAAAAAAAAAAAATCCGTTTCTAAAAAACGTCCGTCAATTTAACGCTTGGGAATTTTCTGAATGCGAAAACAGAATTTAAAAATATGTATTAGTTGTTAATGAGTTATAAGTAAACAAAATTTCTCGTAGAAACTCACCGTCGCCGGAAGCCGAAACTAATGTTATTCTATGAGAAAATTTCTTTACTTATAACTAATTAACTAATAAATACTTTTAAATTCTGTTTTCACATTCAAAAAACTTCCAACTGTTAAATTGACGGTTTTGATTTTTAAAAAACTATATAGCTTTTTAAATTGCGTAGTTTGGCTAACTGTCGCACACTAAAGTAGAAAATTAAACATTGGATTAAACAATTGCAAATTAATTTTGTTTGATTAAAATGTGCTTTATAATAATGCAAAATTATTTTAACGGAATTGTGATAAAATATTATTATTATAATTTTTATTTTATTTAATTGATTTTTTTTTTTATTTATTTTTTATTTTTATTTATTTATTTATTTTTTATTTATTTATTTTTTTTATTTTTATTTTATTTTATTTTTTTTATTTTTATTTTTTTTTTTTTTTTTTGGGGGGGGGGGGGGTAAATATTTAAACATTTTTTATAAGTACTTTTTTTTTTTCTTAACTCAAAACCACAAAACAATACACACAATATACATGATACTTTATAAAATTAATAAATTGGCAAAGGCTTTTTTTTTTTCCCTTCTAATTTCATCCTCTTTTGGTTTATTGGGGGGCGGGGGGGGGGTGTCCTTAAAATGCCATTTTTCTGATATTTCGGGGATCTGTAAACTGTAAAGGGTTAAAAACAACACAATTGAAAATAAATTTTTCTCATTAGTGTGATTCTAGAGATTAATTTCTGTGATATTTTATTTTGTGGTTTATTTCCCGACAAAGTTATTCACTGTCGAAATTAACAAAAATTTTACATTTGACCTTGAGCTATGACCCATTGTTATTATTTTAGTTATAAATTTACAGCGGTATAACAAAACATGGGACACTTTTACCTTATGTACTTTGACACTAATATTTAAAATTAGCGCTCATAAATTTAATTCAAAGAGATTTGTGCCAAAATAGAAAGGTCTAATAATTCCATTTTTGACCAAGAGAATTGACTTTGGGAGACCAGGGGTTGATCCAAGTTTTAATTTTTAGCGCCCATTTTTGTGAAAAATAAATTATTTTTGTGAAAATTTTATTTTTGTGAAAATCAAAATATTTTTGGGGAAAAAAAAATTGTCGCTAGAAATCTTTCATTTTAGCAGTTACTCTATCTAATGATTAATATCAAGTTAATAGCATTTTATTAAACAAGTATAGACACTCATTAAAAATAATACTGTAAACATGGAAAAATTTTACAAAAATATTATTTTTATAAAACAAAATTTTGTGAAAGGGCTGTTTTTATAAATCTGAATTTTGTGAAGGGGTCCATTTTAGAGATTTGAATTTTGTGAAGGGGCAGCAAACAGGTCCCAATTTTTGCCTGGATCGACTCATCGACCCCTGGTGACCTGTATAAAATCCCAGGTGAAAAGTAGAGAAAAAATAAAAGTTGTTTTGAACATTTCGCATATGTGCCTATAAGAGACACAAGAAATAAAAATAGTCGAGCAACACATTTCCTTGAATTTATTTGGAATGACCCATAACTTATGAACCAAAATACGTAGACTCATTAGTGAAGGAAGCATCAAAATGTTCAATATACATGTTTTTTTTTTTTTTTTTTTTTTTTTCCCCCCCAATAATTGATTTATTTTATTTTTTTATGTTAAATATCCCTAGACCCACTAATGAGAAAAGGCTGACTTATCTTTAAAAAACTTATCACGTTCAAAAACAAAAACTTACTTAAACACAATGTTTCAATACAGAAAGTTTTACAAATAGAAAAAGCACATTTTAAGATAGCTTTTCGGGGATCATAAACAAATTTACTAAAATAAACAAATAAATAGTATCATTAGTACTTCTTTTTAATTGCGACTAATCTTGTCAAAAAACTTTGTTTAAACATATCAAGCCTCGGCAAAAATGAAAAAAAAAAAAAAAAAAAATAATAATAATAATAATAACTTTTAGTTTATATCGATGAAAATTGTGTAATGAAGTGCCCCCAACGTCAACAAAAAGTGTCACAAATAAACTCGTAAACACATTTCAACTTTATTAGAAGGTGTAAAAAAAGTTAAATAGTAATAGCGGCTGATGTAAAACTGCTTCTCATAAAAAAAAAGAAAAAGGGGAAAAAAGGTTACGGTCGAATCATTTGCGTTCAAATAAGAACTTTCTTCGAGTGAATTTAAAAACAAAACAAGAAAATACACATCAAAGCTTTAATATGGGAAAGAGACCAATTTAGCTGATCCATCAGTCTAGTCATAAAACAGAAATTGATTTTTGCAACCTATTAAATTATTCAGCGCTAAGCCCCGAGCTATATCAGAAGAAATAACCTCACTATCTATCCACTTCATCGATTTTTATCTTAAGACATACGATATTTAAAATCTCACCACCATAGAATTTCTTTGGGTATTACACTTAAGCACGCGTTGTTTTTGTCTTGACGGAAAACGGGAGATTCGGATTTCTTTCTAATGGATCAAAAACAGGAAAAAAAAGTGTCAGTTCTGAACAAGTTATTTCATTTTCCGATATTGAATAATCATGATTTACTCTTTATTGTTTTCTTAAATTTACGAAGTTCAAAATAGATATTCTTAACATTAGCTAGTAACATATTATTCTTAGAATGCATATACAAACAGCAAATATACAACAGCGAACTTTTTTTATTATTATTATTACTACGCTTAAAAAAAAAAAATAATAATAAAAGCAACAGAAAAAGTACATAACTTTCATTTATTAATTTTTAAACAGCAAAATAGGATGTGTGTTGAAGTAAAATTATCGCCTCGTTTGCAATTAGGAATATTTTACTTTTATTTACCAAAATGATGCATTTAAAAAGTTTCATATTTTAAAAAGCAGGGCGGCATGAAAGAGCCATTTATGCATGCATTTACTTTTTCTTTTCTTTTCTTTTTTAATTGAATTTACGGGGAATTTAAAAAATACATAATTCTTGGAAAAGCTTCATGTTAACAAATTTATTTAAGTATTCATGTACAAGTTCGTGATGGTTATTTATATTCTAGCAAGCCAATTTCAACTGTCTAATCAATTTTAAAATAGACAAAACCAATAATATAACCGTTATGGTAATAATTCAAAAATTTTAACACGTTATATTTAATATATTTAATTATATTTAATACACTTAATATACACGACAAATGAAGATACTTGTCCAATTAATAATCTAATTATCCGCATATTAACATGACTGAAATATATTTATCAAAACCCCTGAGTGCATCGGCTCACGAAAACGGCGTTCCTGATGAAGGCCGCGGATAGCGGCTAAAAGCGGTAGTGCAAGGTAACTTTTAGAGGTTTTAATATGTTTTAAAATTTACCTTTTAATTAAGATTTTAAAATGACTTAAATATTTCATTGTTTTGTGCTCGGTGAAACCATGCAGTTATTTCCCCTAGTAGCATAGTAATACTGAACCGACCAATGTCGGAGTTAACGGATCGCCTAATATGGATACTTTTTTACCATTATCCACAGACATTGGAATATGTTGGATCAGTTGATTTACAGAGTAGATCGGTTTACTGTATTTATAATGTTTCTAAAATAGTTTTCTGTCCTCTACATTTCAAATAAAATGAAATTTAAAACCAAATTTTGAACTTTTTAGAAATGCCCCAGAAAAGCGAACAAAAACTGATAAAAAAGGAAAGCCTCACCGATGCACGTCGATTTCGGCCGATACTAAGAGCCAATATTTCTGTGCTATTTTTTTTTTTCCCTTATTATACAAATCGTACCATTTCCCAAACAAGAAAAAGTATGGCCAAATATCCCTTTTAATGTAGTTTAAATTAAAAAAGAAAAGAGAAAGTGAAAGAAGGAGGGGGGGGGGGAAGAATTAACTTGAAATGTTCTTCGAGAAATTTCCAAACACGGTAGTTAATTTATCTGAATTCTTTTGTGTGGCCATGTAAACGTTAATAAACACACTTTCCATACTATATTCTATAGGGTATATACTTTCATGCATACATAGAAAAATTTACGCTACTTTTACTGTGTTTAATGAAATCTACACAGATTCTAAAACATACAAACAAAAAATTCAACCTATAGAATGTTATGTTTTATTTATTTATTTATTTGTACGCCTTTATAAAAGGACCCTATGTCCGATTTCAGTAAAAAATTTCAAATAATAAGTATCACTACAGGATACAAATTTGAAATACTAAATTTGAACTTCCTGCTCATAGCTACAAGGTTGTCACACAAATCAGGAGAAAAAATTCCATGAGCTTCCCCTACTTCTTTTAAAACTAAAATAAATGACACGTAATCATGCAGCATTAGAATCTAACATTTTTAAAAGCCAACTGAACATATCCAGGGTATATTAATTTTATTTGGGAAAAAATTGCCCAATAAATTTCTAAGTAACCTAAATTTTCCCTGTTTCTGGAAAAAAATTTAAATTCCCTTAGTTTCCCCTGTATTTTAATAGTTTTTCAAATTCCTTGAGTTTTCCAGGTTTTCATTGAATTCCAGGTACCGTATAAACTCTGATCTATTTTGAAGTCAGACTTACATACACACAGACCGTATTGAAAAGGATCTTAAAACACACAACTATAGCAAAAATTATGTTTCTAAAATTCCATTTCAAACTGTTTTTCTGCAATATATAGGTAAAAAGAGTTAAATAATAACACTTAAAAAAAGAGTTAAATAATAACACTTAAAAAAAAAAAAAAAAAAGAACTAACAATGTACTCAAAGAATGTCGAAATATCAAGGCAAGACGAAAAATAAAAGCGTGAAAAAGAGAAAGCACAAATTTAAATACAAACAACCATTAAAAAAAGGTAAAACCTCTTTGAAAGTTTCACGCATGCGTCGAAGATATCAATGAAAACTAAACGGCCTGTTATTCATTTAATTAGTACAGACTTTCTTTTTTCTAAAATTTTTAAACTTTAAACTTTTATAATTATGTAAAATGCATATGATACAATTAGACATGTTAAAATGTAGTCTTTTAAAAATGTAAATAATTCAGTTCTTCGCTTTATTTAATTCAATGTCCTTTAAGAAAGAAAGAAAATAGGAAAAAACTAATGTATTTAAAAAAATTTTTTTTTTCTTTCCTTCTTTGTTTTAGCAGATTTTTTTTTAATATTAAGCCCATCAATAGAAATATATACATATATATACATATTATTAATGTTTAAAACAATGACAAGACTTAATTCTTATAAGAGAAAAATAATTTTCAAAATTAACATATTTCTTTCCAAAAAAAAAAATCCCCCCAATTAATATTCAGTTTCTTGGATTCCAATTAATATTCAGTTTCTTTTTTTTATAAGGACGTGGGACTGGGGACAATTTCTTTCAAACAAAAGAAACCAAATATAAATTCACCCCCCCCCCAACCTTTAGCATCAAGCTAAATAATAATAATAATAATTTTAAGAAATTAATATAGTAACCGTTGCTATAAAATTCAAATTCATATTTTAAAGTGAAGAATGAGTTTATTATTACTTTTCTTTTAATAAAAAAAATATTATATTAAGGTAAACAGAAAAACTGCATGAAATAAGCGAAAATTACGTTCTCTGACACAATCTTAGATAAATTTAACCCATTGGATGAATATCAATTTTGTAACCATATGTAATTAATTTAGATATGTGACAACTTAAGTTTTTGAGTTTTTTGTCTGACTTCTAGAAAAACTTCGAAGTATTTTTATGAATTTAGGAGGTCTTATACGCTAAATTAAAATTTGTAAAATAGTCGTCAATAACCCGATAACTGCCGAAGACATCCTTTGCCGATTTCTCGCCTAGCATCAGCTGATTCATCTTTACCACACTTTTTTCATATTCTCTGAGACTTATACGCTCCATCCACTTTAATAATAAAGCTGTGATTTCAAGATAAAATAAAAATGCCAGTTATTACTATTATTCCTAATTTTGAAATTTAAAATAAAATAAATAAGGGGATGGAATTTTATGCAGTTGCTACAGAATGTTATTTTGTTTTTAAACTTTAGTACCTTACAATCAGGGTTGAGTTTCTTCCGGGACAGTGGAAGAAAGGGGAAAAAACTGGAAGAAATGGAAGAAACTAACAGAACACAAAACAGACGTTTCAGATTAAAATATATTATCTACCTATATAAAAGAATTAAGTTCAGAACATAATATAATATGAAATCTAAACTATTATTTAATTAATATTAAAAATATTATTTTTTAAGAATAAGTTATGTAATAACAAACCTTAAATATCTGCAGGTGATGGGATTTTATACTGCAAGGGGTGGGGCGTTTTTTTTTTTTTTTTTTTTAACTATTTCTACCATTTCCGTAAAAATAAAAAAAAATTATATAATAATATTATAGTTTTAAAAAATTAAAGAACAAGCTTTTATAGAAATGTGAACTAAAAAGCACAAAATATATCTTAGTATTAAAATGCAGGGTAAGAGAAAATCGGGTGAGTGATACACCATAATATTTACATACATTTAAATCTTTCATTAAAATAATTTAGAATTAAACAAAAACCATTTTTAAAAAAATCTCCCCTGACTGGGATCGAACGCTTACCTTTAGGTTCGTAGCGCGGCGCCTTACCTCAACGCCGCATCGTTCACGTACGGAAAGTATTTTTTTACAATATAAATTTTTTGTTTGCTTCCAGAGCAGTTACAAACATACATACATACAGGTGAAGCTAACAAAAGCGTGTTAAAAATTCATAATTTTATACACAAAGATTATGCAATATATTAAATCAGAAAAAAAAAAAAAAAAAAAAAGATGTAGTTATACATTAGCTGCTATCTCTTATGAGTACTGGCATTCATATTTCAATGTTTATTTTAAAAGACTAATGTTTTTAAAACTTTCTGCATAGATACTATCGCATATTATCATATGTTCAAATAGTACAAGTGATAATAGTTAATATAATTTTTATCCAAAATATATGTCGCCGCCCCCCCCCCCCTTTTTTTTTTTTTTTTTTTTTAAGAATACAATCATTTGTATGAACTCTAAGCAGGTAAACTAGTGAATTTATACCTATGCGTGTCAAAATACTTTTAAACTCCTCTACAAGTTATCCAGATTTTTTCCCCCATATTTTTACTTTCTTCTATATTCAATAGAAGAAAGTATTGGATTCGTAAAAATTTTCGACCTCGGGTTTTTGATGGATTTACACGTTTTGAGAGCTGTAGAACTCGATTTGACCATTTTTAGGAAATGTCTGTCTGTCTGTCTGTCTGTCTCTCTCTGTGTGTGTGTGTGTGTGTGTGTCAGACAAAATTTTGTGGCAACTGTATCTCATTAACTACAGCACAGAATTTCATACAAATTGGTATGTAGTTGCACCTTGACATAAATGAGTGCCTATCAACTTTTGGTAAAAATTGTTTTACAGGTTGCGTTACCATCCCGCTTTTTCTAAATTTTTAACATGGTGATATAGGACAAAATTTTGTACAAATGTGCATAAAGAGAATTATTTTTTAGTAATCATATGAAATTTAGAAGAATTATTTATAATAGAGATAGTCAACTGGGAAAAATATTTTGTATGTGTAGGAGCCTCAGCACCCCCCCCCGGGGGGAAGTCCCCCCTCGAGGGGAGTAAATTTTCAAGATGGGTATCTTTCGAAAGGTCTCGGCAATACCTTTAAAACGAATGGTTGAACTATAAATCTGTGATAATTTAAAACAAAGTTATCGATTTTTTTTACTTTTAACGGGAAAAAAAACTTGGGGGGGGGGGGGGAAGAAAAAAAAAACTTGGCATTTAGTTGGGCCCTGACATAAACTGGTGCTGATTAGATTTGAGGATAAATAGCTCAACAGGTGACTGTGATCGTATTTTTTCTAAATTTTTAACATGGCAGTATAGGACAAAATTTCGTATAAATGTACATAATGAGAGTTATTCTTAACCTGTGATTGTAAAATTAATATGAATTTTTGATAATAGTAGTAGTTAACTAGGAAAGAAATTTTGTGCATGTGGGGGCATCGCTTCCCACCCCCTCTGGGAGAAAGTACCCCCAGGGGAGGGTGGGGGGTAAATTTTCAAGATATGTATCTTTCGAAAGGTCTCGTCAATACCTTTAAAACGAATGGTTGAACTATACATATGTGATAATTTAAATCAAAGTTATCGATTTTTTTTTTACTTTTAAGGGGGAAAAAACTTTTTTTTTTTTTTTTTTTTTTTTATTGTTATTGAGTGAATTTGTATAGGAAAATATAGAAGAAAGTCTTGTGGTGGCCACAACATACTAGTTTATTCATCTTTTCCAAGTTCAGAAACCGATTTCAATATTCACTGCTAAAAAACTTTTGATTATACACTGTGTTGCACTGCCGTAAAGGAAAATGAGGATACGATGACATTTTGTAGTACATTAGTTATTGTGTACTTGTTCCCTTAATTAACTAAATGTCTTCTATCAGAAAGAAGAGGAAAGTAATACACACTATTTAATTATCAGTTAAAAAAAAATAACATTGTTTAAATAATAAAACTTTATACTAGTTAAAGTGAAATCGATTTCTTTATGATCTTGGATAAAAATCTCATGTAATTATTAATTTAGCATACATAACCAATAATTAAATTTGTATAAGTGTAATTAAATTTACTTAAGATTATTAATTTGAAAAATGTGTTAATTACAATTTATATGATAAATGTTAAAGAAAAACAGCTTCTTCCATTTCTTCCACGGTTTTTTGCATCTTGAAAGAAACTTGCCAACCCTGCTTACAATACAAGTTAAACTGAATATAAAATCTATAGAAAGGTCTTTCAATTATTCGTGATTCGAGTAACCAGTTTTATTATTATTTATTTGCAAAAAATGACATTGAAAAATTAGGAGAAAAATAGGGGGGAAGGGGACGAATTAATTCAAAAGAAAATTGCAACAAAGTTTAACATTCTGAACAGTACATGCTAAATCTATACAGTTCAGTATAGTTTACTCTTGATATTATGATTCTGTCCATGACCAAATTAAAAAATAACTATTTTGATATAATAATGACTTTTCATTCTCTTGCATGAAAAGGTAACTATTTAACCCGTTAGCGATCAGCGTTTATTTTTAGGACAGTTTTATTACGAAAGTCACGCAAGAAACTCATATTTATCCCAAACTTCTACAAACGCCCATCAGCGTCCTATACATAGAACACTAATTATCTAAAGCTGTAACGATCGGATTAGAATTATTTCTCTAGATTAACTTAAGGGCCCACTTCACTCACCGTCGCCGGAAGCCGAAGCTAATGTTATTCTATGGGAAATTTTCTTTACTTATTAATTATTAACTAATCCATATTTTTAAATTCTGTTTTCACATTCAGAAAATTCTCGACTGTTAAATTGACGCACCTTTTTTAATTTTTTTTTTTTTTTTTTTTTTCCCCAAGCTGTAAAATACGAATTTTCAATATGTGAAATTTCTTATTTTGCAATTTCAAAATAAAATATTAAAAATTTAAAAAATACGTTTTTTAAAAAGGTCCGTCAGTTTAACAGTTGGGAATTTTCTGAATGTGAAAACAGAATTTAAAAATTTGTATTAGTTAATTAGTTATACGTAAAGAAAATTTCCCATAGAATAACACGGGCTCGGGCTTCCGGCGACCGTGAGTGAAGAGGGCCGTTAATATTGATGCCTTATAACTTAAAATAATTTTACTTATTTTTATGCTTTAAATTAAGTTGAGTGTCAACAGGTTAAAAATTCCTGCAAGATTATTTCTATATAAAAGAATACACTTATAGTTGTGGCTATAGGGCAAAATTGGCACTGGCCACCAGAGTGGCCACTTTTCTGGCTGCCGGTTGTATTGTTTTGAAAAAGTGTGTCAGTTTCCTACCGTTGATTAATTGGGGTTGAAACCTATATATTAACATACAGTAATCTTCAGAAGAAAATTCTACCTTTTTTCAATAACAATTTGCAACTGCTAAAAACATAACATAGGCATAAAAGAAAAACCATACATTTCGTGCATTCACCTCATTAACATTTCAAAATTAGAAGATTGACATATTTTTCTACTTTATTTTTTTACACTTCGGAATTTTGAGAAGTCATGTTGTTTAATAAAATTATATAAGAGTATTCAGTTACACCATTGAATTCAACAGTCATTCTGAAAGTTGCATTTTTTGTGTAGTGTTTGAAAAAATAATTGTTTTGCTTTATAAATGTCAACCTGTTACCAGAGGAATTTGTCCCTTAATAATTTTGAAAAAGTATTTATAATTTTATTAATACTAGCATATATTTACTTTGAATAATTTTATATTGTTACCAATTTATACAGAAGTTTTTTAAACATACCGTGTCTTTATCGATTCTAATTTTTTTAAAAAGTGGCCAATAAAGAAATTGCTGCTGGTGGCCACTAGCCACTAATAGATTTTCCCAGTTCTGCCCTTTCGTTGTAGCCAACACAAAAGTTTCTATTATATATTTTTATATCTGCGCCACTTACTGTTTAACATTCACAAAAGCTTAATCACAAATTCTCAAAATAGAATTTTTACATAGGAAGTTTGATGCAATTTTAATCAATAGAAGACGAGATGCCACCTGTCGGCCGATATACACTCAAATTACTTTGCATTCATTTTCATAATAGTTATCCTACATATCAAATTTAGCTCAGAAGCGCCCTCTGGTCGGCCGATAGGCATCTAAATTTAACCAACAAAGTGTTTCATAATTGCCCCCTTAAATACAAGTTTTGTGCAATTATATACAATAGAATATGAGATATAACCTTTCTTTAAGCGGGAGAAATCGCGATATAGCAGTATCACCCGTTGAGGGATTTATAGCAAAAGTTGATAGGCACTTATTTATGTCAATGTGCAAGTACATATACATTTATATGAAATTATGTGCAGTAGTTCCTGAAATAGAGCTGCCACTTAGTTTTTGTCACAGACACAGAAATATCTTCTAAAAATGGTCAAATCGTGCCTGGACCTCTCAAAACCTGCAAATCCATCGAAAACAGGAAGTCAGACATTTATACGAATCCAATACTTTCTTCTACTGGATACAGAAAAAAGTAAAAATCGTTCACTGCAAAACTATTTATTTGACTTTAAAAGAATGTGAGGGAAAAAAAAGAGCATAGAAAGCCTAATTTTACATACCGTTGCATAAGCATACATACATAACTAAGATATAAAATATAGAAAAATTTTAAAAAGACAAAAGTTTCTGATAACACATAACTTTAATTTACTACGATGGTAACAAGAATAATGAATGGATCCGCCATTGTTTCATTTCAAAAATCACGATTCTAAAATAAATTTTTGATATCATCATCAAAGTCAAGGCAAAGAAAAATAGTATAAGTTTAGAAGGAAGGGGAAGAACATATTTCACGAATGAAGGACACCACCAGTAAAGTCAATGAAAATCTTTCAACTTCAGCACATCGTGAAGTGTACTCTGACATCGCATTGTTTAAAATTTATCGTATAAAGTTTCAGTCTCCATTAAGCAGTGAAACGTACGGCTTTTGAAACAACAAACTGGTTTCCAAAAATATCTTTGAACCTCAATGTAGAAATTTATAACTACAAATTCATAGCTGCTATTAACAAGTGTACTAGTGGCGATCACAAAACTTCCCTCTACATTTTCCCCATACAAATTCACGCACTACAAATTATTTATTTTTTCCCATTATGAATGCTGACGATTTTCATTTCAGAGATATATTACATTAAATGTCCATGTTCAAAGGAAGTAAATTTTTACACTGCAGATGACGTTCTTATATCAAGTTTTGTTCCATTATATGCAATAGAACCTGAGATATAGCCTTCCCTGAAATTGCGGAAATCGCTGTATAGCAGCAGCACCTGTTGAGCGATTTGCACTAAAAGTTGACAGGCATTAATTCATATAAAGGTGCAGCTACATAAAAATTTACATGCAATTCTGTGCAGTAATTCCAGACATACAGTCGCCACAAAATTTTTTTCGCACACACGAGTAGACAGACGGGCATCTTCTAAAAATGTTCAAATCATGTTCTGGACCTCTCAACACTG
This sequence comes from Salticus scenicus, assembly GCA_963930645.1. NCBI lineage: Eukaryota > Metazoa > Arthropoda > Arachnida > Araneae > Salticidae > Salticus > Salticus scenicus. Next base: position 41,835,556 of record OZ005650.1, read on the forward strand.
TATAAATCCATGGAAAACCGAAGTCGAAAATTTTTACGAATCCCATACTTTACTTTCTTCTATTGAATATAGAAGAATGTAAAAATAAATAAAGACTGGTTTACATATTTTATTATTATTTGTAATTTTCAATTGAAAAAACGTTAGCCGCGAATTATAAAATGTCAACACATGGATCGCCATGAATTTAATTAAATATAATTTTTTTTTTATAAAATCTGAAATTTTCAACCGAATTTGGAGATTTTCTGGACTGCACACTCACATGTATATCCTATTTTTATTTTATTTTATTAGTACGACAGGACTACTTCTTTCAGACAGCGATATTGCGTTGTCACATTTTTCAATATGCCAGGATGCCTGCCAATATCCAATTTTACCATTTAATTTCTTGAACTATCTTAAAATATTTAGAAATTTTATTGATAAACTCATCAACAGTGAAAATTTATTTTAAGCAGTTTGGAGTATAAGATTGATTTTTTTTCATGCCAACTACGTGAAAAATGCCAGAGCCGGGAATTGAACCCAGGCCCTCCGTTTGACGTGAGGGTGCTCTTCCACTGGGCCACTCGGGATGATAACCAGCTCGCCATTTCTCACATAATAACGTTTGCAGATACGGTGACCTTGTCAACGGTTATTATGTGAGAAATGTCGAGCTTGTTATTAGCCGGGGTGGTTATATATATATATTTTTTTACAAGATTGCAATATATAATCCTGTTATATTAAATTCTGTCAAAGACAGAATTTTTCTTTTCTTTCTTAAATCAGTTCACAGGGTGACTATCAATAGAACTTTTCTAAATTTTTCATGACTCTTTTTCACCATTTTTCCTGACTTATGCAGTTTTTTACACAAAATTAAGCAATTTACAACAACGAGCTTTCAAGTATGGCTTAACAAAATTTGTCATATTTCCCTGACTTTACACGAAATCCCCTGACTATTCCATGATTTTATCAGACTCGCTTAAATTCTCTCATTCCCTGACTTTTCCCATGATTCCCTGACTAGTGGCCAGCCTGAGTTGAAAATTCGCAATATATATACAGGGTGTCCTTAAATTCATGGGCCAAACTTTAATGGGAGATAGAGCCCATCATAAGGATTCATAATTGCATAAGAACCCATGGCAACAAATGTCCCCTTAACCCTTTAAAAACCGGTTATTTTTTGTTATTTTTTAACAGATGTGGGCGTGGCTTTTGTACGTTGAATTTTTAACAAACTTTTTTTTTTTTTTTTTTTTTTTTTTTTTTTGTAAATGATTACATAAAGATATGCATAGTAATACAATGCTGTTTCTAATCGATGTATTTAAAGTACTGGTTGTATTAATACGAATATTGTACACATTTGAGCACTTTCTGTAATATGTTGGTAAAGAGTTATCTTTCTTTTCCTCAGCATTTCTTGTTTTTCCGCGCCTACACTTTTCATCTTCGACCCGCTACTGTTATACAAAAAATGCTTCTTTATATGTATTTCATCTACCCTTAAAGTTTGGCTAAATAGCTGGCGCCGCAAAGATTCAATATAAGAATTAAATTACAATAAAGTCGAAGATAAGAGCAGAAATACTAAACTGACTAAATAGCATATATCCAGTGTCCCATAAATCTGTGGACATTTAAAAAATTCATAAAAACTGAAGGAATTGGTAGAATGAAACGCATTAAAACAAGTAAAAACTACCGCTAAATGCTACCGAAACAGCTGTCTGCTTCCTAATTTTTTCTCTTTGGCGTTCCTGACGTTGTAGTTTTTACTTGTTTTAATAATCCAGCGCCAAATCTCCTTTTAATATTTTAATGAGAATTAAACGTGGGGTAGGTGCTCCAGTGGTTGGCATGATCCAGTAATTGATATCTATCGCGAAATAATTAATAATAAAAAATAAATAAAATAAAATCATATATTTTACATATAAGAACTTTAACATTTTATGTCAAACACTGGAGCATAGGGTGCTAATAACTGGTAAAATGAATAACTAGCAGTGTCAAAAACTGGAACATAGGGTGCCAATTACTGATAAAATAACTGGCAGTGTCAATTACTGGATCATTGAGTGGGTGTCAAATAAAAATTCATAAAAAAAATAATCTGGAGTGACTCCACTCGACTTTCCGAACATTGAGTAACTAACAGTTTTGTAGATAAAATAAAGAAAGAGGAATTGCTAAACAAACAAAAGAGAGAAAACCATAATAGAGTGTTTTTTTCTCCATATATCACACGAGGTTTTATTTAACGCTACTGAACTTTGAGCCCTTAGATCATAATGATAAAGAATTTTTCGTTTTGTCCCTGTAAAAATCTATAGATGCTAGATTCACCAAAATGCTTATAGTTAGTGCAACAGTGATTTATAATATTCATACAAATTTTCAGCTCAATTGAATAAGGCGTTTAGATGCTATCGCACTTTTAAAAATTTGGTCTCATAGGCCATAATGATAAAGAATTTTTCTTTGTGTCCCTGTAAAAAAACTGTAGTGCTAGATTCACCAAAATCTATACAGTTGGTGCAAATGCGACCTATAACATGTGTACAATTTTTTTGCTCAGATTAATAAGGCGTTTAGACGCTATCACACTTTTAAAAATTTGGCCCCCATTGGCCTTAATGATAAAGAATTTTTCTTTGTGTCCCTGTAAAAAAACTATAAGTGCTAGATTCTCCAAAATCTATACAGATTGAGTATCTGTGACCTATAATATGGGTATAAAATTTTTGCTCAATTGAATAAGGCGTTTAGATGCTATCGCACTTTTAAGATTTTGGTCCCATAGGCCATAATGATAAAGAATTTTTCTTTGTGTCCCTGTAAAAAAACTATAAGTGCTAGATTCACCAAAATCTATAGGGTTCGTACTATGGTGACTTACAATATACGTACCAACTTTCAGGTTAATCGAACAAAGCCTTTAGACGCTAGCGTGTTCACAAACATACACACATACACACACACATACATACATCATCGTAAAAATAGTGAAAACGGACTCAGGGGACCTCAAAACGTATAGAAACATCAAAATCTTGAATTCGGATTTTTGACATGATTACAATACTTTCCTCACTATAGTGTTCGGAAAGTAATAATTGTTATCAAATGTATATATTTTAATATATATGTGGTTCTGAATGCCTTTCATACCCTATGTACTAACTTAAGATTTCTAAAAATATTTTCTGATGACTAGAACATTAAAAACATCAGCGAGTGCTCTAAAAGTGTCAATCACTGGTGCCCTTACCCTAGTTTGTGAAAAGTTATTTTTATTTATTTATTTATTATTACTATTATTATTTTTTTTAAGAAAAGAGGGGAAAAAATCGTTGATAGACGGCGCTACACAGAGTCATTACAAGAAATATGCAAATCAGAGTCTATAAAGTATACGATTAACAGCTTATTTCTGAATTTTCCCACTTACTTCTACATATTAGGTTGACGGGAAAGTTCTGTCGTATTTTAAATAAAACATTTGAATCAGTTTTAATAGCGTTTGTTTACATTTTAATCAAAAAAATAATATCCATTATATTTGCAACCTCACGTTGCCATCTATTAGGCAGCTTGACGATCCCCCTAGTGTAGAAGTTCTCATTCTTGGACCTAAAATATTCAGTAACTACCACGGAGACAGCTTCGAAAGAAGTACATTTTTTTCCAGTCAGATAATTCTGAAGCGTTTGGAGTAGATGGCAAACTGATAGAGCTATGTCAGGTGAATAGGATGGGTGACTAAAAACTTCGTATCCAAGCTCATTCAACTTTTGTTGCGTCACCACTCAAGTACGTGGTTTTGCATTATCTTGATGGAAGAGAATTCATTTTCTGTTCACTAATATTGGCCGGTTTTCCTTGATTGCTGCATTCAATTTATCAAGATGGTTACAATAGATTTCGCATCGATGGTTTGCCCCTTTTTAAATAGCTGGTATTACACTGGACTTCTTCTATCCCACTATAAACACACAGAGCATTAACTTCCGTTGGTGAAGGTCTGGTTTTGAAATAATTGTGGTGGTTTTTCCAGGCTTGCAGTAAACTTTTTTTCTCTTATATTCTCATACAGGATCTCAATTTTCATCTCCTGTAATGAACTAGTCCAAAATCGGCTCCATACTGTGTCTAACAAAGAGAGATCAATACATTTTCACAGAATGTGATAAATTTCTTTCAGTCAAATTGCGCATAATCCAAATATTCTGCTTTAAGAAAAATCAAAGGTATTTGATGGGTTCCTCAGTAGTCGAATGGTGCATGTCGAGTTCCTTTAAAATTGTACTAGTGGTTAGATGTGGGTTACTCTCGAACATGGACTGCAAAACGTTATTATTGGCCTTGGATGGCTGCCCAGATCAACGATCTTCTTTAAGACTGAAATCACCGGAACAAAATTTGGCAAACCATCTTTGGCAGGTCCGAACATTCACAACTTCACTTCCCAACGTGTCACATAGGTTTTACAAGTTTTGCTTCATTTCTGGAACTCATACCCAATACATTGTCTTAAATGCACTTTATCCATTGCCATCTTATTCGCAACTAACTGATAAAGGGTATCCAAAGTAGTCTTCTTATGTCCTACGAGAAATACGCTAAATAATAAGACCACACATGAAGCATTCTACCTGTTTGTTTTGAAATACGACAGAATTTTCCAGTCAACTTAACACCTGAAGTTTTAATCGTGATGCTGACTTGGTGGATACACAGAATAAGAGTTATAATAGGCTTGTAAACTTTTACATGGAAACACAGATTTTCATGGAAATGTGAGATTTCCTCACGGACAGCGCCCTCTATCGTCGGAAATTTTAATAATTATTTTTTTCTTTACACCCCCCTCCCCAATCTATATATATATAAATGAATTGCTGTTCGTTAGTCTCACTAAAACTCGAGAACGGCTGAACGGATTTCGATCATTCTTTTTTTGTTTTTTTCCTTATAGGTCAGGGATGGTTTAGGAAAAAAAAAAAATTGAAAAAATTCGAATAGTTTTCTTATTATTAATTAAAATATGAAAATAATAACCTCCTAATACCTTATAAATAGCCATTAAAATATTAGCTATAATTTAATTGTTGCCAAAAAAAATTTACGAGTTCATTTTCTTTCGACATAAAAATAAATAAACGTGATTAAATAAATAATTTAATTAAACGTGAGCTTTAAAAAATTGTAAAAAATTAAATTATGTATCTCACAAAAATTGACGTCACTATCGGTTTAAAGATTTCATACGCATTGATAAAGTGCTAATGTAGTTAGTTCTATGATTCAACAGAAAATTTAAAAACACAGTTTATAAAAAGTTTTTTTTCTTATAATCTATATATATATATATATATATATATATATATATATATATAAATGAATGTTTGTATGTCCATTATAAAATTGTAAACGGCTTGACCGATTTCGATCATTCTTTTTTTGTTTTTTTCCTTATAGGTCAGGGATGGTTTAGGAAAGAAAAAAATTGAAAAAATTCGGCCCCCAAGGGGGGGGGGGCAAAACGTGAATTCAAAATATCCTTCATAGCTCAAACAAAGAAACAGATATCCGTAAAATTTTTGCTTTAAAATATAGCTAATATAAATGTCTAAAAACCAATTCCTGGAATTTTCGAAATTTGATCCCCAAGGGGGGGGGGGCAAAAACAATTAGAAATACAGTTAGGCCTTTCAAAATTGGTACAGATAGGTTTCAATAGCCTGCAAGTCGAATGGGGATATTTTCGAAAGTGTAAAGTTATTAGGAGGGGAGAGAAGGGGGGAGGGGGGGGGGGAGGCAAAATAATAAAAATAGAGTTAGATCGTTCAAATTTGGTATATAGAGGTTTTCGATACTTACAAATCGATTGCTGATATTTTCGAATTTGTAAAATTATTAGGAGGGGCGGGAAGGGGGGGGGGCTATGGGCAAAAACAAATAGAAATACAGTTAGGGCATTCAAAATTGGTACAGATAGGTTTTAAATGCCTGCAAGTCGAATGGGGATATTTTCGAAAGTGTAAAGTTATTAGGAGGGGTGAGAAGGGGGGGGGTGGGATGGGGGGGGGCAAAAAAATAAAAATAGAGTTAGATCGTTCAAAATTGGTACAGAAATGGTTTTCGATACTTAAAATCGAATGCGGATATTTTTGAATTTGTAAAATTATTAGGAGGGGCGGTAAGGGGGGGCTATGGGCAAAAACAAATAGAAATGCAGTTAGGCCGTTCAAAATTGGTACAGATTGGTTTTAGATGCCTGCAAGTCGAATGGGGATATTTTCGAAAGTGTAACGTTATTAGGACGGACGGAAGGGGGGCGGAGGGGCAAACAAAATAAAATAGAGTTAGATCATTCAAAATTGGTACATAGAGGTTTTCGATACTTACAAATCGATTGCGGATATTTTCGAATTTTTAAAATTATTGGGAAGGGGGAGAGTGGTGGGGCAAAAAAATAAAAATAGAGATAGATCGTTCAAAACTGGTGCATAGAGGTTTTTGATATTTACAAATCGATTGCGGATATTTTTGAATTTGTAAAATTATTAGGATAGACAGGAGGGGGGGTCGAAGGGGGAAATAAGAGTTAGAGCATTTTGGGAATTTTTTCGGAAGGCAGTGAGAACCCGGTGCGACATTTTTCCTAATCAGATTTTGTTTCGCTTTTTTTTTTTTTTTTTTTCACGTGATAAAAATTAATGCAATTTTGAGAATTCAGTAATTGTAGTGATTCATTTAAAAATAGTGACCAGCGAAGCGGGCAAAGCCTGCTAGTATATATATATATATATATATATATATATATTAAGAGAATAACTTTTTTACGAACCGCGTTCAATTCTACCAAATTCTTCAATTTTTATGAACTTTTAAAATGTCTACACTCTTCAGATTCATAGGACAATTTCAATTGCAAAATGTTCACATTAGTGATAATTAAATTGAAATTCTTTCAGAAGAAAAGGGACAAAAAACAGAATTTCGGTTTAAAAGTTAAAATACTTAAATAATAATAATACAAACGATGTTAAGGAAATTTATGTGCTTATAATAGAAAATATTTAATAAGAATATTTTTAAAATGGTATCCTAATTAGCGTAATATATTTTCAAACGTCATATCCCGTCTAAAACGTATCCGCTGTTTGGAATATGCCATGAATGTATAAATAACAAAATTTCATTAAGCCTGCTTATTGCTAACTTTAATAAAATTCGAAACTCAAATCAAGCAATTCATCAAAATTTACATCACAAGGTTTATCAAAACTTAAGAGTGAATAAGTCAGACTATTCCTTACTCAACGAAGTTGCGACAGTAATTTCATGATGCAGTAATTAAAAGGTTCCAAGGAATTTGACTTATGAGGCCATTATAACTAAAACCCTTGTGAAATAAAAGCAATACACAGAGTTTTTCCCAAGACAGTTTCAGAAGGTTGCATCGCTCCATTTCTTTGCTTGGGGGAGGGGGGGGGGGGCGGGTGACATTGTACTCAGCAACCTCCCACCGTATGAATGTTGTAACTCCATTTATACAAAATTTACGGCTATTACTAAATTAAAAAAATTATTTTAAATTATTCACAGAATTAACGCTGACACCACTCTAGAAATTTATTCAAATAATTTTGGGCTGCCCTTTAAATATTAACTATAAATTGTAAACCTACCACGCAGACACACTGCATAGATGGAATGATTATTTTAAACATTCTTTTTCACGTATACACAACTGCCACATTATAATAAAAATATAAATAAATATACAATGCACTAAAAATAGCATGCTGTGGGGGGGAAAAGAAAACAAAAATTCTAAAATATTAGAAAGCGCTTTACGAAATGCTATTTGAGATTGCAGCAATTCTACAGCTCTCAAAGAATAACATAAACCACTGCATTCATTTCAAGAATAATAAAATAAATTCAGAGCAAATATAAAATGTTGGCAGCAGCTGAAGATTCGAAAAGCCACACCAGCAACGCTGAATGTAGATACGATTGCAAATAATTCACGTACCACTCTGTAGGTCTTGCTTTGTCTATGAACATATCTGCGAATCTCATTTTCTATCTATTGTTTAAAAGAATTGCTACACATTTCTGAATAAAGATAAGATTTATTGGTAAGTTTTTCTTTTTCCCTCTAAGCCGGAGGCTGCTTAGTAACATGTTTATTTGAAGTTTCAGATGTCACAAATAAATACAAAACCTGAACTAAGATTTATGTTTTTACACTAGGGACCTGGGCCTAAAGAGGGGGGGGGGATGAATTGGCTTCCGTGGGGGGTCTTTCTAAGGTGTCCTAGTCCGTATTTACGTGAGGGTTTTTTTTTTTTTTTTTTTTTGAAAAAAAACACAGAAAACTCCGAACGATTAGGTCGACGAGAGAGACCAGGGCTCACTTTCCGTCCACCAGCTTTGAGCGCAGAACTGCTCGGCCACTGATGGGGCTTTCAATTTCCTGAATTTATTAATGCATTTTTATAACGAAAACTGAAATCCATGATTAGCACATATGTTAAAACACAGTGTTAAAGGGAGGTGAATATCTTTTACATTTATTATGTAAATATGTTCTTAAAATTAGTTTAGTTTATAAAATTAAAAGTGAATTAAATAATTTTCATGTTTATATAAAGCTCTTCAAATAGTGGCTAAGTAAAACTTAAGAATGGATGTTTTTTTTTTTTTTTTTTTTTAAATCAAAGAAAGCCAGCAACTAATAATATTTAAAATAATACGTTATTTTATTTTATATATATATATTATGATAACAATAAGAATGAGAACGAAAAATAAACAGATGAATAATTTGCCGCAACAAACAACAAAAGTCAGTTTGATAATTAAATTATTTAAACAATTTGACCAGTATTTAAAAAAATATATATACCGAATAATTGTTTTAATACTGAAGTTAAATCATCTTTAAATTTCAAAAAATTTTTGCACTGATATTATTGTATTACTATATATACATATATATATGAAGTAGAAGAAGACTACTCGCTTTAAAATAATTCCAGTGAGAATATATATATGCTAGCAAATCCGTGCGAAATTTACGCACTTTTCTTTTCTTATTTACCTTTAAAATTTGAAGCTCATAAATATTATGCCAATTTCACCACCAAATTAAAATTTTACTTTACACTTAGCCAAATTATTATTAGAACTAAATTAGCATTTGCAACATTAAAATCAAAATCATTCAAATAAAGATTTAAAAATTCATGGTTGTCAACCCAGTTTTCACACTTCCTCATGCAGTATAGTTTTAGTATAGGATACCCATGATAACTTTTAAATTTATCTCGTCATATTGGCGATAACTTTTTATTAATTTATTTTGGCAAACGTTTTTTTTTTTTTAACTAATTCCTCTATAACGCTTTTTATGATTGTGTTTTTCAATCAATTTATGACAACTAGCAAAGCCGTGCGAAATATTCGCGGTTTATTTCTTTTCTTATCTCCTTATATTATTAAAATCTGTACGCGTGTGTCTGTGAGAAACGGCTTGACGCAGCAAAAGCTCGGCCGCTAACGGTCGCACGGACTTCGAACAGGTACCGTCGGACAGAGAATTTATCGCAGATCTGGGTTATCTAATTTGCTAAACGATGCGACCCTAATTACCAGAGATATTAATTAAAATGTCGACCATTGTCTAACGAAAAAACGATTCAAAATGGCACGCGTTCATCATTTTTAACCGGGACCGCTTACCTTGAAAGAAAAAGGAAAGAGAGAAAATTTCGTGGGTTTTTGTAAAGCGATCGCTTCCGATCTGTTGGAAATATCGAAAATACACCTGTACCATGAGAAAGAGCATTTATTACCGATTCTTACGGTACTTTTTTTTTTTTTTTTAAATACGGATTTTTTATATTTTTTAAAAAAGTTTTAAAAAGGGTCGAAAATTTCGTTTTTTCGCGGTCGTCTTTTTCGAAAAGCCCTGTACGACCGAGTAACTCTTCCATTTCTTAACATCTGGTATATAAAGAAAGGCCATTTAATCCTCTTTCGAACCATATAAACATTTTTACAAAATACGGATTAGCGATCCATATTTTTAGATTTTACGAAACATCGATTTTTTCGCAAAACATTTTATAACTCAAAAGCGTTTAGAGATAAATCATTTCTTTTTTTTTTTTTTTTTTTTTTTTTTTTTTGTATATAGATCTCGCTTAAACATTTGAATTCCCAAAAGATTGAGAGAAAATTTCAAAAACTGAATGAGTTATAAATTTTTTAATTTTCAGTATCGCGGCCGTTTTCGATGAAATTCTGAATCTCTAAACCATTGAAAATGCTTTACTTTATTCGAAAATGAAAACCGTAATCAAATAATGTAGACGTCCGTTTCATCACCATGGCAACCTGTGCAAAGAGGTTCATTTCTCGACGGAAGCTAAGAAGAAAAAAAAAAAAAAAAAAAAAAAAAAACAGCGATAAACATCTGGTATTTAACGAGGTCACATTGCAATATTCTAATACGCGTATTTCAATTTCTAATTACGATTAATTTATTTTTTATACATCATTCGAAAGATATTTTAAAGTTCTTTTTTTTTTTATTTAAAGTTTTCAACAGATTTACACGTTTTGAGGTGTCCTGAATTAATTTTCTTTTGTATCTCAGCTACTAATTAAAATAATTTCATAAGTAATACATCATTAGAAAGCTTTTTTGAATTGGAATCGAACAGTGGAATACAGAAATTTGTACCGCCAGGTGGCGCTGTAATATTTTAAAATTTCAATATTTCAATTTCTAATTATGATTAAATTAGTTTTAATACATCATTCGAAAGATATTTTAAAGTTCTTTTAAATTATCGAAAATTTTCACCAGATTAATACGTTTTGAGGTGTCCTGAATCAATTTTCTTTTATGGCGCTCTAATATTTTCAAATTTCAAAATTTCAATTTCTAATTATGATTCAATTATTTTTAATACATCATTCGAAAGATATTTTAAAGTTCTTTTAAATTATCGAAAGTTTTCACCAGATTTACACGTTTTGAGGTGTCCTGATTACGTTTTCTTTTGCATCTCAGCCAAATGAGTTAGATCGTTCAAAATTGGTATACGTAGGTTAATTAAGAGGGCCTGAAAGGGTGGAGAGGAAATAGGTGTGCACCGCGCGCGTATCCCTTAACTTGTGCATGCGAGTTTTTACCCGATCAGAAATTATTTTTTTTTTTAGGGGGCACGAAGGCTCAGGGAAGGAATACGCGCGCGCAGCGCGTGTATCCCCGAAGTTGTGCGCGCGCAGCGCGCACGGGACTGCGCTGCCGAAGGCAGTTGGGACCCCGTGCGAGTTTTTACCCGATCAGAAATGATTTTTTTTTAGGGGGCACGTAGGGTCAGGGAAGGAATACGCGCGCGCAGCGCGTGGGGACCCGGCCCGACTTTTTACCCAATCAGAAATGTTTTTTTTTTTTTTTTTCTTTTTCTTTTCTTAACACTAAAAGTTTCTGGTAGTGATTCATTATTTTTAGTGATTAATTTGAAAATACTGACCCGCTAGCGGGCGAAGCCAGCTAGTTTACCTTTAAAATTTGAAACTCATAAATGTTATACCAATTCCACCACCTAATTAAAATTCTAATTTACCAGAAGCCAAATTATTATTAAAACCGAATTAATATTGAAAAATAGTGAAACCAAAATCATTCAAAGAAAGGTTTCCAAATAAAATTTATGATTCAAGACTCAATTTTCATAGTCTTTAATATGGCGTCTGAAAAGATGCAACTTTTCAAAATACATTTTTCCACAAAGGAATCTCATCAGACAAATGTCATTTTTTCTTATTAGATCATTCAGTTGAGTCCGCGTGCTTAAATATTATCTATTTATTAATATTATTTTTTATCCTCGCGTATTTTATTAATTACATCACTATTGCATCGTTTTAATAAAATATAATCGTAACTAGTCCACGTTAGAGAAATATTATATAGATTGTTATTAGTCTTCATATTATTAAAATCGAATTACATTTATAGCCACAAATAAGCGTAGAATTGCGGATAATGAAAAGAAAGCGATTGTCACAAGGCAATACAAAAAATAAAATAACTTACCAAAAGAAGCAAATAAACTTACCTAAAACAAAAAGAAGAAACATTATTAGATCAAACTCGTTTCATACTATATACAATTAAAAACATCTTACAATAAACATTAAATGTTTAAGGCGACTTGCCACCACTGAAGGTTTCATATAAAAGCTTATATTGCCATTTAATATTCATAAATTCAACTGTATTACGATTGTACAATAAAATATGCATTTAGGCAACAATTCTTCTAGGTTTAATATAATTTTGACAGATCTGAAATATTTAATTGCGTTTTCTCAGTTTGCATTGTTTCAGGATCTTAAATTACTTTGCAAATTTTTACATAAACGTGCAGTTTTTTTTTTTTTTTTTTTTTTTTTTAACTTTCCGAACACTATAGTGAGGAAAGTACTACAATCATGTCAAAAATCCGAATTTGAAATTTTGATGTTTCTATACGTTTCGAGGTCCCCTAAGTCCGTTTTCACTATTTTTACGATGATGTATGTATTCTAGCGTCTAAACGCTTTGTTCGAATAAGCTGAAAGTTGGTACGTATATTGTAAGTCACCATAGTACGAACCCTACAGATTTTGGTGAATTTAGAGCTTATAGTTCTTTTACAGGGACACCAGGAAAAATTGTTTATCATTATGGCCTATGGGACCAAATTTTTAAAAGTGTGATAGCGTCTAAACGCCTTATTAATCTGAGCAAAAAATTTGTACACATGTTATAGGTCACAGTTGCACCAACTATATAGATTTTGGTGAATTTAGCACTTACAGTTTTTTTACAGGGACACAAAGAAAAATTCTTTATCATTATGGCCTATGGGACCAAATTTTTAAAAGTGTGATAGCGTCTAAACGCCTTATACAATTGAGCTGAAAATTTATATGAATGTTATAAATCACTGTTGCACTCACTATAAGCATTTTGGTGAATCTAGCATTTATAGGTTTTTACACGGACACAACGGAAAATTCTTTATCATTATGGTCTATGGGCTCAAAGTTCAGTAGCGTGAAATAAAACATCGTGTAATATATGGAGAAAAATACTCAAACACTCTATTATGTTTTTCTCTCTTTTGTTTGTTTAACAACTCCTCTTTCATCTATAAAACTGTTAATTACTCAACGTTCGGAAAGTCGAGGGAGTCACTCCAGATTTTTTTTTAAATGTCTGCAGAAGTTGTAGCATTTTGAAGATCACGAATTCATGAAAAACATGCAAACTGAGAAAACGCAATTTAAAGACAAATCCGTAAAAAATCTATCAAAAACTATAAAAATTGTTGCCTGAATAAATATTTTACTGAACAAACCGAATACAGTTCAATTTATAAATATTAAATGGAAATATATGCTTTTATGAGAAATCTTCAATGGCGTCAAGTCCCATTAAAAAAGATCTAACAAAAACAACATAACTAAGCTGTCAAACTTTCTAATTGTTTAATCAAATTTATCACAATTTTTTCTTTTCTTTTTCTTCCTTTAAGGAAATAATTTCGACGATCAAATAAAATAAAAAAATTTCAAAAATTTTCCGGCATTAAGTCTCTCTTGAAAAACGGAAAAATCGGTATCTATTGCTCATCATGACGGGAAATTTGAGATCCCCTAGTTGCTTTAAACGGGGAATACATGTAAACTTCCGATAACCCGCGAACGGATGATGCGTGTTGCGGACAATTTGCAACCGCGGAAAAAGTTTAATATCAAGAAAAAAAAAAAAATTCCCCAGCAAGAAACAAAAACAAATGATTACTTAAAAAAAAATAATAATAATAAGTAAAAAAAAAAAAAAACTATGTTGCTTTTTTTTTTTCTTTTGAGCAGCATAGTACGTACTATTTATTTACAACATAAATTACCGGGGTTTATTTTTTTTCCAGGACAGTGGAAGAAATGGAAAGAGCTTGAAGGAACCAATAGGAGACAAAACACATGCTTAAAATTAAAATATATTAACTACTAGCCGCCTTCGGCGACCAGCTGGTTCGCGATCCTTTAAAAATCCGACCGTACGAAACTCCCGCTTAGAGGCACCTTTTTCCCGTTTCAGGACCAACAACAGCTTATTGACATATAGTGAAAATAGCTTTATTAAAAGTTTCAACTGTAGTAAATTCCTGTTCGGTAGCGCCTTCGGCGCCTCTTCTCGTCTCAGTACTTGAAACACCTTATTCGTTCACCATGTTATGATCCATGGAAATTCTGATCGTTGCAAAGTCTCGCTCGGTGGCGCCGTAGAACTTACAACAGCTTACTCGCTCATAGTGCAAATAGCTTTGAAAATTTTAACTGTAGCAAATTTCCGCTCTGTAGCAACTACGGCGTCTCTTTACGTTTCATGATGGGAAATAGCCTGAATCAGAATTGGAGATATTAAATTATTAAAATATCAAAGCGCAATCTAGTGACAGAGATTTGCAACATGTACTCTTGATTTCCAATTCAAATAACTTTTTAAATGATATTTAATATTAATTAGAATTAGAGATATTGGAATAAAGGTTTTCCGAGGTTTTCTCTGAAACTCCCGTACGGAATATAACGGCTTATATCAGTTTAAAAGTCTCTAATCTATACTAATATTATAAATGCGAAAGTTTGGATGGATGGATGGATGTGTTTGTTACTCAATCACGCCACAACGGCTAAACGGATCTGGATGAAAATTGGTACAGAGATAGATAATAGTCTGGAATAGGACAAAGGCTACGATTTATACGGGAAATTTGATTAGATTTTTTTTTAAATTATTTAAAATATGAAAATAATAAATGGTAATTGCCTTAATATTAGCCATTTAAATTTTTTATTGTTGCCAAAAAAGTTTACGAGGTATTTATTTATTAATTTATTTTTTATTTATTTTTTTACTTATTTTTTTTTTTTTTTTATTCAACATAAAATGAAATATGCTTTCACGCGAAAAGTATAAAAATACTAAATGTTAAATTGGTGAATGAGAAAATGACGTCTTTATAACTTAAAAATAAAATAGTAATAACACGCAAGCGAGGTGATGACGTCACTGGCCGTCCGTGTATGTAAGAAAAATATTTCCTATGTTAATCCGCTCATTGGATTTTTTGTAAAAAATTATTAAAAATCGAGGAAAATTATTTCCCGATTTTAATCCCCATATTAGGATATAGATATTTATTAGTTATCGCGTGCCTGCGTTAGATTAAGTTGTTTTTGCTGTAAAATTGATAAAATTTGAATTTTAAATTACAAAACTCTAGAAGAAAAAAAAAAATTGCAAACTTCCATATTCGATTGAAAACATAAACATTTCATTTCAAAGGATGATATTTACACAATAAATATCCAATATCTGTCATCCTTGGCGAAAAAAAAATATATCGCCGAATTATCTGGTGAACATATTTAATTCCTTTCAAAAATCATGGTTATTTTAACAACTTATATTAAGAGAGTAATGAATAATATGAAACAATATTTCGTACAATACATATTACGAAAATATACATCTGGCATGAAAATTTTCGTATTACGCTTTTGATCGCCAAATACAAAAAAACGCCAAGGATGGCAGAGTTTTGAAATTTAAAATTAAAATTTTGTCAATTTGACAGCAAAATAACTCAATCTAACATATGCTTACGATAACTAATACATATCTATACTCGGATACGGGGATTATAATCGGGAAATAATTTTCCTGGATTTTTAATAATTTTTTTTACAAAAAATCCAATGGGCGATTAACATAGGAAGTCTTTTCCTTGCATCCACGGATGGTCAGTGACGTCACACTTCACTTGCGTATACAAATCTAGCATGTTTCCTCTGAATTTTATTTCATTTCATAGCATTTTTCAAAGATATACCTCAACTTTAATTTTTTTTTTTTTTTTTTTAGCACGGATGAATCACGCTTGGCATAAAAGCTAATTCAGCATTATATTAAAGGTATTTACTTATTGATAATTCTGGACAATTTTTTTTTTAATTTTAATGCTGAAGTAGATCTAATGATGTGGGGTGGAAATTTTTCCCGCGGAAAATTTTCTTTTTTGCAAAATTTTCCAGAAAATTTTCGACTATGTTTTTCCGGAAAATTTTCCAACCAAAAAAAAACATTTTTAATAAATCTTTTGCATGATAAATTTAAATTTTCTTTTATTAGTCATAGTAAGGCTATATACATTGTGAAAAACAAAAGTTTCTGATTAAAATCATCATTTAAAAAGTTACCAGATATATGTTTTGAGCAACTTGCTCGAGAAAGATTTATTATAATACGAGATATCTATGGTTGCTAATCAGAAATTTAAATGTCCATTCAATAAGTTTGTAAGAACATAATTATAAAGCATTTGGCAACATAACAAAAAAAGAATGTATTGATAAATCAATGCACTACTATACTGCTGAGCATGTATCTATTTTTCAAAATATTAATTTGATAAATGATGATACGCTGATGTTTTTCAAACTCAGGCAGCAATTCTCTTAGGTCACCTTATGGTCTCTGATTCTGAGAGTCACTCAGAAAGTTAGGACATTGTCATAATCTTCGTTAAATATTCAATGAAAAAAAAAAAAAAAAAAAAAAAAAAGAAAAACAGAGCAAAACTTGAAAAAAAAAAAAAAAAAAAAAAAAAAATGCTTTAATTACAAAATTGGCATTGTTGAAAATTTTAGAGAAAAATCTTATATAAAAACATTATTTTTTAAATCACTTTTTAAAACTAATTTCTAATGTGAATTTTTTTTTTTTTTTTTCTTAATGCAAGCAACAGGAAATAGAATTAGCTGCCTAAATAAATAAACAGAACAGCAAGGTTTTGATTAAAATTTAAGGAAATCAAGTAGATAAAATGAATCACATCAATCTTGTAACTGGAGGTTTAGTTAAAACACTCAATATTTCTTTATTTGCTTAAAATATCAGAAATTGAATTGTACTTGAAAAATCTCATGAAAGTGTTACATTTAAAGTTAAATAATAACAATAATAATAAAAAAAATCTCAAACTTCCAGATTAATTTTTTTGAATAGAGGATTACATCCATTATCCAATAGCACCAACCATTAAAAAATATGATTTTGTGTTCACAAACCATGCTTAAAAATAGAACAAATAGAAAAAAATCAAAATCAAAAGAGTTTTGATGAAACAAACCCTTGCATCATCTGAACCATAACTTACTAATTACCTTGTACAGTCAGCAGCAAAATTATTGAGGCGCTAGCAATAATTTCTATTTAAAAGATATGCACCTAATACAATTTTGTTAAGTAAATATTTATCGAGTCATGATCTTAGTCTTATACCGTTTATAAAAAATTACAGTCATGATAAAAATTAGCGATCAAACTAAAGAAAAAAAAAGAAAGAAAAAGAAAAATATGGATGTGTGTTTCAATAATTTTTCTGCGACAAGCAGCCAAACTCCATATTATTCTAAACAGGAATTCGTTATGATAATTACCTCTGTTTTTTGTTTTTTTTTAATTCTGTTTAGTTTCAGAATATTCACAATTGTTAAATTTGTTCTTGTTTTTCAAAAACTTGTTCTTGTTTTACAAAAAGTTTTTTTTTTTTTTTTAATGTTTTAATTTTGAAATTATAAAGTGCAAAGAACTTTGATCATTTTTTTCCACTTTGTAACTTCAGTGTGAAGTATTAAAAATTAAATAAATAAATTTTGGGAAAAACAAAAACAAATTTAATTTTTCTAGATTTTTTTTTTTTTTTTTTTTTTTTTTTGATAATGAAAACAGAAAAAAAAAAAATCCTTAATTCATAAAATTTTTCCCTATGTAATAAAATGGGGTTCAGCTATTGGCAGCGATATGTGAGGGTCTCTGACAGCTACAGAACGTTCACAGACACCTTTTTTTATATAGATTATTCAACCATTATACATGCAAAGCAGTCATTAAAAATTATAACTTTCTAGCTTTATACATGTTTAATAAACCATTAAATCATAATTTCTGTGATTTGTTTGTTAATTTCTTTTTGAGTTGAATAATTATTCATACTTTTCTTTAAATAGATTTGTTTACTTGTAGCTTTTAATGTATCTAGTTTCATTTTACAAAACCTTCATAATTTAGAGATTGAGAATTTTCCGGAAAATTTTCCGTTTCAAAATTTTCCGGAAAACCCACATCCCTAAGTAGATCGGACATTTTTCGCCAAGGAAAGCCACTTAAAGCTACGTAAGCGCATCAAAAATATAACTAAATTATAAAATATTGAAAAAAAGAAAGAGATAGAAAGAAATAGGAACAATAATCACAAATCATATTTTGGTCTAAAACGGCGACAAAAATTCAAAAGTCGCCAAGGGGTTAAGGTTGTACCATGATCAGGTTTACATATAAATTTTCCATATACCAACTACTATTAACCAAGCATGAAGTATATATAACCACAAATAATAATAATAATAATTGTCTCATGTGATAGACGTAGCCGATCATAGCATATTGTAATATTATATTTGGCTTGAAATTGCTGTCATTTTTATGGTTGATCGATTAAATCAAATAAATATAGGAAATAACTTGAAAGCAAATATTATGGGCACCACGCATAATGTTGTTCTTATGCAATTGGGATTCAAATATAAAAGGGCTACTTCAAAATTTTCGATACTGTCCATATCGAAACTGTCATATATGATAAGCACCCAAATGAAAGTCCACATTGTCGCAAGCAATAGGGACGGGCACCGGAGACTGCGAGGACGAACAAAACGCTGCCGAAGGCAGCGGGAACCCAAAGCGAGCTTTTGGACGATTTCAGTTTTTTTTTTTTTTCTTTTTTTCATAAAGCTATATAGAAAAGAGTTTCTTTTAAACATAGTGACCAGCAAAGCAGGCAAAGCCTGCTAGCTTCAAATATATCTAAAGGTGATTGGGTTTTACCTCTTCAGGGATAAGGTGTTTTTTTCCGTTAGTCATGTCATTTCTGTTAGGCAAGAAAAAAAAAATACTTTCTCCACCTCATCCCCCTCCCTCTTTTTTTTTATTATTTTAATGCTAATTTTAAAGGATTGATATTACTTGGCATAGTTCAAGTAGTTCAAGTGAAGTGGTAATAGTTGCGTTATTCTTAGCAAATATATTTGTTAATCAGGTAGTAGGCAAATGATCTATTTATTTACTACCATTTAACGAAATAAAAATGTTAAAATAATAAAACATACTGGTTAAATTGAATTGAAATTGATTTCTTTAACAGATTTTAAGTGTTTTTAGTGTGGGATCTAGGCTAAAAAAATCTCAATTATTAATTTCTAATTATTAATTTAGTATATATAATTAAATTTTTATAGACTTAAACTCATTTAAGGTTGTTTATAAGAAAAAATATTCATTCACTATATCTTACAAAGCTGCAATTTATGTGATACATTTATATAAAAAAAAGTTTCTTTCATTTCTTTTTCTTAATTTAGTATATATAATTAAATTTTTATAGGCTTAGTTAAATTCATTTAAGGTTGTTAATAAGAAAAAAATATTCATTCACTATTATCTTACAAAGTTGCAATTTATGTGATACATTTATAAACAAAAAGTTTCTTCCATTTCTTTCAGCCGGTTTTTTCCACCTTGGAAGAAACTTGCCAACCATGTAAATTAGCTTACAAATTGTACATCGACGACTTCATCGTAAGCACACTTCTATGTTTATTATTTTTACATCCACATTGTAGAAACAATATTTTATTTTACACATTGTTTAGTAGATAAAATAGAAATATTTTTACTACTTGTAATAAATATGTTCACTATTTGTATTATGTTTTACCTACATAAAATACAATGAAGTTTTTGAGTTAGAATCATTTTTATCTCATTTGCCCGTCCATTTTCAGCCGTTTTGCAGTTTATCCGGGATTTACATTATCCGCCGAACCCGTGCCAATTCAATTCCGCGGATAATCGAAAGTGTATACTGTGCATAAAAGTCGTACCCATCTCCTTCAATTTGAAATTTGCGACAATTATTTTCACATAGTGTCTAGATATCGCCTTTCATGATGACGCCAATTTTAACGATACCTGGTGGCCAACATCGGAGTCGTCGTTAGCAATCCTATCCAGAAAACGAAAACCGTACGAAATACGACGTTTGGAGTAGAGTCCTGCACAGATCGGGTAAACCTGACAAACGGGATGTTATATGGGCTCCCTTAAACTCTAATATGGGCTATGTATACATAGAAATTTAAGTAAATCCGGTCTTACATAAGCTTTTTCTTTTCTTTCTTTTAATCATCTGAGGTTGAAATTTTGAGGTAGCCACCATTTGGAAACAAAATTGTAAAGTAAGCTCATTTAGGAACTTGATGGAGATCCTTATAATGGGTTGTAACATCGAAATTTAAACGAATCCTGTCTCACATACATTTATTATGATGTGAAATTAAAATTGTCGAGTGGCTGCCACTTGGAAACAAACTGGCAGGGCAAATTGCCTTGCGAACTCATCTAAGACATTGTGAAGTCGACTGTCCAACTTCGGTTCGAATTCATTCAGTATTTCAAAAGATTATCGTGACGACAAATTTTCAACTGGCAGCAAGCCTGATTTCAAATAACCGCCCGATTTAAAGTGGCGGCAATTTTGTTTCATTAAAAACTTGGTGGATGGAGACCCTTACATGATACAACACACGTGGAAATTTAAGCAAATTTTTCTTAAATACATTTAGTACTATGAGAATTTGAGATTTTCAGGTAGCCACCACTTGGAAACAAAGTTGCCTAGAGAAGTGATCTAAGATAATTCCACTGTCGAATTCTAGTTCGATTTATTTTTTACTTTCTTCTATATTCAATAGAAGAAAGTATTGGATTCGTAAATATTTTCGACCTCGGGTTTTGGATGGATTTACACGTTTTGAGAGCTGTAGAACACGATTTGACCATTTTTAGAAAATGTCTGACTGTCTGTCTATGTGTGTGAGAAAAAATATTGCGGCCACTGTATATCAGGGACTACTTACTGCACAGAATTTCATACAAATTGGTATGTAGTTACACCTTGACATAAATTAGTGCCTATCAACTTTTGGTAAAAATTGTCTTATAGGTGGCATTGCCATCCCGCTCTTTCTAAATTTTTAACATGGTGGTATAGGACAAAATTTTGTATAATTGTGCATAAAAAGAATTATTTTTTAATAATCATTATGAAATTTAAAAGAATTATTTGTAATAGAGAAGAGATAGTCAACAGGGGGGAAAAAAACTCTGTATGTAGGAGCCTCGCCTCGCCTCCCCCCCCCCTTCACCTCGAGGGGAGTAAATTTTCATGATGGGTATGTTTCAAAAGAGCTCGCCAATACCTTTAAAACGAATAGCTGAACCACCGATCTGCGATAATTTAAAATAAAGTTATCGATTTTTTTCATTTTTAACAAAACAATTTTTTTTAATGTAATATTGAGAATAAAATTGATTTTATTTTTTATATAGTTAGTGTTATACTACTTCTCTAATATGGAAATCGTCTGCACTGTCATGGAAGATAATTTTTTTAAATAATAATTTTAATAAATCATTTTTACTGAGTGAATTTGTATAAGAAAATATAGAAGAAAGTCATGTGATGGCCACAACATACTAGTTTATTTCGAAAGTTATCGTGATGACATTTTTTTTATTACAGAGATGCAGATTGATAGGAATAGGTAAACTAAATTATTACAATAAGTCCATTTCTGATTTTCGCGGACGAAAGCGGGTATTCTTCAGACCAAAACTAGTCGGCATCGTGGTTCAGCGGTAAATCGGATTTTTGCGATGAATGATTATTGTATACAAATGTACAAAACAATGTATAATGGAAACATCATACCAATAAAAATACTTCAAACAATATTGATAAAACTTTCGGCACATAATACATTCTCGGCAAAACATACCAAAATTCAGAACAGTAGAAAATACGAACGAAGCATTGTTCCATGGACCATGCACACTAATTTTATAGGAAACATGCTTCATCTGAATGTTACAATCAGATAGGTGTGTACATTTTAAAAGTTGCACGGTTTGTTGATCACAGTAGATCGTGTTTTCTTTTCTCTCTCTCCTTTGAACGGATAAATACTAGTTTTATTTAAAGTATACTTTTTCAAGAATTTAACGAATCAGATATCAGAAGAAGTGCGATAGAAATGTTAAATTAATTGTATACCATACAAATTTATTCAAATTAAAGTATATATGAGTCAAGGTGATATCAGAGCTGAGAATATGAGATTGACAGAACGATTAAAAAATAAAACGCAAATAAAAAAAAAAAAAATAAAGACATGGTTTTATTTCAAAGTGTACTAAAAACCACCATTCAGAATATGTGGATAATAATATGTGTTTGCAAGGTTTTAGCTCAATCGAATGATGAGGAAGTGGTTTAAAATTTCAAAAGAAATTTTAAACTGTAGCTGGGAACTCGGGTCCTCATCAATCCCCCCCCCCTCTTCCCTCAAAGTCTGTTACTACTTAAGCTTGTATTGTCGTCGAAATTATACATATATGCATAATTTCAGCTGAATCGGACAATGGGAAGTGTGTTTAAATTTGAAAAAAAATTTGGGCTCGCAGTCTCTACATCCAACAGGTGATGCAACTAAGCAGCATCCCCCCCCCCCCTTCGTTTACAGGAAGGTTACATTTTAGCTTCTATTGCGAAAAATGCACCAAACCTGGTATGTGAAATAACCATTATAAAGAAAATGGCTTAATACTTAATTTGAATGTGTACCGGCCAACAGGTGGCGCTGCTTTTTATGCAATTTTTCTTCTAAGCTATTCTCAGCTCTCAGCATTTATTGGTTAAAAAGGCACCAAACTGTATTATAAGCAAAATTTCATTATTAGAACTTACGTTGATTAAATGTTTGTGCATGTTAACTGGTAGGTGGCACTGATGTTGGCATTTGATGTTTTGGGATTAAGGTCAATTGACTATGCTTGCCGCCTAGACTTGGGTGGAAAGCTTTTTTTTTTTTTTTTTTTTTTCAGAAAACATTGCTTATTTACGCGGAATTTCGGGGGGAAACAACTAAAAAAAAATTCCAAAAAGGATAGGCTGATGAGTGCGACCTCGTCTGTGTCCGAATCTGAATCTTCTATAAATAATATTGGG
The DNA here is from genome assembly GCA_963930645.1 of Salticus scenicus. Classification (NCBI taxonomy): domain Eukaryota; kingdom Metazoa; phylum Arthropoda; class Arachnida; order Araneae; family Salticidae; genus Salticus; species Salticus scenicus. Next base: position 41,858,835 of record OZ005650.1, read on the forward strand.
AAAAAATATTTTTTTGTAATGGTTACAGCGTACTTATTTTTAGTGTGTGTATTAGTTTCTGTTCATTATTTCAATCTTAATATCTACACACTATCACAAAATAAAATCAATATCCAGTAATTAGATCTTTCAATTATTTTTCCCCCCTGGTGGGTGTAGGGTTTACCTATAAGTTTAAAGAACATAAAAATATTGCAAATTTTAAAGCTGGATATTTTCTAAAGAGTAAAAATCGGAACGACTAAGACATAATACCTCGACATATTATTTCATCGTTTTTTTTTACTCAAGCATAACACAGAAGTGACTTCAGATGCCGTCAGAATTATTCAGCAATTACCCTAATATCTAGAAGATCCACAGAGGCAATGACTTAAGTAATAATGTTCCGCATCAATGACCAACCTGGGAATTTCTTTTTTCAGTAAGCAATAGATATATATATTAATATATTAAACGAAAGAAAAGAGGAAAGAAAAAAGAGGGAGGAAAAAAAAGCGCGAAAGTAAACAATTAGGCTAACTGTGCCAGTAGAGGATATTTTAAAGGCATTTTCTGGCTATTTTGTGTGTACTGTTTTTGATTTTAGAGGATGTAAAGCCATACGCAGTATTCGATACTTCAATTGCCTTTGCTGTTCATGATTATGTAGTCAAACTAGTTGGCACAGGTGGACTCTGCTCAGTTTCACATCATATGTATGTTCTCATAAATTTATAATGCAAGACATATTTTATATTCATGTTAAGAGAAATGAATTTGATCAAACGCTTGATACAGTGTCAGAATGAAATCCCCGCCTAATAGGCTACCCACCGTTCACTTCGATATATTTATCTTATTCTAATCAATTTATTTTATTGGGGTCAATTCCGTAGTTTACTTTTCATGCTACTATTTCCAATGCAACAATCCCAAAAATGCATATTTATATGGAATATCGCCCAATTTTGCTATATTGATAAAATCTTAAATTTCGAATAACTTACGAAATTTTCTATTAGAATATTTGTAGTCAATGTTGTTCAAACAAGTATCATAAATGTTATTTTGAAGTTGTATGATATATTTATGATCCTCAAAAATGGACGTTTATGCTCAATTTTGCCCTATTCTGCCATGTTAAGTAAATCGTAAATTCCAAATAACTTACGAAATTCTTAAATTAAAAAATTTATAGGGATGTTCATGCCAGTATCCTAAATGATATTTTAAAAGTGTTCTGACATCTTTACGACGAAAATATCCCTCAAAATGAAGGTTTATGCGAAATTTTGCCGTATTCTGTCATGTTAAGAAATTTGTAAATTTCAAATAACTTACGAAATTTTCAAAGTAGCAAGTTTATAGTTAATGATGTTCATCCCGGCAACAAAACTGATATATAAAAGCTGTTCTTTCATCTTTACGATAAAAATATTTCTTTTCATGCACGTTTAAGTGAAATTTTGCCCTATTCCACCATGTTAAGAAACTCGTACATTTTGAATAACTTCTGGAGTTAGTTTAATTAGAATGTTGCAAATGAATAGGATTCTTACCAGTGTCATAAATAATATTTTAAAACTGGTCCGACCTCTCTGCGATCATTTGTTCGTGAGACATCGTGTACACAGACTAACGAACTAACATACTAACGGATTAACAAACTAACAGACACCCTACAGACGGACACCATACCCATTTTGATATTTTCGGATTCCTCACACCTGAACACGTGTAAAAAAGCTAAAAAACCGAGGTCGAAAATTTTCACTATTACCCATGTTCCCCATACCTACAGTAGTATGATGGGGAACTAAAATGCACTACAAGCACGTATACAGAAAACAAATGTAAATAAAGTTTAAAGTGTAACGGGAAAATTTTCTTACACTCGAAAAATTATTTTTCCGGAATGTAATATGGGCCAGCAGGAGACACTTGAAAATCAAATAGTGAAAATCTATGTAACCCCCCCCCCCTCCACCAGAAAAATTATATTTATATCGTAAAAAATATTACATTTGAAAAAAAAAAAAAAGTAATAATTAATAATACGTTACCTTATTTAAAATGAATATTAATTTATAAAAATATTAACATTTTAGTCACCTCTTGTGTGACAATCTTCTAAACACTGAGACTATGCAGTCTTCCTTTGTAATATTTGCTGAAATTCTGCGTGTCATTTCCAATTCATGCAAATCTCTTCTAATTAAGAAAATAATAATTACCTCTTATTAATATATTCCTCTTTAATTTTGAGTAAAATAAATTTATATTCCATTCTACATGGCGAATTTGGAAGAATAACAGCCCTGCATAAATTATTTTTGTTTTATATTCTATCGCTTCTTCTATCATGTACTGTTATAAAATCTATCAATTTTTTATACATCGAGCATATTTTAAAGGAAAAAAAAGTAATTTTAAAGATGGAAAGGCCTTTTCATAGAAAAAATAATACAAAATTATACCTAACACAGATTTTAATAATATAAGATTTCAAAATGTTCCATGCGAATTCGAAATTATTTTAAACCTCCATTTTTTATTTATTTTTTACTGTGCATTTTTTGTATGTAACTGAACACATCTGAGTATTTAATTTTTTTTTTAATCTCAATTATATAATTTAAAAAAAAAAAAAAAAAAAAAAAGGAAAGAATAGAATGAAAACAAATTCGCGTGGAGTGACTGATCATTTCCGAAAATTTACCCAAGAAAAATAAATTTAAAGTTTAAAATTTTCTAAGAGCTTTTAAACAATGTTTGTGGTACTGTAGAGCGATATTATTTTAAAGCTACCATAGGATAATTTGGATATTTTTAATTACATCGATTTCGACAATTTACATCATTCTTTTTCCTCTTAAAATCAAATGATGACCGACCCTTTAATGAAATCAGAAATTCTTAAAAATCTCAAACTTTGATACAATATATCTTGATAAAGTTTTGTCGCATAGTAGGAAAACTTTGTGAGCTATGTTTGTTAGGATGAACTGAGATGCTGCATTTGCACACCCCCCCCCCCCTGCCACACACACACACCTTTTTTTTATTATTATTACTATTATTATTGTTGAAAGTACATATACTATATATATTAAAAATATTTTAAAACATAGTGAAAGCCGAGCAATAGATACAAGACCACTGAAACCACATAGACTAATAAGAGTAAATTTCCATCAAATTAATATATATATATATATATGTAGATGTACATATATATGTATATATATATATATGTGTGTGTGTGTGTGTGTGTGTGTGTGTTTGTATAATTTTAGAATTCATTTATAAAAATAAATGTTGTATAATTTATAATACAGTTGCACCATTTATACTGATTAAAAACCTTCATCATAATTTTATTTATTCATTTATTTATTTATTTTTTTTTTTTTAAGCTATTTTTTATCAACATTCTTTATACGACGGTGATACGGGAATTAACTAAATTTGTTGACTAAAATTACTATTATTAAAACACTTTTAAAGTACTTAAATTTTATGTTTTTTTTTTTTTTTTTGTTTTTTTTTTTTAAGACAATCTTCCAGAACTATTTTACACAGAAATTTGATATATAATATATACTTCATACATAAAATTACATTCGCAATGTCAATTTGAGTAAAATCAGCCTTTTATTTTTTATTTAGATGTTGAAGTGTTGACATTTACACATTTGACTTCGAAAGTATATTTTGAAATCTGAAAGTAATAAATATTTAATGCTGCTGCATACACATCAATAGATTTCTTTCATACACGTTTTTATTTGGAATATGAAAACAGTAATTCGTGCTAAAAATTGCTGAATTTGAACAACACACACACAAAATAATAAGTAGGTAAATAAATAATAAATTAAACTTAACACGCTGTTAAAAAATGTAATAAGTTAAATTGCTTTACATGCTTTATAAGAGTTAAAAAACTTTAAAGTAAAATTAACCTTTTTTCTTTATTTTGTGGGAGGCTGTGGGTCTATTGTCAATCAAAACTAACTACTATTCTTCTTCTTCTTCTTCTTCTTTTTTTTTATTATTATTATTTATTCATTTTACATATAAAATAAGATTAAAATTTAAAAAATAAAATAATAAATAAAAATACGCCGAAATTTATTTCACAAATAAAATGTTTTTAAAATAGTTTTTATTATTAGCAGGGTTGGCAAGTTTCTGCCAAGGCGGAAAAAACCGCGGAAAAAACCATGGAAAAAACCGGCCGGAAGAAATGGAAGAAACTGTTTTTCTTAAAAATTTATCCTTTAAATTGCAGATTTATAAGATACAATGGATGCATCGATCTGATAAACAACTTTAAGTAACTTTAAATATACCTATACAAATTTAATAACATATTTAGTTAATAATTATGAGTTTTTTTTATCAAAATGAGCAAATGAGCCTCGGTATCCGATGATCACGTTCCAAAATACTCAAAATCCAGTAAAAAAATCAATTTCAATTTAAACAGTATAAAGTTTTATAATTTAGACACTGGTAATAAATACTAATAATTCGGATCACTTGCTTATACTTTCTGATAAAACAGCTCGTAACGTAATCCAGTTAATTAAAAGAACCAGTATGCAATAATTACTATTTACTGTATTACAAAATGTCATAAAAACTTTATTTTCCTTATAGTCACATACAGTACAGTCAACTCCCTCTAATCTGCAGATTTGTAATCTGCAAATCCTTCTAATCCGTAATTGATTTTTTAATCTAAAAGAAATTTACATCTCATATTTCAAAAAACACATTTCTCACAATTTTACTTTTTATTACCATGTTTTTATTAACTTCGATTCTTGTTTGTTTGTTTGTCCGGTACAAATCTTGCAATCATTTTTTAACTAATTTCCCTACTAGCTAGACATTTGAAACTTTCACAGTAACTCAGAACCCGGTGACAACACAATACTTCGAAGTCAGATTTTCGAATAGTTTTCTTCTAATTAATTAAAATATGAAAATAATAAGCTCTTAATGGCAATAAAATAGCCATTAAAAAACTAGTTATAATTTAATTGTTGCCGAAAAAAAAAAAATCTGGTGTGAAACAACCACACGACTTCCATTACCCGCTATTACATGTATTATATGCATTTTTGAGAGAGAATGTGATCAGAAAACATAAAAGTGACCAAAAAAGAAAATCGTTAGAGCCGTTTTTGAGGTACCAACTTTCACAAAAAATCAATTATTGAGCGGAAAACAATAATTACATACAAAAGCATATTTAAAAGTGAGTTAAAATGGCGAGTTTGAAAAAAATCCGTACAACCGTTTTTAAAGGAACGCCTTTGCGATGCCTGAAATTGAGCTATTTATACAGGACGCCTATCAATTTTCATGAACTAACCAACTATATCATTCGAAAGGATATCTGATAGAGTGTTTATATAGCAAGTTTGAAGAAAATCGTTAGAGCTGTTTTTGAGATACGGACTTACGGTCCCACTTCCGGTTTCCGATGTCCCATTTCCGGTTAAACTCAATTATTGACAGGAAAACAATAATTACATACAAAAGCATATTTAAAATTGAGTTAAAATGGCGAGTTTGAAAAAAATCCGTACAACCGTTTTTAAAGGAACGCCCTTGGGAGGCCTGAAATTGAGCTATTTATACAGGACGCCTATCAATTTTCTTGAACTAACCAACTATATCATTCGAAAGGACATCTAATAGAGTGTTTATATAGCAAGTTTGAAGAAAATCGTTAGAGCCGTTTTTGAGATACGGACTTACGGTCCAACTTCCGGTTTCCGATGTCCCACTTCCGGTTTTTCAATTTTCACCAAAATTTGGAAATTTCATCTGTAGGCCAGACGTATTTCGATTCTAAAGTTTCGTAGCTCTATCTTTATTAGTTTATGAGCTATAATAGCCAGAAGATTCTCCACATACATACACACACACACACACACACACACACACACATACATACACACTGACCAATTGCCAAAAACCACTTTTTTGGACTCAGGGGACCTTAAAACGTGTAAATCAGGTGAAATCTCGATATCGAATTTTTGGACCGAATACAATACTTCCATTACCTACGGTAGTAGGGTAATGGAAGTAAAAATTACGAGTTCATTTTCTTTCGACATAAAAATAAATACATTTAATTCAACGTGAATGAGAAAAAATTATAAAAAGTTAAATTATGCATTCCACAAAAATTGACGTCATTATCAATTTAAAAATTTTATACACATTGATAAGTGCTAATGTACGATGCTAATATACATTGTAATAAAAGGAGTAATATTTTATTTTTAAAACCAACTTTTTTTTCACTATTATTATTACTTCACTGAACTGATTTCACGTACTTAAATATTATTTTTTAGCCTCACATATTTTATTGACGACTCATCAGAAAATTTAAAAACATGGTTTATATTTTTTTTTTTTTTTTTTTTTTAAATCTTATAATTATTTTTTATCAGACTTTTAGCATAATATTTACTTTGAAACACAAATGGAGAAGTAGGGGGGGGGGGGGGGGGAGTAACATTCTTATATTTATTATCCTGCAATTCATTAGCGCTGAAAATAAACTTTTTTCATGAATGTTTAACAAAATTAATCAGAGATGAATATTATTTCCAGACTTGCAAAAATATTTTGTTTCGTATTTTTTAAATATGTTTGTTTACATTTTATAGGTACCTATTATTTGAATATGCTTAAATTATTTACCATCATATATGAATGTGATAGATTAGTTTTATTAATATTGAAGAAATATTTATTCCAAAATTTATTAAAAATCCTCTGTCCGTTTTTATGTCTATTTAATTAATAATAACTGACTTTGTATCTGCAAAAGAAAACTGTAAACAAAGGCAATGATCTGTAATTTGCAAATTCTTATTATCTGCACAACCTCTGGACAAAACTTTTGAGAGTTAGAGGGAGTTGACTGTAAAACAAATGAAAAGTTTTTTCGTAGTTCAATACTGCACTTAATTTTTCAACTTAAAATAGATAAATACAAACTATGGATTTTTCTTCTTTTTTAAATCCTAGAGAACTTGCAGGAGAGTTTAAAACTAGGTATCTTTTTTATTGATACAGTTCATTGGGTACAATAGCTTCAAGTTTATACAAAAAATTGTATCCTTAATACATATATATATATATATATATATATATATATATATATATATACATACATATATATATGAGATAGTATCTATACAAAAAATTCTAAAAATATTAGCATTGAAAAGTAAAAACCCATCACTTGTATATACTTAGTGATTGTTATCAAATACTTATTTTTCTAAAGATATTTTTAATATTAATTGAATCATAGTTTAGATTTGGCATTATAGTTATACTTTGAGTTTATATAGTTCATAAATTTACATCTGTTTTGTCTTTTGGTTGGTTTCTTCCATTTCTTCCGGTTTTTTCCAGTTTCTTCCACTGTCCTGGAAGAAACTAGTTTCTTCCGGAAGAAACCCAACCCTGATTATTAGAAGTATTAATAAAACAGATTTTGTAATTTAAAAATTTAATTTAACGCTACTTTATCGCTTTGGGTTGTAATGTTTTTTTTTTTTTTTTTTTTTTTTTAACTTAGTTAGCAGGCAGTATTTTATTAAGAATTAAAAAATAATAATAATAATAATTTTACAGTTTTACAGAAATTTTAATATACTTAATATTGTTATATTTCAAAGCATATGTTTATTTAAATTTCCATTATTTTAAAACAGCAATTTAGGAAAAGGATCTATAATGTCCACCATGCTTTTAAAGAAACTGATATGTTTCACACTTTATGCAATTCCCTTATATTTGTCATTTAAAGTGTCTGCACAAGCCTGCCTACCGTCGTAGATGATTTTTTTTAATAATTGAAAAAATGTCTATTTATGTGCATTATATGATAGAATATAGTAAAAAACAGTGAATAACATGAAAAAAATATGCAAATTTAAAAATATTTTGATATTTAGGCTCAAAATATGCATAAAATTTGCGAAATAAAAAGCACTTTTACAAAACATCATAAGTCAAATTTAAATAAAGATATTTTTATTCTGTAAATTTTATTTAGATTATTGAAAGGTTCTTATGGGAGTGAACTACTCACAAAACTATAACCATGTTATTTAATATTTTAGATAAGATAACATTTTTACATGCTGAAAAAAATCATGAATATACGTGACAGTTCATAACTTCTATCGACAAAATAATAATAATAATAATTTAGCTAGATTCATCGTAGTAGTTCAATCCCTAAAACAACTCCTCTAGAGTACTTTGTCAAAGTTTCATAACGTTTCAATTATAACTTTTGGAGTTATGATGTTTTGGGATAAAGCAAAATGCTAAAAATCTCATTTTGAGGAAAAGCAGAAAACAGATTTAAAAACAAGATCTTACTTATTAAACAAAAAATAATTCCTGATTTATTTCAAAACATTTTTTCTTTTTTAAATTCATTTTATATTTAGTAAAAAATTTTGATGCTTATATTGAGTAAAACATTTATGTAAACAAACATTTACGAGTCACTTCCGGTTTCAAAAACTGGCGAGTGACTAATATTAAAATGCCTGTAACTCAAGTTCTAAGAAAGATAGAAACAAAATTCAAACTGATTTAGAAAGCTAAAATGTCAGACTTTAATACTAAATCAAAAATAGAAAATCGGGGATTTGACAGAAAATTGCATTTTAAAGGTAGGCAGGCAACTTAAAGCTTATTTATTTAACAAATTTAAATATTTCTTTTCGAAATTTAAAATTAGATCACTCAGATTACTCAATAAAATAAAATATGTATTTATTTATTTGTTTTATAAAAAATGAGCATTCAGTTAATTTTTCGTATTTTTAAACCTTTATTAACTGCATTATAAAAAGACAAAAAATGCAGTTTCAACTTACATTTTTACTTCCATTACCTTACTACCGTAGGTAATGGAAGAACTGTTTTCGGTCCAAAAATTCGATATCGAGTTTTCACCTGATTTACACGTTTTAAGGCCTCCTGAGTCCACAAAAGTTTTTAGCAACTGGTCAGTGTGTGTGTATGTAAGTGTGGAATCTTCTGGCTATCATATCTCCGAAACTAATAAAGATAGAAATACGAAACTTCAGAATTGATACAGGTCTGGTGTACGGATGAATTTTCGAAAGTTTGGTGAAAATTGGAAAACCGGAAGCGGGTCATCGGAAACTGGAAGTGAGACCGTAAGTCCGCATATCAAAAATAGCTACAACAATTTTCTTCAAAGTTGCTATAAAAACACTCTATTAGATGTCCTTTCGAATGATATAGTTGGTTAGTTCAGGAAAATTAACTGGCATCCTGTATAGATAGCTCAATTTCAGGTCTCGTAAGTGCGAGCGTTCTTTTATAAACGGCTATACAGATTTTTTTTCAAACTCGTCATATTAACTTTCTTTTAAATATCCTTTTGTATGTAATTATTGTTTTCCGGTCAATAATTGAATATGCCAAGTTTTGTTAAAAGTTGGTATCTCAAAAACGGCTCTAAAGATTTTCTTGAAAATTGTTACATAAATCTATTTTAGATACTCTTTCTCATGTATTACATGGTTATTACGGGAATATTATTAGTCATCCTGATGATGTAGTTCAGTTTTAGATCTTCGAAATGGATGTTTTAAAAAAATAGCTATATATATATATATGTATTTTTTACTTTTTAACTCGATATGTAAACTCTGTTTTATACGTTGTTACACGTGCATCAGGTTTCTCTTACTAGAAAATACCAAAAACTGCATTTAATCTCTCCAAAAAATGAATATAATACATGCCATAGTGGGTAATGGAAGTCGTGTGGTTGTTGCTCACAGATTTGTTTTTATTACTTAAGAATATTCTTTAACGATATATGCAGTAAAATATATACTATATACATATATATCACCTCATCACAGTGAATTAATAAGGATTTACTGAAATGGTACTTTAGCGTACTTTTGGTACATGGAGGTCGAAAAAAGATAGTTGGACATTAAAAAGTGTAAAAAAGTTATTTGTCTTATTTTTTTTATAAGCTTGGTGAGAAATTGAGGTGATACATAAATTATTCATAACACACGAAGATTATTTAAAAAAAAAAAAAAAAAGCCAAATCTTTTCTTGAACAAAAACGGCTGCATGTAGTGTCTAGTGCCATGTGATGAGATTAAAGTGAGGTATTACATTCTATTCTTATAAATACTTTTGATATTTCTATCATAAATTCGAATTTTTACGCTTTTTAATCTAATGGTACTTTTAAGTACTGTCAGTAGATAAAGGGTTAAACTCATATATATATATCAATCACTTTTTGATAAACGATTCAACGGTTGTGAATTTTCTGAATGTGAGAATGTAATTAAAAAAAAAAAAAATTCATTATGTAACCAGTAATTCTGGAAACAAATTTCCCCATACAATAACATGAGCTTTGGCTATCGGCAAGGTTCAAGCACAGTAAATAAAGACTATGATAATGTAATTTGCTAGAGCTTTAAAATATCACCCACGGTTCATACGAGTAAATTATGAATTGGGGCCACTGCCACATCATATTTGTGCATTACACAAAGGCGCTTATCACCGATGGAGCAACACTGATTATGAGCCCTTGACATACTAAGGGTACTCTACAACACACATTTGTCAGCCTTAATTTTTTTTTTTAATATCAAATATAGGGGGGGGGGAACTATCCAAAAGTAATTTTAACTTTAGTAGAAGTAAACTAAACGTACAGAGATAAAGGTGTAAAGCGCGTTCAATTAATACTTTTTTCATTATCTTTTATTTACTTATTATTTATATATATATTATTATTTTTTTTTTTTTCAACACTGCTGTCAAACCTTTTCCTAAGTGAAGCCTTGAGAATACGATGTGACTTAAGTCCGAGTACAGCGAAAGGTTTCACTTGCAGTATCTCGTTTTAGGAATAAAAGCCATATGCGACTAGCAAAAGAAGAAGAAGAAGGGGGAAAAAAAAATCAGATACACCGAGCATTTTGCTGTTCATAAGCTACTTTACATTCAAGACAAATGTAGAACGAAAAATTTAACAATACCATTATGATATTGAATATAATACAATATATATAGTATATATAAAACAGACATTGTGAATATAAAAATTAATATATTGGAATTACGGCAAGAGATTAGGATGTTTAATACACCTGATATGCATATTGATATATATATATATAATGATGATCTATTAAGCATAGTAGAAGCCAAGCAACAGATACAAGATCACTGAAACACCAATGACCAATAAGATTAAAAATTTCTTTGAGAAGTTCAGAAAAATGAAATTTAGTCTAATTTAGCGAAGTAACCGCTCGGCTAAGCCTGTGCAAAATGAAATATGAAATATCAGAGGATGAAATACACAAATTTAAAGAAACCAGATTTATTAATTAACAGCTTGCAAAACAAACGAATCAATAAATTAACACAACAAATCTTAACTTAAAACCATAAACTATATCAAAATTTATGAAAAAATAATTAAAGAAACTTAAGACAGGAAGGAGGCAGGCGGCAAGACTTGTGACTTGCCTGTGGAGTTATACATATAATTTTTTTTTTCTCTTTTCGAAAAACTTAAAATTTTCGAAAGTCAAGTACAGAGATAGTCATCTCTGTCCCTTCCGTCCACTTACATTTTTTTTTTTTTTTACATTTAATAGATATTTTAAAAACACTGAAATGGAAAAATGCTTTATTATTATATGTTTTAACTTGCTCTGTTTTATAAATTTCATAAAGTAACTCCCCTACTTAATAAATCTATTCTTAAGTGAGAACGGTGGGCTGTTAGAAAATTTTACTACAAACAAAAGTGGGCGACACTTACAAAAAGACTAACTACCCCCTGATCAAGAAGATGGGTAACTTTGATTAAATTATTAAATGGAAGAGGCGGGTGGGAGGGTAATAATACTTAAAAAAGACAAGGAAACCATGCATCTGTTATAAAACTCTTTAACAGTGCGGTAATAATATATAACTGAAGTATTTTAGAATCCCTCTCTCCAATACTCAAATCAGGGGTCGATCCACGCAAAAATTGGGTCCTCTTTGCTGCCCCTTCACAAAATTCTACACAATAAAAGAGGACCCTTCACAAAATTCAAGTCCATAAAAGGGGACCCTTCACAAAATTCCACATCATAAAAGAGGACCCTTCACAAAATTCAAATCCATAAAAGAGGACCCTTCACAAAATTCAAATCAATAAAAGAGGACCGAGGACCCTTAACAAAATTAAAATCCATAAAGAATTACCTTTTACAAAATTCAAATTTATGAAATGAGCCCTTCACAAGATTTGTTTTACACAAAAGCGATATTTTTATAAAATGTTTCCTTGTTTTCAGTATTATTTTTAATTAATTGGTTCAGTGAAACTACGTTAATTTGATATTAAACATTATTTAGAATGACTTAAAATTGGAAGGTTTTATACACGATATAATATATATATAATTTTTTTTTTCACAAAAATAATTAGAAATTTCACAAAAATATTTTGTTTTTCACAAAAAGGGGACCCAAAATTTAAAACCTGGATCGAGCCCTGCAAATGTAAACTACATTTGATTTTAAACACATGGATATCGTTCATATTGGATGATTAACTTCGTAGAAACTGGACTACGTAGAAAACTTCTTAACTTTCAATTTTATTAGCTTTCTGAATTTCAATTTTTTGCAAATGTTCAAGCTGAATTTTTGATTTCAGTTACAGACAAGGGCGAAAACTGTATGACCGTATGAGGGAGGGGGGAAGGGCTATATCTTTAATGAAGGCTACTGTTGAATTCAACAGTGCCTTGCACGACTAACAGAGTGTAAAAACGGAAACTAGAATGGGATGAGACAAAGGCCGAAAAATCTCTTTATCAGATTATTTTCATGTTATGCACACAACTCCACAAAGCTTGCTCAAAAGATATTAAACATATCAGCGTGGAAACATGAAACAACGGGGATTAATTTATGGGGGAAAAAAGGGACCCAAAAACACCTCTCATATTTTTCAAATTTTTCCTCTGTAGATATATGAAACATACATATTTATATTTATATTTAAATATTCGTTACAAGTTTAATTTTAGTTTTCCCCAGTAATCATCAATAACCCGTCACCCCTTCTTTTATTGTGTGTAACTTTGTGTTAGTGAATGCACACGTATTTGTTCTTCTAGGAAAGCGGAAGTCTTTAACAAAGTTTTTAAGTTAGGGTAGAATTGCTTAGGAGAAAAGCAAATTATATTTTTTAAATTCTACAATTATTATTATTTTAAGAATGTCGAAATTAGATATTTATAGACTGCTATTTTAACGTCTGGAAATACAATTTATGTCATACGTTTCAAATATGTGAATTTTGATCGTAAAAGAATTATTTTGATTATTTTGTTGTTGTTGCTTGAAATTGTATCGGGATGATGTCTCAAAATTTTAATTCTATAATTTTTTTTTATAGAAATGCAAATTTTTACAATAAATTACACTTTCCAATCTTCTTTAAGACAATTTTCAATTACATAAATATATTTAATGTTGCACTATTACAGTAAATCCTGTGCAAACGGAAGCTGCTTATAAACCAAATCTTTTCTTAAAAACGGAAAAAACAAATAAATAAATAGAACCCCAACAAAACGAAAACAAATAGTTGGGTTAATAATTCTGGCAGAACTCGTCTTCTTTTGAATTATCATTTAATGTCAATGTTGCAGCTTAAAATAATACTTAAAATATATAAATTTCAAACATACCTCGAGTATTTATCATGATTCTTTTAATAAACAAGCTTTTTTTTTTTTTTTTTTTTTTTTTAAGCAAATGTACATGCATTATTTGGGAAAGGTGGGAAGAAGAAAATAAATAAATAAATAAAACACACAAAAATAAAATAAGAGGAAGTACAAGAAAAAGAAAGAAAACATCTCCCGTTTTACCCTCATACAAGTAATTCCAGATCTCTGTCATCTAATGCCAGAAAAACAAAAAATTCTCACACTATCCTCATTCTGCACGGTCCAGAAAGACATACTTAAATTTGACTCCTACAATCACGCAAACACTACCTTATCAGTAAGCATTGCTGACAAACAAGGCGATACTACGATAATAATCACTTAAAAAATACTAACGATGAGTAACGACCCAATGACGTATTAGTTTACGCGCTCAAATTGCGTAAAACTAAAAATAGTTACGCTTAGTCGTCTGAATATCTTTTATATTTTTCGTGTTTAAATTCAACTAGCGGTTTCGCCCGAACGTGCAAGCGCGATTATATATATTTGGAGAAAAATCGAGACTTCCTTCGATGCTTCGATTTCAGACCACCTTTTCATTAATGCCAAACGTCAAAGTGCACAACAGAAGAGGCTCTATTGACTGATCGATAGATGCAGTACTTAGAAATGTGACAAGGTACTCAAAGAGTCAGATGGAAAAAGAAGAAAACAGCGGTCAGCATAAGATAGAGAAGATTTGGAAAAGAAACTATTTTCTCACAAGCCTGCAGGAAAATCACGTCGTAGTTAATATTATGCCTCAATTGAACAACAGAAAAGAATAGAAATCTTCCAGAAAGGGCACTCATACACATTTGAATATACGCAAACGTTAATAAAATGCAAGAAAGTAGAATCGTGCATTGCGCACGTATCGATAAATTTCTAATATTATTACATGAATATTAAAAAAAAATTTTATACAGTGCGAGTGCGTTAAGAAATTGTAATATCACAAACGAACTGATGCACTTAAAGATGATAAACTAAGATGAAGATAAACTAAGCAAATTTTTAGTGAGCGTATTTAAATCTGACAGTGAAACATTTTCAGTTATAATAAATTGCTACATTGAAATTTAAATTACACTTCATGAAAATCTACTAGTTTTTTAAAAATAAATAAAAAGGACTGTTAAAACATTATAACACCAAATGGGGAAATAAGTATATTATACATCATATCAGAATCATTATAAATTGTACGCGTTTGTATTTTTACTTTCTTCTATATGTAATATAGAGAAAGTATTGGATTCGTAAAAATTTTCGACCTCGGGTTTTTGATGGATTTACACGTTTTGAGAGCTGTAGAACACGATTTGACCCTTTTTAGAAAATGTCTGTCTGTCTGTCTGTCTGTCTGTCAGTCTGTGTGTGTGTGTGTGACAAAATTTTGTGGCAACTGTATCTCTGGAACTACTGCACAGAATTTCATACAAATTAGTATGTAGTTGCACCTTGACATAAATTAGTGCCTATCAACTTCTGGTAAAAATTGTCTTACAGGTTGCGTTGCCATCCCGCTTTTTCTAAATTTTTAACATGGTGATATAGGACAAAATTTTGTATAAATGTGCATAAAGATAATTATTTTTTAGTAATCATTATGAAATTTACAAGAATTATTTATAATAGAGGTAGTCAACTGGGGAAAAAATTCTGTATGCGTAGGAGCCTCGTGAACCCCCCTGGGGGGGAAGTCCCCCCTCGAGGGGAGTAAATTTTCAAGATGGGTATCTTTCGAAAGGTCTCGTCAATACCTTTAAAACGAATGGTTGAACTATAAATCTGTGATAATTTAAAACAAAGTTATCGATTTTTTTTTACTTTTAACAAAAAGTAACTTAGAAAAAAAATCGTATTTTTTTTTTTTTTTTTTTTTTTTTTTTTTTTTTTTAACGAAATTTAACCAGACTTGGTATTTAGTTGGCCCCTGACATAAACTGGGGCTGATTAGATTTGGGGATTAATCACTCAACAGGTGGTGCTGTGATCGTATTTTTTCTAAATTTTTAACATGGCAGTATATAGGACAAAATTTCGTATAAATGTACATAATGGGAGTTATTCTTAACCTGTGATTGTGAAATTAATATGAATTATTGATAATAGTAGTAGTTAATTAGGAAAAAAAATCTGGGTCATCGCTTCCCTCCCCCCAGGGGACAGTACCCCCCGGGGGAGGGGGGGGAATTTTTCAAGATGGGTATCTTTCGAAAGGTCTCGTCAATATCTTTAAAACGAATGGTTGAACTATAAATATGTGATAATTTAAAACAAAGTTATCGTTTTTTTTTCTTTTTTTTCTTTTTATGAAAAAAGAACTTTGAAAAAAAATCGTATATATATATATATATATATATATTTTTTTTTATTGTTACTCTGTGAATTTGTATAGGAAAATATAGAAGAAAGTCTTGTGGTGGCCACAGCATACTAGTTTGAAAGTATTTTCGAGAAGTAAAAGTGCAGATTTGGACTGCGATATTCACGTTATATTGGAAGATGCCACTGGGTAAAGAGTTGTCCGAGATCGAAAAGAAAAATTTTTGTTTTATAAGAGTGATGTAAATCTGAAAGAGAAAGGGTTAGTGAAACGTTCAAAATTGCCATTCATAATGAAAAAATTGGGGGATGAAAATGATTCAAATAAAAATAAACGATTTGGAAGGAAAAAAAAATTGTTTGGTTATTGAAACATCAAGAAGAAAGACTGAAATGACTTATCCTCTATCGGCGATATCCCCCCCCCCCCCCCCCCGTTACACAAATTATCTCTTAATGTCTTCCATACTCTGCATATGAAATTTGCTTTCATTCAGTTCTTTAATTTTAGCTCTAGACGTCTTCAGACAGGAAAAGTTATTTTAAGGCCACTCCGTATTTATAAATAAATAAATATAATAAAAAATACGTAAAAGTTAAATATATAAATAAGTCACTTTTTCAAAAAAAAATTTTTTTTTTTTTAATAGTAAAAAAAGGTTACTGTAATTTATTATTTTTATTGTGGTGTTGTTCTACTGAAAAATGTTGATAACGCTTTTTTGCTGCGAGAAAAAAATAATAAATTAAATAAGAAAATGTATCACTTTTCTTTTTTTCACTTTTGAAATAAGTTGCATAATGTGAAAAAAAAAAAATCTTTTAATGATTTTTTTTTTCTTTTAACGCTCTTTAGAATTATCCAAAGTAGATAAATAAATGCCGCATTAGCATTCTCAAGCCGGGATGTGAAGAGGAGAAAACGGTGGCAAGACAAAGTGGTAATCATCTACTTTCTGAACTTATTGATTTACACCTGATTCCACTTAAAAGAAATCATTCTGCTAATAAATTATTCGACTCACCCAAGTCGCATTTTTAAATAATCCTTATCGTATTATATTGTACCATTATATAAAACTGTACGTCTGTGTCTGTTGTTTTTCCGCATCACACAAAAGCTATTTTGAATGGATCTTAATTAAACTTTCGTGGAATGAAGTTTTACACTCAATTTCAAATTTAGAGATTTGATATAGATGCACATAGGATTTATTTATTTATTTTTTATAATTTTGCTTCAAACTACGATCTCTTAGTTCAACATTAATTCCTATACAATGCATGCGAAAACACTTGTCAGCTGCTTGAGAATTTGTAAATCATAAAATTTTTTTAGAAAATATAATGATTGTGAAATTTATAACGCTCAGCTTTCCTTCTTACGCAGCAGCATACAAAACCAGGGTTTCCCCCCCCCCTAAATAAAAAAAAATAAATTAAATAAAAAACGGGCGGGCTTTGGGGGGTGGGTTTGCCCACTTAAAAAAACCCAATAAAATTTTTCACTTTTTAAAAAACAATTTATTATTTTTTTACTTGACGTTATTATATATATAATAATAATTATTATATATATAGTTAAATTATGTTCATATCTACATAACATAGTGTATCGTATTAGTGATATCTATGCCAGTTTGAAATTATGTAATTATTTTTCAACTTTGTTAGAAAAATTCCTTTCAATTCAACCATCTATATGCAATATCACTTTTAGAACGGAACAGTTTTGAAAAAAAGAACGATGAGAATAAATGAACAAAATTTTTGTATTTTAAGTTATGATGAGGGGGGGGGGGGGATAATACTTTGTTGTTAAATCTTTAGAATTTAAGGTAAATATAATATATTGACCTCATAAGGTTCGATACAGGTTTAAAATGGGGTTCTTTTGTTGCCCCTCACAAACTTCAAATTCATTAAAACAGTCTTAAAATGATTTAATTTTATAAAAATGATCTTTTTATAAAACTTTTCCATGTTTTCCTAATTACATATTTTTAATGATTACCTACAACTTGGTTCAATAATGAAACACTATTAACTTGATAGTGAACATTTGTATAGAACGTCTAATAAAATGGGAAGTGTTACCTTTTTTTTTTTTTTTTTTTTTTTTTTTTAAACCACAAAATTAAAAAATTTCAAAAATATTTTATTTTCCCCAAAAATAGCCCCAAAAATTATAACCTGGATCGACTCCTTACACGTAAGTGTTAAAATGCAGGCAATGATAACTTTGTTTTGTATTTCATTATTAATTTTAAATATGAATAAAATATGAAAAGTGTTTTTCTTCGAAACTTGCGTAAATACAGGCTAGGATACCTTAGAAAGACATCCACGGGGAGGGAACTTCCCGCTTTCCTCAAACCTAGGGCCCTAGAGTAGTCAATCGGCCTTCCTCCCAAACCCAATCCAAAAAAATTGCATACTTATTTTACTTTGACCACATAAAAATGCATAATTATTTGTAATATGAAAATCGTACATGGAAGGATTAATATATTTTTCTTTTGCCGCTAGTTTTACACAAAATAACTTAATAATGACTAATTAAATTCAAAATTGAGATAAAATACTGAATAGAATGAAATAAGAATTCATTTTATAGTTTAGACCAAACCAAACATTAAGAATATGAAGATTGTTTAATTTTTAATTAATTACTATTATTTTGTAATACGTTTTCTTTTAGTCTAAAGCTGTTCTCTTTTGAAATAAACTTCACACCCAATAGTGTTATTCTACGCGTTTAATATACCACCCTTTTCTCTCCCCCCCCCCCCCAAAAAAAAAAAAAAAAAAAAAAAAAACATTAAAACCCAATTAAACCTTTAAAAAACCACATAAGTTAGTTAAGCTTTATAAAAAAAAAAAAAAAAGGGGGGGGGGTTAAAACCTTGTACGAAACTGACCTTTCAGCGGTCCGATACCAATGCATCTATACAAAACAGCGCTTCAAAATCTATTTTTCTATCAAAAATGATAAATAATTTAAAAAACACATCAAATAAAGAAAACTCAACTGAATATGAAAAATCGATAATGAAACTATCGTTTAATATTTAAAAAAATAAATAAATAAAAAGAGTAATTCCTTTAAGAAGGTTTAGTTTTACATCTGTATTGTATTAATCTAAATTTTAAAAGAGAAGTTTACAAAGAAAGCCGTTTCAAACAAATTGTATCAAACAGAATATCCCTATAATCAATATCATATTAAGTGAACTTACATTACTTAAGGTTATTCGGTGTGAAACAAAGCGCATTATCTAATCAGCACAGAATTCTTCGATTTCTTTTATATATTTGTTTAATTTATGCAGAAATTAAAGTCAAACAGTTCAACGTCTCTAACCTCCGGGTACACATATAAAACTTGGCAAGAAACGTTATTTATTTTTTATTTATTTTTTAATTCTTTGTACTTCAAATTTACCCTTAATTCAGATGTACGCAATTAGTTCTAATACACCATTAACAAATTATGTAATCCTCTACAAGTAGATACATTTAAAAAATCTTATTATAAAACTGGACATTTACTGAAAACATTGTACTAAAGGTAATTAAAAAGATATTAAATAAAACACTTCTTTAAATTTAATTAATTGCATTTTTTTTCTTTTACTTAATCTTTAGTTATTTAATAAAAAGTAAAAGTAGTAAAGATTCATAAGAGTTTAAAAATTAAATTAGAATTATTAAAAATTATTAGAAGTTAAGAATTGTTTAATTTTAACTTTATTTTAAATTGAAAGATTTAAAAAAAAAAAAAAAAAAAAAAGGTAAGAAAAGCAAAACAAATTTTAGAAGATGAATTCAGAAAGCAATAACTTTTGTGTGTGTGTATGTGTGTAATTATGTAAACATGCACGCACACATATATATATATATATTATACATTAGTATGAAAAAAACTAGTTGGCATAGGTGGACTCTGCTCAGTTCCCCATCATATTTATGTTCTCATAAATTTCTAGTGCGAGACATATTATAATCATGTTAAAAGAAATGAATTTGACCAAAGCTTGATACAGTGACAGAATGAAATCCCCGCCTAATAGGCTATCCACCGTTCACTTCGATATATTTATCTTATTCTAATCTATTAATTTATTTTGTCAGGGTCAATTCCGTTGTTTAGTTTTCATGCTACTATTTACAGTGCAATAATCCTCAAAATTCATATTTATATGAAAAATTTACAATTTCGCTATGTTGATAAAATCGTAAATTACGAATAATTTACGAGATTTTCCTATTAGAATATTTGTATTCAATCATGTTCAAACAAATATCATAAATGTAATTTTGAAGTTGTCTGATGTATTTATGATCCTCAAAATGGAAGTTTATGCTCAATTTTGCCTTATTCTGACATGTTAAGTAAATCCTAAATTCCAAATAACTTACGAATTTTTTAAACTGGAAAAATCATAGTCAATGATATTCATGCCAGTATCCTAAATAATATTTCGAAAGTGGTTTGACATCTTTACGATGAAAATATCCCTCAAGATTGACGTTTATGCAAAATTTTGCTCTATTCTGCCATGTTAAGAAATTCGTAAATTTCCAATAACTTGCGAAATGTTCAAAGTAGCATATTTATAGTTACTGATGTTCATTCCGGCATCAAAACTGGTATTTTAAAACTGGTCTGACATTTTTACAGTAAAAAGTTTCCATTTAATGCACGTTTAAGTGAATTTTTGTCCTATTCTCCCATGTTAAGAAAATCGTAAATTTCTAATAACTTACGAAGTTTTTTAATTCGAATGTTGCAAATGAATAGGGTTCTTGCCAGTATCGAAAGTAATATTTTAAAACTGATCTGACCTCTCTGCGATCATTTGTTCGTGAGATATAGTGTAAACAGACTAACACACTAACAGACACCCTACAAATTTTGTCATTTTCGGATTCCTTACACCTGAAAACGTATAAAGAAGTCAAAAAACCGAGGTCGAAATTTTTCACGATTACCTAAGTTCCCCATACCTATAGTATGATGGGGAACTAATGTATTTATCATTTGAAAGAGAGGGTGTTGGGTTGTGGGGAATGAGGCCGATTGACAGATCTAGGGTCCTATGCCTAAGTAGAGGTGCCTTCCGTGGTGGGTCTTTCTAAGGGACGAAAGAAAGACGGAGGACCATATTTAATACTTATATCATAGGAGTCCGTTTATTATTACTACTAGCAGGCTACGCCCGCTTCGCTGGTCACTATATTTAAATGAATTCTCAAAAGAATTGGATCAGTATTTATTTTTTACATCAGATTATAAATAAAAACTTAAAAAAAAAAAAAAAAAAATTACATTGAAATCGTTCTAATTTCGCTTCGGGTACAAGCTGTTTACGGCAGCTCTTTTTTCCGCCCATAATGCATCGGGTCCAGGTTTCCACCGTCTGCAGAAAGGTCTATCCCGTGCACTTCAATATGGGTATTTATCGATGACTTGTGAATCTTTTGTTATTTAAGAACTAACATTTTAAAGATGGCTGTATCTCAGCATCTATTATATATTTTAGTTTTTGAACCATGTGTTTTATAACCCCCATTATTTACACTACATTACGATTTGATTCCGACCAGTAAAATACAATAAAATGTAGATTTTCTTTTAAAAGGAATTAAATATATGAAAAACAAATTTTTAATCAGTTTAATCCTTTCTACTATATACTACCATTCCCCCCCCCCACACACACACACACCAATAAATATTATAAATAAAAAAAAAAATAAAAAAAAGTGGGGGGGGGGATTTTTATTTTAAAGAAATTAATTTGTATACAGTGTAAAATCCGTCAGTGTAAAATGCGGCTTAATTGAGCCATCGTAATTGCGAAAGTTTAGCTTAATTCCGCCTTAATGTCTGCAAAGATATGAATTTTTCGCAGCTAGATGACAAAGTTAATAATCAGAAATAAAATGGATAGAACGATATTTCGTCTAACTATTGGAGAGGGGGGGGGGGACTTTATAGCTATTTTAGGTTCTAGTCAATTTTCTTGTTATATATCTATAATGAAGTGTAAAATTTAAATACCTCCATAAAGTTCGGTTCTTCATTACTGAAGTAGTGAAGTAGAGGAGGGGGCTCCAAAGAAGTTTTTGCCCCGGGCCCCAATTAGGCTAAGTCGGGCCCTGGAGAAATCCCCACTCCCTAAAATTCACACGCTCACTGGGAGAGGAGGGGAGGGACGATGTTCCTACATGTAGAAAACATTCATGGTTCTTTTTTATTTCTTTTCTTTTCTTTTAGGGGGGGAGGGGGGGGGAATTTCACAATGTTTGCTGATTTATGAAATTTACAATGCAGGTAAGAAACGATTTTTTACTAAAATTTGATAGGCATTAATTTATGTCGAGGTGCAACAACATAGAAATTTATATGAAAATCTGTACATTTGTCCTTGAATTGGAGCTGCCATAAATTTTTTGTCACATACACAGTTATTTACTACAAATGATGGACCTCTTAAAACGTGTAAATCCATCGGAAACCGGAAGTCGAAAATTTTTACGAATCCAATAGTTTTTTTTCTATTGAGTATAAAAGAAAGTAAAAACAAATGTTCAAAGGCGCATGCATTGAATCTTGCACTGCAACTCATCGTCACGTACTTCTTATGACCTATCGAGCAATAAATTAAAATTGTTTACTTCTGTTACATTTCAAGTCCAATCTTCTTGCCGTTATCGCACACTTACAATAATATAAAATTTATGTCCGACTTCGACCCATTTTAAAGAAGAGTAATGACATGACCTAGAGTAAAAGAAGTATATTAACTGTATTAAAAAAATCTGCATCTTTAAAATATCAGCTGTGATTAACCAAGATAATTCAACAGGAAGGGCGTATTCCTGCGTTCCAGACGCCTCTTCACAGCACCCGAAGGTAAGACGGCAAGAGACAGAATAAGAACTGCAGAAATGTCTTGTTGTGGTGAAGGAAAACAATTTTTCATAACAAGAGAGGATAATCGTTTTACAATAAGCAACATAGCGTAGGAGACCTGTTCACGAATTCACCTATTCAAACAATACATTGCAGGTACTTGATGAAGAACAATGCACTACATTATGCTGTGTGTGTATGGGACGGGGGGGGGGGGGAGGGGGGCGTAATTTAATTAATTCTCAAAACCATCTGAAACTTTTAATAGCACAAATTTCAGGCAACAATTGCTTCAATCCTACGCAGTATTTGATTAAACGTTGAGTACACGTAAAAATAATGCTATGAAAATTTCAGGATGAAAGAATTTTCATATCAGAGAAGTATAGCACTAAATGTCCAAAGAAAGTTCTCCCCCCCCCCCTCCCCCATATAGCATAAAAGTGAAAAAAAAAAAAATCGATAACCTTGATTTAAATTAACTCAGATCTTATGGTTCAACCATTCGTTTTAAAAGGCATTAACGAGTTCTTCTGAAATATATTCACATACTTGCCGAACCTTTCAATTTTAAAAAACAGTAAATTTTATCGAAAAAAAAAACAGTAGATTTTATTAATTGACATTTTTTTTAACAATAGAGACTGAATTTATATAAATTAAATATATAGCTGACAAAAAGAAAAACATATGAATATTTACAAAAGATTTTCTATAAATGGTAATTTTCTTTAAATAAATCAGCATCTTTCAAACGAAAACAAATAAAATATTGAGATTATGTATATTAAAGAATTAATTTAAAATCCCAAAAATTAGGGGGAAAAAAAATGTTGCCAATGATATTTACTTAAACACAATTTTTTACATTTATAACAGATTTTGCTTTTTTAATAAAAGAACAATTAAATTGTCGTTCACAGCAAATTTAAATTAAATTTTCGTTGCATTTAGAAATTAAAATGTTCTCCAGATTTTTATCAGATAATGAAGATCAAAATTCAGTTTTTAATTATCTTATCTGACTGAAAATACACTCACAATGACTATGTAAATATTTTGTATAATATTTTAATTACAAAAGCATTATTTAAAAACCCCAAAAATGTAAGATTATTTTGAGATAATTAAAATCAATATTGCAATTTTTACACAAACATTTAATAACCCTCATTCTATTAGTATATTTTTTTCTCTGCATATTTTCCTCTATATATTTTACAAGAAAAATCGCTCGATTATACGATTTTTCTTGTAGGTTCCTAAAAAAAAGTAATTTTTTCACAAAAACAGTAGATCAGTCGAAATAGCCAAAAAACAGTAGTCTACTGGTGAAAACAGTAGAGTTAGCAAGTATGTACTCATATTGAAAATTTATACTCCCGTGTGTGTGGGGGGGGGGACAAAATCATCCCTGGAGAGGAGGGTGATGCTTTATTACTTTCTTCTATATGTATCTAAAGGCGCCGTGCTCGAAGCTCACATGCTTCAAGCTCACAGTAGGGAAATCGTGTCTGAAGCTCACATAGATTAGTATCTCATGTCCCAAGCTCACAAATATATTTACCCCTTTCCCCCGACTTATCAACTTGACAGGTGGGATCAGATTAGACCGTGGCCGTAGCACACGTAACTCGTATCTCAAATAGAGCAGGCGCACGTGACGTCACTGCGATAAACATAGACAGATGATTCCGCACGTGCTTTAGAATGTAGGCAAAAGTGGGATAAAACACCATTGCTTAGCGTTACAAGCTTAGCTACATACTTCCATTTCTCCAATATTTTTAAAATGATTTACATTTCTGCTAAGATTAAATCATTGTTATTGCTTGTTTTATAAATAGATAAATATGTATGGATGCTTTTAATTGAAAAATCTGTATTAAAATACTTTTAATACACAGGAATGATATTTTTCAGCTTTTTTTTTTTTTTTAGTTTTTTGAGCATTTTTTATATATCTGGTGTGTATTTGTTCTTTCTTTATACATTGAAGATTAAAATAGATATTTATTACTCTAATATAATGGATTTTGTCTTTGAAATTCTAGTTGTCTTGCCTTTGCGCACAGTTTCAGTTTTTTTATATTTCTGCAAATCTCATCCCTGAATATAAAAATATTTTTTTCTGTGGGAGATTATAGAGAAAAAATAATTAAAGAGTTATTTAATATAAAAATATAATTAAAAATCATTGCCTTTATTAAAAATCAAAATGTTTAATAATAAAATTAATTTGTTCAATAGAACTATTTGAGCTTTTAATTGAAAAATCTATTTCTAAATATTTTCATTAAAGATTTAAAAAAAAAAAAAAAAAATGAAAAAAAAAATGAAAAAATAAATAAATAAATAAATAAATAAATAAATAAAAAATCTAGAAATAATTAAAATTATATTATTTAAATATCTAAAATAAAATTTTACATTAAAATATACACAATTTTACTAATTGGTGTGGCACTCACACTATTTTAGACTAAAATTTGATAACAAGGTATGTTTTCATTAACATTGACTGCCAAATTTATACTCCAATCATAACTTTTGAATTATAACTTACTAATATTTTACCAGAAATCGATTTATCAATATGTTGATAATTTAGGTGGGGGTGTTATTATTATTATTATTTTTTTTTTATTATTATTATTATTATTATTATTATTTTTTGCAGACTGTACCTTCGTATTGTAAGTTCCAATTTCTAGTTAAAAAATACTTACAACAATTAACTTTGATAACAAAGACATTCCACAAATTATTTCACACAAATTCCACAAATTATTATCCACAAATTTCCCTTGTTTTTGATTTTTTCCGTCGTATTTGTATACTAACTTTGTTTTAATCTTTTCTTTAACCCCTTAACGCGCGGTGTCCTTGCTACGAAGACGCAAAATTTAAGATCCAGCTGCAAAAATTCATCCCGGAAACTTTTTAGCAAAAATTTACGTTTATAACATATCAGAAAAGGCCGGTTTTTTTAACCTTAAAATTTCTTTTAGTTTAATTTAGTTCATGAATTCCGGTGGCAGTATAATTTAAATGATCTGAATTGTCTTGCGCCGCAAAGGGTTAAACATTGCCTTTTAAAATAATTCATTACTTTTATTTATAATTAATTATTTTTATGACTTTGTATATATGCCCGGATTCCACCATCTTGTTTCCGTGTTTCTGATATTTGTTACATTACATCTGCATACTGGTACAATTTGATTTTATTACTTCCATTACCCTACTACCGTAGGTAATGGAAGTATTGTATTCGGTCCAAAAATTCGATATCGAGATTTCACCTGATTTAAACGTTTTAAGGTCCCATGAGTCCAAAAAAGTGGTTTTTGGCAATTGGTCAGTGTGTATGTATGTGTGTGTGTATGTATGTGTGTGTGTGTGTGTGTGTGTGTGTGTGTGTGTGTGTGTGTGTGTGTGTGTGTGTGTATGTATGTATGTATGTGGAGAATCTTCTGGCTATTATAGCTCATAAACTAATAAAGATAGAGCTACGAAACTTTAGAATTGAAATACGTCTGGCCTACAGATGAAATTTCCAAATTTTGGTGAAAATTGAAAAACCGGAAGTGGGACATCGGAAACCGGAAGTTGGACCGTAAGTCCGTATCTCAAAAACGGATCTAACGATTTTCTTCAAACTTGCTGTATAAACACTCTATTAGATGTCCTTTCGAATGATATAGTTGGTTAGTTCAAGAAAATTGATAGGCGTCCTGTATAAATAGCTCAATTTCAGGCCTCCCAAGGGCGTTCCTTTAAAAACGGTTGTACGGATTTTTTTCAAACTCGCCATTTTAACTCAATTTTAAATATGCTTTTGTATGTAATTATTGTTTTCCTGTCAATAATTGAGTTTAACCGGAAATGGGACATCGGAAACCGGAAGTGGGACCGTAAGTCCGTATCTCAAAAACGGCTCTAACGATTTTCTTCAAACTTGCTATATAAACACTCTATTAGATGTCCTTTCGAATGATATAGTTGGTTAGTTCAAGAAAATTGATAGGCGTCCTGTATAAATAGCTCAATTTCAGGCCTCCCAAGGGCGTTCCTTTAAAAACGGTTGTACGGATTTTTTTCAAACTCGCCATTTTAACTCAATTTTAAATATGCTTTTGTATGTAATTATTGTTTTCCTGTCAATAATTGAGTTTAACCGGAAATAGGACATCGGAAACCGGAAGTGGGACCGTAAGTCCGTATCTCAAAAACGGCTCTAACGATTTTCTTCAAACTTGCTATATAAACACTCTATTAGATGTCCTTTCGAATGATATAGTTGGTTAGTTCAAGAAAATTGATAGGCGTCATGTATAAATAGCTCAATTTCAGGCCTCCCAAGGGCGTTCCTTTAAAAACGGTTGTACGGATTTTTTTCAAACTCGCCATTTTAACTCAATTTTAAATATGCTTTTGTATGTAATTATTGTTTTCCTTTCAATAATTGAGTTTAACCGGAAATGGGACATCGGAAACCGGAAGTGGGACCGTAAGTCCGTATCTCAAAAACGGCTCTAACGATTTTCTTCAAATTTGCTATATAAACACTCTATCAGATATCCTTTCGAATGATATAGTTGGTTTGTTCATGAAAATTGATAGGCGTCCTGTATAAATAGCTCAATTTCAGGCATCGCAAAGGCGTTCCTTTAAAAACGGTTGTACGGATTTTTTTCAAACTCGCCATTTTAACTCACTTTTAAATATGCTTTTGTATGTAATTATTGTTTTCCGCTCAATAATTCATTTTTTGTGAAAGTTGGTATCTCAAAAACGGCTCTAACGATTTTCTTTTTTGGTCACTTTTATGTTTTCTGATCACATTCTCTCTCAAAAATGCATATAATACATGTAATAGCGGGTAATGGAAGTCGTGTGGTTGTTTCACACCAGATTTTTTTCTTTATACCGAATTGTCTTTTAAATATTTTAGAAATTTTAATTTATAAATTTATTATTTCTATTAACTTGCGTATATGTCTGATATCTTTTTTCCTTATTTATCTGTCACATTATCGTAACAATGCTTGCATAAGCCGCGGCTTACCTTCCGGTGCAATTTATCTAAGAGCATTTTTTTTTTTTTTTTTTTTTTTTTTTTCCCGCAACATTTTAATAAGCTGCGGCTTACAGTAGAAGAAAGTAAAATCAGTAAAAATAAAAAGTTCATACTTAAAGAGTGAAATTTTAAAGAGGAAAGAAAGAGATGTTACACAATTGTGCGGAATTAGTACGGGGTATTTCCTTTTAACACACATACATACTTTAGTATTTTCCTTTAACCCAGACACTTCATTTTTAAAGCAAACACATAAATACACCACTTTTATACTATAATCCCTGTATGTATAAAAAGTCCTCCCCCTCTACACACAGAGACGTAAATGATCTAAAGGTATCTGAACATGTGAATGTTAAAATTTAGAATTATAAGAATGAATTCCTCGCGAATTCTTACCATGCCAAATTATCTATCCTAAACCATGATTACTGGTTTGGAAGTGTCTGGCAGTAGTCCAGTTGAAGATTCTTCGAAGTGACGTCCGCGGGGGACGTGAAAAGAAAAATAACGGAATAACTTTTGAAATGAGAAAATAGTAATATTTTTCAAGGGGGGAAAAACTCGCAATTTTTCTTCATGCAAAAGAAGGATGTTCAGAAAAGGGGTCGATCTAGTCAATGATTGGGGGCCTCAGCTGCTCCTTCGCAATATTCTCACCCCCCCCCCCCAGAAAAAAAAAAAAGACTCCTTCACAAAATTTAAATTCATAAATATGGCTCACTAAATTTCGTTTTATAGAAATGATAGTTTATGAATTTTTTCCATGTTATTTCAAACTGTCTATCTATGCTTAATTCAATGAAACACTACGAAAATTTTATATTAAACAATATAATAAAGAGTGGCTGCTAAAATGGAAGATTTTTTTTACTCCCCCCCCCCCCCCAAAATATATATATATAATAAAATAAAAATAAAAATCGTACAAAAATAAGACCCCAAAAATTAAAACCTGGATCAATTATAAAAACTGGCTCATAATATGTGTGCGAGAGGGGATGGGGAGAGACTAGAAATTCTAGAAAGGAATTTTCACAGTTTTCTTTTCGAACAATACAAATTTAACACAATACAAATATTATGTACAACACAAAATTCGAAATTATTTTTATGTTGTAGACCGTATAAAATTGTAAACACTGTGCGGTATAAGAATATCCCCCCTCTTATCTATCCTATGAAATCATCAAATCACCATTGAAATGATGTAATAATGTAAAACAAATTTGTTGACGGTGTAATCATTTGAAATTATTTACTTTTGATAACTTTTTAACAATTTAAAATCAAAGCTTTCTCAAACAGAATAAAATAATGATAAGAAAAAGAAATTGTTCACTTTTTAACACTACACTTGTGTGAAGTATAATTTCAGCAATACAACTGTTGTTAAAAGGATGGTGGACGTTGTTTTTGTAAACTGCTTTAAAATTATTAAATTTTGCACTTAAATTAACAATAACATGATTTTTTTAAATATTAAAATTTCTAAAAATCCTTAATTTTTTATTTATTTTATTTTCTTACTAACATCCCCCCCCCCCTCGAATTAGCATTGTAGTTATAACAGTATAATTTTAAATACTGAAATTTTAATAATTTGTACTTATGAATATGTGTAGGAAATCCCCTTGTGTCCTCTTAAAGGGTCAGTATTGCACGTTCGCTATTGAAAATAATGTCTTGTGTACACCATTTATGGTTCTTTATTACTTTCTTCTATATTCAATAGAAGAAAGTATTGGATTCGCAAAAATTTTCGACCTCGGGTTTTTGATGGATTTACACGTTTTGTGAGTTGTAGAACACGATTTGACCATTTTTAGAAAATGTGTGTGTGTGCGTGTGACAAAATTTTGTGGCAATTGTATCTCAGTGACTACTGCACAGAATTTCATACAAATTGGTATGTAGTTACACATTGACATAATTTAGTGTCTATCAACTTTTGGTAAAAATTGCACAAAAGCTTGCGTTGCCATCCCGCTTTTTCTAAATTTTTAACATGGTGGTATAGGACAAAATTTTGTATAAATGTGCATAAAGAGAATTAATTTTTAATAATCATTATGAAATTTAAAAGAATTATTTGTAATAGAGATAACCAACTGGGAAAAAAAAAAAAAAAAAAAAAAAAAAAGTGCATGTAGCAGCCTTATCTGCCCCTCGGGGAAGTCTCCCCTCGAGGGGAGTAAATTTTCATGAGGGGTATCTTTTCAAAAGAGCTCGCCAATACCTTTAAAAAGTGAACCATCCATCTGCGATAATTTAATATAAAGTTATCGAATTTTTTCATTTAATATATATATATATATATATATATATATAGTAATGTAATACTAAAAATAAAATCTACTTTTTTTTGTGGGGGGGGGGGGGAGTAATTAGTGTTATACTACTTCTCTAATATGGAAATGGTGTGCATGATCATGGGAGATAATTTTATTAAATAATAATTTTAATTTTTACTGAGTGAATTTGTATAGGAAAATACAGAAGAAAGTCATGTGGTGGCCACAACATATTAGTTTTTAAATAAAAAGACAAAATTTTAAATACAATACGGTGGATTCAACTATGTACATTTAAATAGTGTTAAGCTGTTTTAATCTTTTGAGGCACAGCACAGAACTCATAACTTAGAAATTTGAAGTGGTTATTGGCGTTAAACTGAGTATAATACACAAAAGACACATTAAATGTGTGTGTGTGTGGGGGGGGGGAATATATATATATATACATATATATATATTTTTTTTTCAAACGTTAAAACACAAATCGTCGAGTGGCTTCATTTGCTATACCTCAAAGATAATCTTTCCATTCGTAAGAGATTCACAGAAGTTCCTCTCCCCTCCCCTTCGCCACAATTATTTTATGTTAGTACTAGCAGGCACTTGTTCGCTTCGTTGGTCACTACATTTAAATTAATTTTCAAAATTTATTATTATAAAAATCTGATAAAATCGTCATCATCATATAATAATAGTTATTGAAATCTGTCAGAAAACTCAGTCTCCCCACCCCCACCCCCCAATAAAGGGGGATTCACAAAATTCCTTTATAGTGTGTGTTGAA
The DNA here is from genome assembly GCA_963930645.1 of Salticus scenicus. NCBI lineage: Eukaryota > Metazoa > Arthropoda > Arachnida > Araneae > Salticidae > Salticus > Salticus scenicus. The sequence continues at coordinate 41,890,099 of OZ005650.1, forward strand.
TACACATAACTAGCCCTCACATAAAAAAATCATATTCCTGAGATAGTTTAAAGCAAATCTACTACTGGAAACGTGGTTTTTGCACACACACACACACACCCGACCCCAAAGAGGGGAAGGGAGATATTTCGCAAAATCACTTTACAACGTATGTTGGGTAAACTTAGCACACCCACATGAAAAAAATAAAAAAAAATATTTAAAAAAAAAAAAACCTTCCTGAGATAATTTTAAATGGAGTTGCTATTGGCAGAGTGTTTTTTATCACCCTCCCCAACGGGGAAGAAGGGGAATTTTACGAAATCCATTTATATAGTGTTTTAGGCACACATAATCAAAATCGAAAAAGCACCGAAAAATCATCTTCCTGAGATAAATTAGATAAGATTTTAAAATAAAAATTATATACATTATTAGACCATGAACAAAGAATTTTCAGAAATATTGGAGGTGCTTCAAACTGCTCTATAGAAAAAAAATCCTGAAAAATTCCCCCACGAAAAAAATGTATAATTATCTTATTAAAACAGAATAAAAAATTATATTAATAAATAGAAGCAAGAAAAAAACAAAGTTGCTTGTCATTATAAAGAAAATTGTAGGACTCGAGGAGTGTAAAATATAAGTAAATAAAAAATAAAATTTTTAAAAAATTTACACTGTTTTGTAATGTAGAGGGACAATAATTAAAATATTTTGCGAAAATTTATTAACTACGAAAAGTTTAATAAAGGAACATAAAATAATTATTAAAATCCAATTTTTTGTTGTAAAGGGCAGATAAAAAGAATTTTAGAATATTTAAAGTACAATTAATTTAATTTTAAAATTTCTTTAGAACTTAATCATAAAAAGAATTTTTAATTTTTTAAAAAAATTTAAAATTAAAATTTTTATTTTAATGAATAAATAATAAATAAATAAATATATATATATATATATTAATTTATCTTATAATGAATGTACTTATTGTTAAAAAAAGGGGGGGGGGGAGAAAATATTCTGTAAACTGTTAAAACCCGAAAATATTCTGATACAACCCTAATAAAACCCAAAAACTCCTGATTAAACCCGAAAAAAACTGGGGGTTTTTTCTAACCCTGCCCCTTGAGGACCAAATTTCTAAAATTCCAGAAATTGTTTTTTAGGTATTTGTGTTATATTTTAAAGCAAAACTTTTGCGGAAGAATAGATTTAAAGATTAGATTCAGAACGGATGCAATATGTGCATACCATTCTAGAAATACGCCACTGGAGGTTAAATTTAATATGCTATGTTATGTCATTACAGCTTAAAGCTATTTTTCTACAAGATTATCCACTATAATAGTCTTGTATATTTTGAACAGCAAAAATTAAAAAAGCAAAATACTTTAAGTATTTAAAAGGGCATTTTTATAATTATTTTTAAGCTTTAAGTTTCCATGAACTTAAGAAGTCCAAGATATATATATAGTTCCCTGTAAAAGTCTATTTTCTACCACATGGAACTGTTCGTAGCAGTTTCCTAAGGGAATATAGTATATATTACGCAAAATTTGGAGAAAATCACAGAAAATGCCTAACAAACAGCTAAGACCGACAACTGCGATTGTCAGTCTTAGCTGTTCGACAGATCGCGCTTGTCGGTCTGTCGAACTCCCGTCTACTAGTTTTGAGAGTTCTATAAAAGGGCAGTCATTCAATATAGAACTTGAAATTTAAAGACATCCTCATAATGTTGGTATTTGAGTTAGACTTCAGAAAACGCGAATCGGGAAAAATGAATTGAGATTTCTATACACTTTTAAAAATATTTCCTATCTACTTTAAAATACGTTAAATGGTGTTTCAAATTTTTTTATCAGATTTTTTTTTTTTTTTTTAAGCTAAAACATTTATTTGGAAAAATCAATATTTTCTTACCTTTATTAACCAAATGAAGGGTAGAGCAAGCTGCTGCCTTTAACCCGTTAACGCCCGAATTAATTTTGCAAAATGTATTTTGATAAATTTTTCAATTCCAAATTAATACAGACAACTGACTGACAGTAAAATATACTAAATTTAAACAATTCTTCTGATAGATTTAAATTTAAAGCCTATCCAGTATCCTCATTTGAGGACATTTGGGTGCTCTAGTGAAAAATTTTCGAAATAGAAAAACTTCGAGATAAATTAATTTCCTATTTGCTTACAAAGACCTGGAAAGTAAAGTATTATAATATATATTATTTACTTGACTTAAGTTGGTATGTCTGCACAAAAAATAAATCTATATGCCATGAATGAAAAATTATAAAATAACTATCCAAATGTATGTAATTATAATTAATAGCAAGCACATAAAACCTTTGAGAGATCAATTAGAATAATAATATAAGCTGTCATTAAAAAGCAGAAATCATTCCAAGAAACTACAAAAAATATACGTGCTGTTTTATTAGCTGTCCTCAAATGAGGACGTTGGGCGTTAATGGGTTAAACTTATATTATTAAAATTATTTAAACAGCTGCATAACTTTAAACCAATTATCTATTTTAACTGCATTTATTTTTCCTTTCAGCTTAATCAGCATTTTACATTTCATAAAAAAAAAAAAAAAAAAGTACTCAAAGATAAATCTCAAATAGCTAAACACTGAAATTCAAGCACATTTAAAAAATAAATAAATAAATCATGAAAATAAACAATGAAAACTTGGCGTACATCACCATTTTACAGGTCTTACGTCAGCTAAGTATATGCCGAGCCTTTCCATTATCAAAAAATGGTTGGCACAACTGCTTTGTTGGTTCTGGAAAGAAATCATGTTGGAGAAAATAAAAAATAAAATGAAAGTTTGGCCAAAAACTGAAAATGTATTATTCTTGCCAAATCATTCGACACTTTTACTGTCCATGATAGTTTTATTATAAAAATAATACTGGGAGAGGCATGATTAAAGTTGTTTCGAAAGTCTTAGTGATGTTACAATGCAATTTGAACTTAAAATTCTAAATTAACATGCGAAAAACGCAACAAAAAAAAATTATTTTCTTCTTTTTAAATAATTTCAGTTACTAATCAGTTATCAAAGAGTTCCAACCAATAACCCCCCCCTCCCCCACCACCAAAAAAAAGGGGGGTCCCTAGGAATAAATCTCCGCAAAATTTTTCAAAACTGTTTAAGAAAAACAAAAGAAAATAAAGTTGAAATTTTTTAATTACTGATTTTTTTTTTTTTTTTTCCTTTTTTAAAAAACTGATAAATTAAAATGATTAGAAGACCTTCATTCAATTAGAATTAAAAAAAAAAAAAAATATTGTAATACTTTATAAGAATTACGGTAGAAAATTGTAAAATTTAATAAATTTAAATATATGGTTCCATGGAAGAACTCCCCCTCCCCCCATGAAAACTGTTATATAAATTTTTTTTTGAAAAATAATTAAAATAAAATAAAATAAAATAAGAGCTTTAAAAAAAAAAAAAAAAAAAAAAAAAATATTTCAATACAAACCACAAGAATTTAGAAATTAATGTCGCAGAAACAATTTTAAAATTAAACTTACTGAATATTCTTTGACATTATAATATTAAGATATTTTTATTTTTATTTTAGTCTAATTACTCTAACAAAAGAAAGTTTGTTTCTTTTATGTGGAAGTTTTGATTTCATTTAATTTTTTTTTTAAATCTTAAATAAAAAGTTCATGCAAATTTTTATTGTTCTTTTATTTCTTCAGTGTACAGCGGACAATACCTAATCTCGCCGGCAGCCTTCGCCCATGTTATTCTATGGGAAAATTTGTTTACATAATTACTCATTACCTAATGAATATTTTTCAATTCTGTTTTCGCAGTCAGAAAATTCATAAGCGTTAAATTAGTACTTCTTTTCCAAAAATTGATTTTTAAAAATTTTAGCATTTCATTTTGCGATTAGAAAACGAGAAAAGTGCATTTTATGAAAAATCGCCTTTTTGAACTCCAAATTAAAATGTAAAAATTAAAAAAAAAATGAATTTTTCTAAAATGAGTACTTATTTAACGGTTATGAATTTTCTGACTGCGAAAACAGAATTAAAAAATATTCATTAGGTAATGTGTAATTGTATCAACAAATTTTCCCATAGAATAACATGGGCGAAGGCTGCCGGCGAGATTAGGTATTGTCCCCTCTTAAAGTATTAAAAACAATTAACTCTTCTGCAGACTTTTTTTTTTTTTTCCCCTGATACCCCTTTCACAAAAACGGCACGTTCACAAAACTTCGTTTTTAAAAAAATGATCCTCTTATTAAAAAAATTCCATGTTATCAGTATTATTCTAAATGATTGCATATGCTTGGTTATATATTATGATCACTATTTAATTGAATGAAACAATAATTAGATAAATGCTAAAATAGAATTATTGCTGAAATATAAATTTTGTCATAGGCCTATATGGATTGTGTACGATTTTTATTTATTTATTTATTTTATTTTATTTTTTGCTTTTGTTTTCACAAAACTTTAAACCTGGGTCCACCCTAGTTAATAACATGCATATGATACGGTTACTTATAAATATCTGCGTGATAAAAACTGGCATTTGTCCGTATTGTTGATAAACGGTCACATTCAGGTTCAGAAGCAGTTAGTTTTCCAATCTCGCCCAATTCGTTAACAAAAGTGTTTGTTAAAGTTTATGTAGCCATACAAATATGCGAGAAAAATGCCGCACGTAGAATCATGTAAAATATTTAATTAATTTTGGAACTTTTAACAGACTTAAATGTTAAAATTTCATATGCTTTTTATCTCTTACAGTTCTTAAATTATATTTCTTTAATCCCTTTAACCTTAGTTGACTAAAAATGTCAGCAAATACATTTAAGAGAGAAGAAATTAAGAAAAGGGAAGAATTAAACTCATATGTTATATGCATTAAATACTATGATACCTCTGTAAGAGAGCCATCCACTGAGCCATAAAAAACTAACCCTTTAGTCATTTAATGGCAGTTTAGAAAAATAATTTAGGCAACTAATTCAATAAATTTACAAGATTTAATTTTCCAAATTTACATTTATTGGTCTATATAGTTTTGTAATAATCATTTTCATTAGCTTGTTATTTGAATTTAAAAAAAAAAAAAAAAAAAAACTTTTTAACAACTTTTTTTTTTTCTCCCAAGGACTATTTTGCACACTAGATCAAACTATTCAACTTAGCATCACTTCTGAGTGGGAAAAACATTCCTATTTAATCTGTTAAATTCCGCTAAAAGTTTTCTAGGCAAACAGGGGGGGGGGGGGGGGGGCAATTAGAAATTAAATTTTGGGGGGCTCATTTTGTGTGTGTGTTGTTTTTTTTTTTTTTTTTTACTTTAGTGGGAAAACAAATATCGTGTAAAAACTTCCATTTTAACAGCCATTCTATATTGTAATATTTAATATCAAGTTAACAGTGTTTCGTTGAACCAAATATAAGCATTAATTAAAATTAATGCTCAAAATATGGAAATTTTTTATAGATTATTTTTATAAAACAAAATTTTGTCAAAAGGGGCGTTTTAATGAATTTGAATTTTGTGTAGAGATCGATTTTACGGATTTGAATTTTGTGAAAAGGCAGCAAAAGGGCTCCAATTTTTGCCTGGATCATTCTCTGTTAGATTCGATATTTTTATTTTACCATTTATAGTCAAGCTCATTTAGATTTTTAGAAGTCGGTGCATATATATTTATTACATAAGATGACCAAAAAATTCACTTTTCAAAACTTGCACTTCATCTCTAAATATGTCCATTTGGAAATAGGAAGTGCTACCAATCGCTTCTTTCTGCTAAACACACACTATTATTAGACACTTTGAAAATAACTTTACTTATATCGTGAACAATGGTCAGCTCAAGTGAAAGTAAAAATGAAATCTGCTCTCGCAAACTGGGACATTTTAAGAGGTACACAACTAAACATGTACCTTTTAATGGGGTATTTCTGGTCTAAAAATTTGACCCTCCCCCCTTTTTTTTTCGCCAGACAGTCGCCATTTTACGATTTTTTTATTTTTTTATTTTTTTTTTTTTGTTGTTGTTGTTTCCTCTTAAGTAGGCACAGGAGATATAACGACATTCTTACTAATTGAGAATCTTTCTTAAAATTTTGTTTCAGATGACAAGAGGGACTGCAATCGTGTCAACCATAACATTCCTTATTTTTACCCCCCACTTTACCAACTTATAACTTTTTTCTTTTCTTTCTTTTTATATTTTTAAAATATCAATAAATATATCGCGTAAATTACACACACACGCACACACACACATATATATACAGTGGAACCTGTAAAAGTGACCACCTTGGTAAAGTGACCATTTTCCTGACTAAAGTGACCATTTTCCAATTTTAAAGAGACTTTATAAAGTGACCACCTGCGTATAGCATACCTGCCAACATTGAAGGATCAAAATTAATGGAGATATTTTATAAGCGGCATTTTCAGACCTAAACAACATTGATGGTTTTGATATATGACAATATTTAATAGTTTCATCAATGGCTCAAATTGTCAAAAATTTATATGTGCAAGTTAAATTTAATTATTAAATAAAAATCTAATAAAAATAGTGCTATTTATTGATATGCATGAGAATAGTTTTCAGCAAAAGTAAAAATCTTGCTTAAAAATTGAAGTTTTGAGTAAATTATAGGTATAACTTTTAAATGTTCAGAATAAGGGAGAAATGTGTGATAATAACGGAGAGTGGAAGACAGTCCTAAAATAAAGGAGTTTCCGTTGAAATAACGGAGAGTTGGCAAGTATGGTATAGTGACCATTTTAGCCGGTCCCTAGGGTGGTCACTTTAGACAGGTTCTACCATATATATATATATATATATATATATATATATATAGTAAAAATATTTTTATTCATTTTATTTAATTATTTTAATTTTATTATTATTATAATTATTTTATCGCGCTCGACAAAGCACCCAAAATTTATGCCTCCAAACCAGAATACCCCTTAATGGAGGTAAATTAGTATTAAATCTAAACAGAAAGTTTTTGGAATCTTGAAACAATGACCTAAAAAAATGGCCTTTGAATAGAAGTGGACTTGTAGAAAAATTTCACTGCATTTAAAAATGCATAAAGTCTTCTAGGCAATCTCCTCCCTCCCCCCATTAATAAAGATTAATATTACTACCCCTACTTTGAACTACCGTCCCGTCACACAATAAAATGGACCGAATCAGAGATAAAATTTATAATTCACTGATTCAGATACTTTTATTTATTTGATGCCCAAACTTTGATATATATATATTGCTTTTATAAATTTAATTTCTGTTAATAATATTGAGTACCATTTCCATAAAAGTTTCATACACTTTCTCATCTACAAAAACTGCCATATTTAAAAAAAAAAAAAAAAAAACTCATTTTATGGTGTCATCCATATGTGTGGGACTTATGAATTTGTTTAGGGTTATTGGTTTGGTTCCTTCCCAAAAACCACTGACATCAGATTTTTTTTTTTTTTTTTTATCTTCAATGATTTTCAACAATTCTTTATCCCTTAAAGCTACTCACTCCCTCTTACGATTTCTCCCTCTCTAGTCACCAAATCCCATGTAAGTCTACGGCGAAATTTGTTTATAGAATGACTCATTACTTAATCAGTATTTTTAAATTTCGTTTTCACATGCAGAAAATTCACAACTGTTAAATGAGTACCCATTTTCCAAAAATTTATTTTTTTAAATTTTAATATTTCATTTTACAGCTAAAAAATGAGAAAAATGCATTTAGTAAAAATTCACATTTTTAAACTAAAAACTCAAATTAAATTTTTTAAAATAAATTTTTGGAAAACGAGTACTAATTTAACGGTTGTTTATTTTCAGAATGTGAAAACGGAATTTAAAAATAACAATTAGGTAACGTATAATTCTATAAGCAATTTTCCTCATAGAATAACCTTGACGATCTGTGATGTACCCACTTGAGCGTTCATTACTTTCACACTGAAACCAAACATTTAACATTTTTTATGCAACAGTGTTTCAATATTTTTTCATTTTTTTAATCGATTTTTGAACCTTTGTTCTTACTCTGTTAGATAGCAGCTCATATAACAAATGATAATTCAGAGGAAGCCATATACAGAACTCACTTTAATTTTCTTAGAAGGTGAGAGAGGGTGCATCTCGCTGCTTTTTACTCTCTTCTATACATACAAAAAGAAAGTACTGGATTCGTAAAAATTTTCGAACTCCAGTTTTTGACAGACTTACACATTTTGAGATGTCCTGAACACAATTTGACTGTTTTTAGAAAATGTCTGTCTCCTATGCATGTGTATCACAAATTTTGTAGACACTATATTTCAAGAACCAATGAACGAAATTTAACAAAACTCAGTGTTTAATTGGATCCTGACAAAAGAGCTGTTGTAGGCAGCAGGTGCCCAAAGCGAGGTTTAGAGAAATTACAATGAAATTTTTTAAAATTTTTATTTATAAAGTGATGCAAAAAATTAATACTGATCCAATTCTTTTGAAAATTCAATTTAAATAAACAACAACAAAGCAGGCATAGCCTGCTTGTCGAAAATATACTAGTTTATTATTTTTATATCATTTATTTCAATGTGATAGGTATTTAATTTGTTACAAAAAACTTGTCGACTTTCTTGTGTAAGAAAGTAGTTTGTAAAGAAACAGGCAGGTTCTAGTCAATGTTCAAATGTCAACTCTTTTATTCAGCATAACTTCTCGAATCAGTATAACAAAACTGTGAAACTGTGATTACAATGAATATTCTCGAAAAAGTCCAACAATACTGTCAATCCATCAAATATTCTGGTAGCAGTCCAATGAAGCTGTTATTTGTACCACAAAAGTCACTATTCAACGAATGTTCCGGAACAATCCAAGAAAACAGTGTTTTGTTACACAGGAGTAATACAAATAATGTCAAATACTTCAAAGCAGAAATTTTTGCTAGCTCACGAACAAAACTTATTCACTTGGAGCACAATTTCCAAATTGCAAGCTCTCTGAACAACTCTGAATTGCAGTGACTACACACTCTTTCCCACAGAAGTCAGCTCACTTCTATTTATACCTTTAGCGATGGGGTTTGGTGGTAGTTCTATCCAGAATCCCATGGAAAGTTCTGGATCTCACTGCTATTCAGGTAGGGCTTCAAAACTTTGGGAACTTTTTTTTTTTTTTTTTTTTTAATCAAGTTGCTAAATTCATCACCAAGGCTGACTTCATTGAAAGTAAATGAACTGCCTCTTTTTTTTCACCTTGGCTGTAAAACTACTTTCACTGCAACAGGACAAATGATGCAGGAGAAACGATCTGTTGTGAAAAAATAATATAAATTGATTTTATTTCCTTTTATAGTAAATGTAACTTAATTGAGTTATTTCTTATGCTATATTGTTTCGATTAACATAACTTGAAAAATGCTGAAGACAACTCAATTCTCAATTTTCTGAATGCCATTCTACATTTCAGATTTTTGAAATGCTATATTTCTGGCTTTTTTCCCATTTATGATTAATATTTTATTTGTACATTTCTTATTTAAAATCTTTTATATTTTTCTTTGCAAGATTGATTGTTCCCTATAGTATTTTTGCCTTTATATGGATACTACAATAAGAAACTGGGGTGATAGTGAATTCATGAAAAAAATACCTTAAATTTTAGCGAGAAGTTTTTTCTATAGGGAGAGAAGAGAACATATAATTTTTGCAGGAAGGTCGGATTTTCTCATTACAAAAAATTTTAATTTTTTTTGGGTTTAGCAGCCACAGATAATTGATATTTTAGCCTTACTTTATGTACTGAACAATCACAAAAATTTGAATTCTGGTAATGAAAATGAAAAAAATACCTGAAAATTGGTAAATTTCCTGAACATAATATTCCGGAAGAAATCTTGAAATTTTTATGCACTTTGAAGTGTTGGACAATCTTGAAGTCTAAGCACATCAGCTTTTGAACTTTTTTAAAATAAATATTTCATTGTTCTTCCTTGGTTTATAAATGTGTTATCTTATTTTTATGAATAACATTCATGTGAGTATTGTGGATTTTTTCATGTCTTTAATAAAATTATTACCAGATAATTTTACTTTTAGTTCTTGTAGAAAAATAAAATTCAAGCATTTGATCATCTATTTTTCTTGCATTCTACTTTCATTGTATCAACATAGTATATATTTTCCAAAATATACAAACAGTAATAATAATAATGTAAATAATCTCTAAAAAATAAAGAGTTAAATTGAACACGTGTCATTTGTATTAAATATATTTAAAACACTTTAAACACACGTAAATATAAATTTATTTAAAAGATGTTAAAAATTTTTTATCCAAAGCTTTTCGCTTTAATAGTAAAGCATCATCAGGGATTTATGATTCGTTTCCATTGCGCAGTTTTAAATATGTTTTCTTTTATGTTTTAAATATGTTACAGTCAACAGTTAAGTCTTTTAATAACGTGATATATTTTAAATATCAGCAAAAAACAATATGAATTCCGGTAGAGGTTGGACCAAGGAGTTAAGAAAAGTGAGAGAAGCTGGAACTATTGCATATCATACGAGGTTATTGTAGGAGAAAAAACATCATGAATTAGCAGAAATAAACTATTAACTATTTTATAATATTGTGCCAAATTATTGGTAAAATTGCAGCATCTTTGGAATTTATTGCATTTTTGCATTTAATTATATGAATAGCTTCGGAAATGTAAAGTTCTTGGATAGTAGATGGTGCTGTAATAATTTTGGCTTTACCCCATATAGGGTTGGCGTTTGCGTTGGCATAGATGAAGTCGACTAGAGTAGAACTATTTGCTTCTTTGATATTTCGTATATGTTCTTGTATTCTTTTATTTAAAGTCCTCTTGGTCTGTCCAATATAATAGAAAAGTTCTTTATTGCTTTCTATGGGAATTTGATAGACTCCTCCAGTGGGTCCATTTAAGTCGCGGTCATGCAGGGTTAATTGTTTAATTGTTATAGGAGAACTGAATGGGATAAAGAAATTAAATTTACGTTGTATATAATGTTTAAAGCTATAGAATTCTTTACAGAAAGGGAGACTATTAGTGTAACGAAATTTTAGAGTTGAATCTAGAGTGGGATTATTAGGTTTAATTAGCATGCGATTTTTTTTCTATTAACTAATCTTATAATACTAGATTTACTATATCCCGCAGCAGTACCTATTTGAATAATATTGTTAATTTGTTGTTTTTCATTAAATTTAAAAGTGGTATAATTTATAGCTCGGGTAATGTAGGAATTAAAAAAAGCATTTTTATAATCAGTAGGATGAGTTGAATCAGCTGGGAACGGTAAAGGGATAAATGTGTTTTTGGAAAAGACGTCAAACCATATAGTTGTATTATTTTCGTTACGATGTATCTTAAGGTCAAGAAATGGAAGCGTACGATTGATCTCAGTTTCAAATGTAAATTTAATCGATGGAAATTGGTTGTTGAGACAAATCGTTGCCCTTAATACAGATGATTTCCACGATAAAGCTTTTGCAGCTATTAATGACTTAGCCTGTATTATAATTAAAACTAATCCTATTGAAAATTTTACTCATAAAATTCAAATATAATATAATTGTCTCAATGATATTAGAAAAACTTTAGTATTTTAAATAGGCAGTATCCTTTTAAGAGGCAACTTACAGTTTAGAGTATTAGATACTGTAAGAAACTGAACATTAAATTAACTTTTATATGACCGATATTTTACATTTTAGTCAAGAAGTGTTTTAAAGATTGTCATTTATCCCAAAGAATAATCAGTGCAGATGTAAAGAGAAATATGCGGCACTCCCAGTTAAAAGAAAAACAAAAACTGACTACTCATCACTTTTAACGAACTCTCTCTCGCTCGATTTCATTTTTAATGTAGTTGTAATGTAGCTTCTTGATTCTAGCAGGGCGTTAAAACGCTCTTACAATACACTTAATATATATATAATTTTTAATCTGTACATTTTAATCCAGATATTAAATTCATGGATAAAGAAAAACGTCCATTTAATCGTCCAAACTTACACACAAAATAATAATATTGTGCAATTTAAAGTTTTATTTACAGATAGAATCTAGACGTTCAACACAAGAATGACTGGATATTATTCAACATCGACGTATGCTGAACTAGTGCTGTATGCCTTAACCAGGTAAGTGAAATCTTACCTCTTCATTATTAATATTATTTAATATAAATAAGATAATGAAGCGCTCACTCTCTATCTACATATATATATCAAACAATTTATGTTTTTAAGAACAGCACAATAATTTGCACTACTGAGAATATTTAATATTATATTTAGTTATTTACGACAGATAATGAGACTGATCCAGTCTCTTAAATAAAATAAAAGAGCGCAACGATAAAATAAAATTACAGCACTGGGACTTAAGTCGAAAAAGAAAGAAATTATGAAATATAATTAATTTGTGTGTTTGAAGATAATAAATGTAAATTGAAGAAATTCAATTAAGTATATATATATACAAATGATACAAGTGTGAATTATTAAACTGAAATCAACTTGTATGTGCTCATAACTAGACATAAAAAAAAAACTCATAACTGTTATCGATAAAAAATCAGTAAATTTGCTCTTTAAATACTATTTGAACTTTTCCGAGAATAAATATACGTAGCATATAATAGTACATTTTGATAAAATAAAATAAATAACAAAAATGGCAGCATCCGCAAAAGAAATAACATTAATAGAGAAATTAAATTCCAGTAATTATGATAACTGGAAATTTAAAGTAGAGATGCTCCTCACGAAGGAGGATCTCTTCCAGGTTATTATAGAAGCACCCCCAGAGCCTATAACTGATGAATGGCGATCTAAAGATCGTAAAGCGCACGCCATAATTAATTTAGCCATAGAAGACACACAGATAGTGTATGTAAAACACCTGTCCACAGCCAGGGAAACATGGGATGCACTTAAAAATATACATGAAACGGCAAATCTAAGTAGCAAATTATTTTTGCTCAGAAAATTATACTCCACCAAACTAGTAGAAGGGGGAAATCTGATAGAACACATAACTAGTAGAGATGGAACGAAACTTCGGCCACCTTACCGAAGCTTTGGCCTGGCCGAATAATGAGCATGATTCGGCCGATTCGGCCTATAAAAATTTATGTTGTGAATATTCTTTTAACAATTATTATATAAAATATTGTCATTTAAGTTATGCACAATGGCACCTTATAATAAAACATAGTAAAAATTTATATTTAATTTAAAAGTTTGTGTGCATTGACCCTTTGGAACCCTAAATCATACAACAATTAATAATATATTTTATTTAAATTGGAAGTTGCTAAGAAATAAGTTACATTACATTTTATTTAGTTAACAATTTAATTATATGAACAGCTTTAGTTGCTTTAAAATGAAGCTATTAAAATATTGCATGAAACATTCTTTAAATATTTCTAGCTTTGAAACTTAGTCATCATGATATATAGTCAATAATCAAGATTAACAATTACGCAGGATTATAAAACATGCAGAGAATTGTTGAAAAATAAATAAAAGCTGATTTTTTTTTTTTTTTTTTTTTTTTTTTTATAAACCAGAATATGAGGAGGGTGCCTATTACTTGCACATTCACCCTAGATCTAAATTCTAAATATTTATTACAGATAATTAAAGTTATAAAATTTATTCTAGATTAGTTATTATCACATGATAAAATGTTTTCTTGGTTAATAACTGACATACTGTGAATTGTTTTTATGTTTATTTTCATCATACTGCATACAAGGTTAATTAACCTTACTTCATTTTCTCATTTATCACACAATTTTAAATTATGATGCAAAAACATCAGTGTTTTTGCATTTTTAGGAAGAATTCTATTCCTTTTTTCCTCATACATATTTTCAGCTTCAGAAAATAGCCTTTCGCTATATATACTGCTACTTGGAGCAGATAAATAGCGTTTGGCCGAATCAGATAATCTGGGAAATATTTTTTTATTCTCTCTCCATCTCCACCAATTCCAACAGACAATGTGTTCTATTTAAAAGCGGATTGTTTATATATACTTCCAGCTCTTTAGACAATGAACTTTCAGAGTGTTCTGTGAGTAATTCATTGTTTGTGATTTCTGCAAAACAATCCACAATGATGCAGGAGCTTCGGCCGAAGCTTCGGCGATTAATTGGCTGAAGCTTCGGTATTCGGCGCTTCGGCCAAACTGTGCTTCGTGCCATCACTAATAACTAGTATTTATAAGTTAAGGGACAAATTGTTAGCGATAGGAGAAGAAATAAATGAGCAGCACTTATCAGCGTTAATGTTGTGCTCGCTACCCCCTAGTTATGAAACCCTGATAAACGGCTATCGAAGCCAGAAATGACGATGAACTTACACCAGAGTATATTAAAAGTAAACTGTTTGATGAATATATAAAAAGAACAGAAAATCACCAAACAAAAGGTGAATATGCGTATAAAACTCAAATCAAACGTAAAACACCACCAAGTAAACATTGTAATTTTTGCGGAAAGAATTCACACACCCGAAATGAATGCTGGCACTTAAACGCCAGACCAAATCATAACCAAAGGAGTTATAATAATTTTCATAACAGCGGTAACAATCCCAGCAAGTACAAAAACAAAAATAAAACACAACTCATAAAGGAAACTGAAAATAAATTAAAGAATCATACATTTATCATTGATAAAACTGAGCATAACTCATGGATAGTCGACAGTGGGAGCAGCAGGCATATCTGCAACGACATAAATCAATTTACAAATCTGAAAGACAACGAAAAGGTTAGTGTTATGCTAGCGAACGGGCACTCCGTAGTCTCACAGGGTTGCGGCAACGTCAATCTTAAAGTAATTAACTCGGATAAGGAAATAAACAACATTACTTTGAAAGAGGTTTTATACATACCCAATATAGCCACAAATCTAATATCGGTAAAGAAAGCAACAAAGAATGGTTGTGTTGCCATATTTAAAAATCATGAATGTAAAATCAAATTCGGGAATAAAACTTATATAGAGGCGAACTTGACAGATAATTTATATGAACTACAAACGAGCGAAAAATTTTCCGAAAGTGTAAATATTGTAGAAGCTTGCGAAAATAAAAATTGCATAAAATTATGGCATGAAAGATTAGGGCATAAAAATTTGCAACAAATAAAAGAACTCGTCGACAAAAATATGGCAACTGGAATTGAGTTAAGTAAATGTAAACACAACACAGAATGCGAAATCTGTATCAATTCAAAATTGGACGATGACACATATCCGAAAAGGGCAACTTTCAGGGCAGAAAAGCCATTAGATCTAGTTGTTTCAGATGTTTGCGGACCCTTTCAAACTTCCACAATAGGAGGGAAAAATTATTTTTTTAACATTTATCGACGATTACAGTCGTTTCACATTTACATACTTATTACGAAATAAAAGTGAGGTGTTTGATAAATTTAAACAATATTATGCGTTGACTTTAAACAAGTTTGGCAGGAAAATAAAAATATTGCGTACCGATAATGGCGGAGAGTATACAAGCAATGAATTTGAAAACTTTCTCGCGAATGAAGGAATCGAACACCAATTAACAGTACCGCATTGTTCTCCTCAAAATGGCGTGCCGGAGAGAAAAAAATAGAACATTGGTTGAAATGACCAGATGTTTGTTAAGACAAAGCAGCTTGCCGAATAAATTTTGGGGTGAAGCCCTTATGACTGCTAATTATCTACAGAATATATTGCCAACGAGTGCATGCGATAAAACACCATATGAAAAATGGAATGGAAATAAACCAAATCTCTCGCATATAAAATCATTTGGTTGTAAGGCATATGTGTATACTCACAAAACCACAAGAGGGGAACTTGACAACAGGGCAAAGGAAGGAATACTTGTTGGTTATGACCTTAGAAGTAAAGGTTATAGAGTATATATAGATAATAATGTTAGAATATGTAGAACAGTTAAATTTGTAGAAACAAAAACAAAAAATAACAATTTTGAGTATATCGATGAGGAACTGTTAGAAGAAACAATGATACAAATGAAGGAAATTCTAGCGAAACAAATGATCATAAAAACAAACTTCCCGGTGACATTAAATGAAATAAATTAAAATTTAGACCAAAGTGAGGATGTTAATCATGACATGACAGATCAAACAATTCAGAGAAGGTCGGAAAGAGTTAACAAAGGTGTTCCACCTGACAGATTTGCTTTATTGACAAATTCTATGAACATAAATGAACCCAAAACCTTCAATGAAATATTGCAAATAGAAAATTCCATAGAAAGGGAAAATTGGCTAAAAGCAGCCAAAGATGAAATGCTTCTTTAAATGAAAATAATACATGGGAATTGGTAGACCCTCCCCCTAACACACACATAGTAGGCTCAAAATGGGCATTCAAGGCGAAATATAATGATAAGGGTGAAATCCAAAAATATAAAGCCAGGCTTGTTGCCAAAGGCTTTAGCCAAAAGTATGGGGTAGATTATGACGAGACGTTCGCCCCGGTGGCGTCTCATACGACAATTAGACCTTTTCTTGTAATGGCCCTATATAAGAATCTAGAATTAAACCACTTGGATGTAAAAACCGCGTTTTTACACGGTCAGCTCGAAGAAACAATTTACATGCAACAACCGGAGGGATTCATAAATCCCGAGGAAGAACATAAAGTGTGTAAACTACGTAAAGCCATTTACGGGCTGAAACAGTCAGCCAGGGCTTGGAACTCAAAAATTAACGAAACCTTAACAAAATTGAATTTCACACAAAGTTCCACTGACAAATGCCTATACAAAAGAAACACCAATAATAAAACCGTCTACATACTAGTGTATGTAGATGACATTAATTGCTGGAACCAAAGATGATATAAACAATATAATAGAAGAACTTAGGCGCGAATATAGTATTACCAACCTTGGGAGCGTTACTAATTATCTGGGAATAAATATAACACGACCAGACAGCAACACTTTATTTATAGATCAGTCAAACAAGATTAAACAATTAGTAAATAAATTTAATCTAGAAAATGCGAAACCCACTAATACTCCCATAGATACAAATTACTTGAAAAATTACAAGAATGAAAATTATTTAACTGACAATACTGATTATAGAAAAGCAGTAGGGGCACTTCTATATATAGCCACTGTCAGCAGACCAGACATCAGTGCTGCCGTCAACTTTTTATCTCGACATAACGAGAGACCTCGAATGTGTGACTGGGAAAGTGCAAAGAAAGTAGAATTAGGTACCTCAAGACTACCATAAACTTAAAATTAAAATATGACAATGTACATCCTGCTATACTAAACGCATATGCGGATGCCGATTTCGCGAACGACCCCCAGTACCGAAAGTCCATCACCGGAAATGTATTTTTTATTGGCAAAAATTCGATATATAGGTACTCGAGGAAACAAAAGTGTGTCAGTCAATCTACCGCAGAAGCGGAATACATATCAGCAGGAAGCGCTGCGCAAGAAACCTTATGGATTCTTCGACTGTTAAGAGATTTAGATCTAAGTCAAATAAAACCAATTACAATCTTCGATGATAACCAGTCTACAATTAAATTGATCGAATCTGACAAACATCAAGCCCGCAGTAAACATGTTGATGTTAAATATCATCTAATTAAAGAATTGTATGAAAAAGGGACAATTAGATTGGAATACGTCCCAAGCAATAGAATGATTGCAGACATATTCACAAAACCCCTACCAGGGCCGGCTTTTAAAAACTTTAGAACTGAACTCAAAATAACAGAGCATTGAAAATACCGGTCAAGTAGGGGTGTAAGAAAAGAAACTGAACATTAAATTAACTTTTATATGACCGATATTTTACATTTTAGTCAAGAAGTGTTTTAAAGATTGTCATTTATCCCAAAGAATAATCAGTGCAGATGTAAAGAGAAATATGTGGCACTCCCAGTTAAAAGAAAAACAAAAATTGACTACTCATCACTTTTAACTCTCTCTCTCTCGCTCGATTTTATTTTTAATGTAGTTGTAATGTAGCTTATCCTTGATTCTAGCAGGGCGTTAAAACGCTCTTACAATACACTTAATATATATATAATTTTTAATCTGTACATTTTAATCCAGATATTAAATTCATGGATAAAGAAAAACGTCCATTTAATCGTCCAAACTTACACACAAAATAATAATATTGTGCAATTTAAAGTTTTATTTACAGATAGAATCTAGACGTTCAACACAATACTGGCTCAACCTCTAGGAGTTGCTTGTATAATGAGAAACAGCGATCTCTCTAAAATATAAAACTGCCAATTTTTGTAGATCTACGATGTGTGGTGTATAATAAGTTGCGGTACAAACATATGCACATAGAGACGTACAGTTACCTTGTTTTATTAATATCGATATGTTTCATAATTTTTTTCTTCGTTTTACATAATTAGTATTCATCAGAAATAATTTTGGCAAACTTTTGTGTATAATTCTTAAACAAGGACGCACAAAATATTTTGAATTTATACTACACAGATTCTTTATGGTTTATTTTACATCATGGAATTTTATAATATTACAGTAAATATTTCTTGAAACTTGAAATGTATTTTCAGTGATATTCATTTTTCAGTTACATATATACACTTAGTATTTTATATGGTGCATGTATTAACTGTTATTCTGATATAAGATGGCACAAAATAATTTGAATGCAAAAGTACCTCATGACTATAAATATTTGAAATCATTATTTGTTATGCTAAAACTTATAAGCACAACTAAATTTCTTTAATAGTACAAAAATCTGAAGATGACATAAGCACTAACTGATACGTTTGTTTACAAATTTTCTTTAATCGTGCCAAAGTATAAATATTATAAATAACATTCTTTTTGCATTGGAAACTGTTTCATAATCTATTCGCAAAGCATGATTTTAATTTTATTTTTCTCAATTTTTTTTAAAATATTTATTTATGTCTTGTTTGACAATATTTATGTGTATGTAAGTATATTTTAACAATGTTTCTTTTTACTTTCATTACCAGGCTATCGTAGGTAATGGAAGTATTGTATTCAGTCAAAAAATTCGATGTCAAGATTTCACCTGATTTACATACGTTTTAAGGTCTTCTGAGTTCAAAAGAGTGGTTTTTGTCAATTGGTCAGAGTGTGTGTGTGGGGGGGGGGGGGGGGAGGGGGGAATCTTCTGACTATTATAGCTACGAAACTAATAAAAATAAAACTACAAAACTTCATTAATTTTCTAAATTTTGGTGAAAATTAGAAAACCGGAACAGGGACATCTGAAACCGGAAGTGGCCGTAAGTTCGTATCTCAAAAATGGCTCTAACAATTTTCTTCAAAATTACTGTATAAACACTCTATTAGATGCCCTTTTGAATGATACAGTTGGTTAATCCAGAAAAATTGATAGGCATCCTGTATAAATAGCTGAATTTCAGGTACTGCAAGTGCATTTCTTTCAAAACAGCTGTATGGATTTTTTTCCGACTTGCAATATTTAATGTCCTTTTGTATGTAATTGTTTTCCAGTCAATAACTGAATATGCCAAGTTTTGGTAAAAGTTGGTATCTCAAAAACGGCTCTAACGATTTTCTTAAATATTGTTACATAAACCCATTTTAGATATCCTTTCTCATGCTTTATGTGGTTATTACAGGAAAATTAATAGCCACCCTGATCAGATAGATAAGTTTTAGATCTCTGAAATCGATATTAAAAAAAAAAAAAAAAAAAAAAAAAAACTACCCTTTTTTTCCCTTCTTATTTTTTAACTCACTATGTAAACTCTGTTTTATATATCTTTACGCGTGTACTAACTTTCTCTTGACGGAAAATTTTTAGTTGTTTATTTCATTAGGTCAATTCTATGTCTTCTGATCACATTATCTCCAAAAAGTGCATATAATACATATAATAGCGGGTAATAGAAGTCGTGTGGTTATTTCAAACCAGATTATTGTTTTTTTATGATAACATAGGGAGCATTAATAGAATATATTAATAAATGGCATCGAAATTTTTCTTTGCCTAGGGACGTCATGTACCCTTGCGCAGGTCCTGCTCTTGGCCAGATTTAGAGTTAAAATTCATATACTGTGCATTCAATCAGGCGTTCAGAAGTAGTCAAAACTAAAATATAGGAAATATTGAGGAACAATTAAAAAATATAGGAAAAATTGGAGGTTTCATAAATATATAGGAAATACAGGAAATATAGGAGTGCTGCGAGGCCTGCTATTGTTATAATTGAACTCAACCTATGTGGGAAAATACAAAAACCTTGCAACTGCAAACGTTGCTGTTGTTCCACCAAAGATCTTATTTTCACTTTAACAAGTGATTAGTAAGTAATGTGCAGATTTAACGAGTGTCTAGTCAGTAATGTGCAGATTATCTAGATAATTCACAGATTACCAAGGTAATTTGAGAAATAAAATAATTTTTCACACTTTAACGGATCACCCTAGTTAATGTGCAGATTACCTAGCTAATCTGCAGATTAACTGATTTTGCACTTTAACGGTAACATATAAACTGTTTTAAAACTGTTTAAACATAAAAATTTCTTTATACACCATAAAATCAAGGTAAGCATTACCAATTTCAAAAAGACATGGCCTTACTTTTTCAGGTACCAAAAAAAAAAAAAATAATAATAATAACTACTACCTTGGAGACAAAAAGCAAGACTGAAAGACTGGGAAAAACCGAAGGGCAAGGGGGAGGAGCAACACAACTGGCCAATAGGACAGCTGCATGCAACAACCAAACAGATGTGGATGACACAACAACAAAAGTAGACAAAAGAAACACAAAGAAAGAGAAGGGAGTTTGTTTTTTTTTCCTTTTTAATATCATTACAGTGAAACATTGATAATTCAGAAACTTAAGCCGGCATTGACGACTTTTTTTTTTCTCTGACCATAAATTGTAGTACTCAACAGATTACTTGCAGATGACCATGGAACAGCATACTTGCCAACTTTTATGAATTGTCAGTAAAGTTTAGGGATTGACATTAATTTTTTACTGATTAATCAAGATGATGGCAAAATTCTGAAAGAGAACAATGTATTTTTTGTCTTGCAATCACAAATCTAACTTATTTCAAATGTTATTTTAATTATTTAATTTTTGATAAGTATACATACATTAGGCCAGGGTGCGGAATTTCCGCTCGCCATTGGCAAGTGGAAATCTTAGTGTGGCGAGTGAAATTTCGGTCTAAATATAGATAGAATTCTTACAGTATTTGGTGCTACAAAAAAAAAATAATAATAATAATAATAATATCCATTTAAAAACGTAAAATTATGCTAATCTTAGGTAATGGGAGCAGACATTCTCTTTTTAAGAAGACAGTCTCCTTTTTCAATGCTTATGCCCTCTTAAACGAAAAAAACATTGTAGAACTAAAAAGTCCTCTTTTTTATGCTTTTTGTCCTCTGTCCTCTTTTTCAAATGAAAAGGATTTAGTCCTTAATTTTTTTAAAAATCACAAAACTGGGAAGCTCAATCGGCTGTTGGCTGTATCGAACGGTGAGCACTAACTTTTTTCTTAGGTTCGCAAAAGAACAATTTTCTAATAAACATGCCAAAGCATATTATGGTTTATGTCTATTCAGATTCTTCGTATCACGAAGAAATAAAAATATTCCCTGTATTTGTATGGTTCTTTAATCCGGAACACGGAATCACTATTGAAATTGTCATGAAATCATTGTGATGGTGGTGCTCCAGTTGATACGCGGTGGGATGACGTCTGTTCTCACTTTTGCATGAATAATATTCCTCATAAAAATAGGACCACCAGTGACAGAGAGGTTGTGTCCACGAAGCTGGTATACGTGAGGTGCTGAGTTCTATACACTGTCGAGCTCGTTGTCTTAGCCGCTAGGAGTTTTCCGTGGTTTTCCCCGAAACTAGCGTAAATATGGGCGAGGACCTCTTAGAAAGACCCCATGAAGGACTCTCCTACTCAGGCCTAAAGCCCTAGTGCAGACAATTGAACTTATTGCTAACATACTACCACCAACTCACAAAAATATGCAAAAGTTAGTTGAATTCATTTTATGTCCTCCTGGCAAAAACGCTCCCACAAAGCGACTGTTTGTGGGAGCAAAAGCGCCAATGTCCAGTCTCTTTCTAATATAGGATCTCTACTTTAGGGGAGGACGGAGCAAAGTGGACCACCCTTATTTAAATCTATTAATATTCAACTCTTAGTTAATATGGAATGGATACTCATGTATGGCAGCATGGTACTAGTTGTATGAAGCCAAAAAAAAAAAAAAAAACACATGGGAAATAGTGAGATAACCCTTTTGAGCAGTTTTTATGTTTTGACCCAGTGGCGGATTTAAGGGGGGGGCTAGGGGGCTGAAGCCCCCCCCCCCCAAAACACTGACATTCACAATTGAATATTGCAATTGTAAATTTTTTATTGGTCTAGAATAACAGTTTGAAAAATCTTAGCCCCCCCCAAAAGTCAAGTTCTGGATCCGCCACTGTTTTGACCTGCTCAAAGTAACTTTTCCACATTGAAGTTTTTAAAATTTTATAAAGATCGAACTAGTGACTGACTATAAATACTATATAGCTGTTAAAGGAAGGCAAGATATTGCTGTTTTTAAATTCCTAAAAATTATTAGCATATTTATAGTCTATGTATTATTTTATTATTATTATTATTTGTTTTACTCTGGCACGGGGCACAGTGGACCACCTATATATGGGGGCAGGGTGGACCATGGACCACCTTCCAATGTGCCTAAAAGTACAAATTAGATTTAATACTTATATTTGTTTTAGTTAAATTTATAGACACAAATATAATGTAATGTGTATTAATATCTCAAAGTAAAAAATATCTTAATTTTATAAAATAAAAAGAATAAATTTATGAAAAGAATAAATATTCAAATAGTAATATAATTATTAATATCTAAATTTATTAACTATTTGAATTATATTGTGTTAATAAAAGAAAAAATATCTAATTTAATAAATAGTAGGAATAATTTATTATTGTTTTTAGAGATCACATGTGAAAAGCAAAGGAGGTAGCCTAATATATTTTAGTTAAATTTATCCTACAAAGTACAAATATAATTTAAATTAATTATATCTCAAAATAATTAATAAATATATATCGGGGCGCAAAATTTCCGCTCGCCAGCTCACCATTGGCGAGTGGACATTTTACTTGGCGAGTAAAATTTCAGTCTAAATGTAGATAGAATTCTTACAGTATAAGGTGCTATAAATATATATATATATATATATATTATATCGATTTAAAAACATAAAATCATGCTAATCTTAGGTAAGGTGACCAGACATCCTCTTTTTAAGAGGATAGTCTTTTTCAATGCTCTGCCCTCTTAAACGAAAAAAAAAAAAACATTACAGCACTAAAAAGTCCTCTTTCTTATGTTTTCGTTCTCTGTCCTCTTTTTCAAATGAAAAAGATTTAGTCTTTAATTTCAAAAATTCTGCAAAACTGGGAAGTTCAATCGGTTGTTGGCTGTATCGAACGGTGAATACTAATAACTTTCTTCTGTGTTAGGTTCTAATAAATTGTTCTTTCTAATAAACTTTCTAATAAACTTGCCAAAGTATATATCATGGTTTATGTCTATTCAGATTCTTCGAATCAAAGAAATAAAAATATTCCCTATATTTGTACGGTTCTTTGATTCAGAACACGGAATCACTATTGAAATTCTCATGAAATCATTAAGAAGGTGGTGCTCCGGTTGGTACGCGGTGGGTTGACGTGTGTTCTCACTTTTGCATGAATAATATTCCTCATAGAAATAGGCCCACCAGTGACTGAGAGGTTCTGTCCTCGAAGTTGGTATATGTAAGGCACTGGGTTCGATAGCCAGTCACGCTTGTTGGTTTATCCGTTAGAAATTTTCCGTGGTTTTCTCCAAAACTAGAGTAAATATGGGCTAGGACCTTTTAGAAAGACCCCAACGGAGAACTCTCCTACTCAGGCTTAGAGTCCTAGTGCAGACAATTGGCCTTAATGGTAACACTACCACCACCTCACAAAAATATGCAAAAGTTAGTTGAATTCATTTTATGTCCTCCTGGTAAAAACGCTTCCACAACGCAACTTGTTTTCTTCAATGAACAAAACGTAGACATGTGGAAAAAAAATCCCCATATTGTTCAGTGACACCTATAAAAATTAGGGATTTTTTCTCGCATATCCGTATATTATTAATTTAAATTAAGGTGTACTGGTCCAAATCCATCACTTGAGATAAAAATATTTTCACCACTTAAAGTAGCTTTTGAATTGGTTTTTATAATCATTTTCATTCAATTTTGTGTCCTCTAAAATGACCTCTTTTTCAAAATTGAATGTCTTCTATTTTCTTATGAAGTAAAAGATATTGCGTAATTTCTCCTCGTTTTCTTATAAAAAAATTCTGGTCACTTTATACATAAAAAATAGAGTAAATTAATCATATTTTGTGGTGAGTAACAATTTTTTTCAGCGAGTGCAATCTAAGTTGAAATTTCGGGCCCTGTATATATATATATGAAATATTTGAATAGTAGTATAACATTTAGATATCTGAATTTAAAAAAAAATGGTTTATATGTAATATTAATAAAACAATAAAAAACAATATATATTTAAACTTAATAAATTTTCTTACTGAGATTTGATTTCTTATTTGTTTATTTTAATTTAATTTTGTTTATTTTATTTGATAAAAATGCTTGAATTATGTTATTTAGACTAGAATAGTATAAGAAACTAATTTTAGAGGGGGAAAAAAAGTAATTTATATTAATCTAATATAAACAAGAGACTGGTCCACTGTACCCCAGTGATGAGGCGCAGGGGTCCACTTTGTGAGTGCTAACAATTTATTTTTTCATTCATAATGTATTGGAAATATCGTTATAAAAAATGAAGACATGTTAAGAAGGGCTTAATGATTGTTTCCTTTATTTTATTTTATTTTTTTCCCCAAGTACATTGCCTTTCTGTTTTTTGTGAAAAAAAATTAAGAGTGTAAAAGTGATCCACTGTGCCCCGATCTCCCCTACCTCTTTTTCTTTTCTTCTATATACATAAAAAATAATCTGGTGTGTCACTCACACAATTTTCTATTACCCTGAAATTTAATACTATAAATACAGGTTGGAGATTATGAGGTAAGATAACGAGTACTGTTATGTAAACCTATGTTAAACAATTCAAATTAGGTAATAACAGGAGACTTGGCATTGGAATATTAAAACCCGAATAAACTACTACGTCAGAAATGCCAAAGAAAAATATCTGAGATGCATACAGATGTTTCGGTAGCCTTAAGCGTGCCGTCTTCAGTGCAAAAAGAATTCTGAATCTGGAGAAGTGCTCATATATATATAGGAGAGAGACCGAATTTAGTTCAACCAATAGGATTACGAAAAAGGTGGGGAGTGTGGCCAATAGGAATTTAGGAATGTGTAGCTGTGTAAACAGTAGAAAAATTAAGAAAATGTGGACTGAATGTAAAATTTCCAACAAATTAGGCTTCGGAAGAGTTTTATATGATAATTAGTTCTATGTGAGGAGGGCTACTGCCCCCACTCAACCCCCTGTTTCATTAAGGCACCAACATTTATATAGAATTTAATTTGGTTATTAAAAAATAATTTATTAAAATTATTATTTAAACAAATTATCTTTTATCATAATGCAAACGATTTCCATATTAGAGAAGTAGTATAATACTAAATATCCAAAAAAAAAGTAGAATTTATTATTTTTTTAGTTCCCCATCATACTATAGGTATGGGGAACTTAGGTAATCGTGAAAATTTTCGACCTCGGTTTTTTTTACTTTTTTTTACACGTTTTCGGGTGTGAGGAATCCGAAAATGAGAAAATTTGTATGGTGTCTGTTAGTGCGTTAGTTTGTTAGTCTGTGTACACAATATCTCAAGAAGAAATTGTCGCAGAGAGGTCAGACCAGCTTTTAAATATTACTTTCGACACTGGCAAGAACCCTATTCATTTGCAACATTCAAATTAAAAAACTTTGTAAGTTATTAGAAATTTACGATTTTCTTACCATGGGAGAATAGGACAAAATTTCACTTAAATGTGCATTAAATGGAAACTTTACTGTAAAAATGTCAGACCAGTTTTAAAATATGTGTTTTGATGCCAGAATGAACATCAGTAACTATAAATGCTACTTTGAAAATTTTGCAAGTTATTGGAAAATTACGAATTTCTTAACATGGCAGTATAGGGCAAAATTTCACATAAACGTCAATTTTGAGAGATATATTCATCATAAAGATATCAGACTGCTTTTGAAATATTATTTAGGACACTGGCATGAATATTAATGACTATGAATTTTCCCAATATAAAAATTTCATAAGTTATTGGAAATTTACGAATTTCTTAACATGGCAGAATAGAGCAAAATTTCACATAAACATCAATTTTGAGCGATATTTTCATCGCAAAAGTGTCAAGCCACCTTCGAAATATTATTTAAGATACTGGCATGAATATCATAGACTATGATTTTTCCAATTTAAAAATTTCATAAGTTTTTTGGAATTTACGATTTACTTAACATGTCAGAATAAGGCAAAATTGAGCATAAATGTCCATTTTGAGGATCATATACATTAGGCAACTTCAAAAGTACGTTTATGATATTTGTTTGAACATGATTGACTACAAATATTCTAATAGGAAAATTTCGTAAGTTATTCAAAATTTAAGATTTTATCAACATAGCAAAATGGGGCGATATTTCATATAAATACGCATTTTTGGGAAAGTTGCATTGGAAATAGTAGCATGAAAATAAACTACAAAATTGATCCCAATAAAATAAATTAATAGATTATGATAAGATATCGAACAGAATGGTGGGTAGCCTAGTAGGCGAGGATTTCGTTCTGCCACTGTGTCAAGCGTTTGGTCAAATTCATTTCTCTTAACATGTATATAATAAGTCCTGTACAAAAAATTTATGAGAACATACATATGATGGGGAACTGAGCAGAGTCAACCTATGCCAACTAGTTTTTTTTTGTGTTGTTGTTAAAAATGAAAAAAATCGATAACTGTATTTTAAATTATCGCAGATCGATGGTTCTACCATTCGTTTTAAAGGTATTGGCGAGCTCTTTTGAAAGATACCCATCATGAAAATTTACTCCCCTCGAGGGGGGACTTCCCCCCCCCCAGGGGGGAGACAAGGCTCCTACATACACAAATTTTTTTTCACAGTTAACTATCTCTATTAAAAAAATATATATTCGTTCCATTTGGCTTAGTGCTGTCTACAGATGTTAAACTGTACTTTCCTGCAATTTCCCCCATAGACGTAATGTATTTGAATACTTTTGAGTGTCCTTGTACACGAACCATTTGCTTCATGCTTCATCTCAACGAAAAGCTTACTGTAGCATCCCTATATGATACACATTTAGAATACTGAGTTTGGAATTTCTGCTACTATTTGTTCTTGAGATATGCTGATAACAGACACACAGACCATTTGCTAAAAACATGATTTTCGTATTCAGGGGACCTCAGAACATGTAAATATAACAAAAACTCACGTTCGAAAATTTGTCACTAAAACAATACTTTCTCGACCCTATGGGTAAGAAAAAGTAAAAAGTTAACTAGATTTGTGAATTTTTTTACGGTTTTCAATGGATTTGCATGTTTTGAGAAATACTGAACATGATTTGACCATTTTTAGAAAATGTCAGTCTCTGTATGTGAGTTTAACCAAAAAAAAAAAAAAGAACTAAGATATTGCCTGTAAGACACAAACTAGGCTTTCTATTGACATTTAGTATTGCATTTTTCAGAGATAAAGTTATCTGCACTTACAATGTCACAATGAAAAAGTATTTTTTATAAAAAAAAATAAACAATTTGCACTGCTTTAATTTGTATATATATTTAAAAAAAATATAATAAATAAAAAAAAATACAGGGGAAAGTTTTGCGACGGCTACAACATACTAATTTATTCAATTTGTCTGATTTATATTCTTACAGACCTGTGACTCATGCTCAGTGTACTTCAAATTTTGTTCAGAAACTTTTATAATAAAAAATATTATTTTTATTTATTTATTAGCAAGCATAATTACATAATGCTGCATATGAAATTTGTTTTATTTTTGAATAAACATTAGTATTTAATGCTGAATATGTAAACTCAAATATATAAATAAACTATTTATATTCTTACAGACCTGTGACTCATGCTCAGTGTACTTCAAATTTTGTTCAGAAACTTTTATAATAAAAAATATTATTTTTATTTATTTATTAGCAAGCATAATTACATAATGCTGCATATGAAATTTGTTTTATTTTTGAATAAACATTAGTATTTAATGCTGAATATGTAAACTCAAAAAATTAGTAAACACAATATAATGATAATAATTATACATTTTTAGACATATGGGAACTTTACATTTTTGTTAACTCCTGACCCCATTGAAAACCCATTCTAAAAAATTCAGGTTATAATAGCTTTTAGTATGTACAAAAAACTTTTTTTTTTTTTTTTTTTAAGAAAAAAAAAAAAAAAAGCTTTAATGTATTTTCTTTATTTAAACAGTTTCATTCAAATCTGAAATGGTCAGGTTGGGTAACTGTTTGATTTGCCATGAAATGACCCAAATATTTTGCATTGTATTTTGCGAAAAAAATAAAATATTTAAAAATCTAAAACATGTTAAAAAAAAAAAAATCTATAGAAAACAATTTTGCCTAGCAACAATTGTCAACATCATAATCTAAAATTTATGTTGTTACTATTTTTTTTTTTTTTTTAAGTTTAAACACACAAAAAAAATTCAAATGTCACCTTTATAACTACACTCAGGGATTTAAAAAAAAAAAAAAAAAAAAAGTGCCGCACTGCAGAAAAATTGACTTATACCTTTTTTATTTGTAATAACTTCAAAACTAATGGTTGAAACAAATAAAACTGTCATGTTTGCATAACACCAAAGAGATGAAATGATACTTATGTACAGTCAGGGGGAAAAAAACGCAACACCCGCTGTAATTTCGTTATTAATTAACGCAGGAACATCTAATACACATAATTCAACAGGAAATTAAATGCACTTTCTGAAGATGTCATCGAATTTTGAATTAGGGGTCATCTACATATTGAAATGAGCACCAACTTTGATTTTTTCAATAGAAGCACCAATTTTGACTTCACATTCGAATTTCTGAGAGTCTGGCAGTGCGGAAAAGTATACTATTAAAATTTGTATACTTTATCTTTAGTATTTATAGTTATAATAAAAAATGTGTTAGGGGGTTATCAGTAAATGTAGAAAAATAAAATTAAGATCCTATAAGAAACAGATAAAATTTTAATGTTTCACACTGGAAATCTTTCAGGTAAAAAAGAATTATAAAAATTAATGACTTAACTAACAAAGTTAACTTAACTGACTTAAAGTTAATAAATTAATTTTCATGCAAAACTTTATAAGAGACGGTCCCCTAAACCACTCCAAAAGAAAGATTTATTTATATCTCGAAAACTAATAACTAGAATGCAGTGGCGCACCCACGGAGGGGGCTTAGGGGGCTTAAGCCCCCTCCAGAACCAGCTGACACAGTAAAAATTTTCAGATATGCATGAAAAATATATATATATTACTCAAACACAGATACTGTAAGCCAAAATAGTTTATTAATTATATATTAAATATCAGGAATTTTTGAAATCCTTACTGTCAAACACAAAAACAATGAGCTAGTTCTTTGATTTTTAATTGAAAAATACCCTAGACATTCCATTGCAGTTTTTAGGGATAGGCTTCTAAGGTCTTAATGCATATACTGTTATCACGAAATCGAGTATCTAAAAAGTCAGGCAGAAGAAGCAATCTGATCTGCCCAGGAGCAGAAAGTACTTATAACTGCGTCGCCCGTCGCAGAACAATTGAGGCTTTTGCAGAACATTTCATCTATCCCTAACTGGATAATGTTGATATAGCTAACATTCTAAAATTAATAAAACCTAGATATGTTCAACTGACCTGTAAATCTGTTAGCATACTAGAAAATTGCTGGAAACAGTCATTGTTTCAATGTATAGACAAAATTTATAAACATTTTGTAAGTAACATATCCACATTAATGTGACACTATTAATGCCAAAAGCCATTGAAAAAATTGCAAATTCTGGGTGTATTCCTCAGTTTTAGATTATAAAAATTTTAAATCATGTTTTATTATAAATGTGTAATAAATACTTTACTAATAAGCAGTGATGCCAACTTCTAATGACAAAAAAGCAGGAGATTTTTTAACAGAAATCATGAGACTTTTTCCAACAAGAAAGTTTGAAAGAAAAATGAGTAAAATAATGCAAATTTAATTTTAAGTAAAGCTTTATAAGCTTAGGAGGTATTTACAAAGCATCAGTATTAAAATTAAATGAATAATATATGTTTCTTGCAGTAAAAACAATTAAAAAAAAAAAACACTCAGACATACAGTTGTCTAAAATTTAAGTCAAAATAGACAGATTTGATCATTCTGCTCCTAATATAAAACAATAAGAATCTTAATTATCTTTCAAAAGAAAAGGTAATAAAGAAATGAAAATATCAGCTATATTCTAATGAAATTTGAATACTTTAAGTTTTCAATAGTTATAGTATTTAAAAAAAAAATAAATAAATAAATAAATCTTTTGATAATAAGATTTTTCATTATGCAAAAATGAAAGTTAAAAATTTATTCTTAGCAAAAATTAGTTTCAAAGTATTGTATAGTAATTCACATTCAAACTGAACTTGATCAATTGCAGGGCAAGATAAACTTCAATTTTCTTTCAAATTTTTTTACCCAATCCCACAAATTTTAAGCATAAATTATGCTAAGAGGGAAAGATAAAAATTACATCAGAAAAGCAGGAGAAATGAGTGGAAAAGCAGGAGCATAGAAAAACAAGCAAAAAGCAGGAGACTCCTGCCAAAAGCAGGAGACTTGGCATGTCTGAATAAGTATTACTTTTATGCTTATTTTGCATTTTACTGTGCTTTGACAAATTTGGACAAAATACCCGCAGAACATCTGCAAATTTTAATGTCTCGTTGCAGAACATCGGATGTAATTCTGCTCCTGGGCTGATGTGGAAGTAAGCAAGGATATATTTGTCAGAAAAATGGGATACCAGGCTCATACAATTTTGTATTTTAATTTATGAGTATTTATAGCATTTTTGTGAAAGTTTGTTTTGTTCCTGGGCAAAATTAATACATTCTCATCGGCAAATGACAATTCTCATTTGATGTAAAATAAAAATTAGCCCTGCTCTTAGTCGTTCCTCTAAAACTATATTTTAAATTAAAAATTGACTTTGCATATTTGTGTTAAACCCTTTAAATGCCGCTAGTGCAAATACATACTAGTGGAATTTTGCATCAATTGCTAAAGATAAAATTTAATGGATTAATCACAAATAATTATTTTTCTAAAAATATACCGATTTAGAGGAATGCCAGAAGGCGTAGTTTACTGTTCAAAGTAGGAAAATGCCCCAATTACAATATGTCAAGATATTTTACAGATGCTTGAGAGGGTGAAGTCACTTATTTTTTTTTTTATAGACCATACAGTAGGATCCATGCACGGTTTTCATTTTTGCTTCTGATGTCACTGAGATCTAAGCCCCGTTCTTGGATAATGCAATTTTTGCCTGTTATAAAAATTCAAATTTCATAATATATATATACATATATATATATATATATATTATTGGACTACAATATCCTGTAATGACATTGCTCTGAAAGATAATGCTTGTAATATTTACTAACAGCACAAATAATTCTAAATAATATATTATACATTAGAATTAATGTTTTAGGATATTAAAAGGTTCTGCCCCCTGCTTGCTGTGTTGACTAACCCCAACGAAGACTACATGCCCGATTTTTTCTGTTAACCGAACCTAGAAGGAGCATCGCCCCTATACTCCAGATAATTAAATAAAAATTGCCATATAAAAATTTACATGGAAATTCTGTTATAATTCATAGAGTATTAAATTTGATCAAAGTCTATTTTCGATAGAAATATTTGGGGGGGGGGGGGGGAGCATTTCATTTATGGCGAATTTTATGTTCACCAGCTTGTGATATGGGGCCATGCCTAGAGGTGCCAAGTTTCAATAAGAGCTATCAGTAATCAGAGTTATATATTTATGAAACGTGAACCGCCTCACGGAATAATTTTTATGCACAAACTCACACATAATAACGAATCGCACAGTTTTTGTAAAAGAATATATAATATATTAATTAAAAAATCAGAAAAATTTCTAAACAAAAGTAAATAAATATGTATTTCTTTACCTTCTTACAAAATGAAAGGTTTTTTTTTTTTTTTAACCTGCTTTGGAGGGGGGAAAAACATTTGGATCTCTCTCTCTCTCTTATTATTTATTTATTTACTTATTTATTTATTTTTTGAGGGGGGGGTACAAAAATTTATTTGATTTATTATTATTATTTTTTAATAGTCGCTTTTTTATAGACAACTGTTTTTATGGTATTAAATACTAAAGCATTGTTCTGTTTTTTGTGTCTGTATCTTGCATATTCTTTGTTTGGTGATACAGTATGTATTTTAAATTTACTAAGGAAAAACAAATAGATTCATCAAGTTCAGTAATAAAGCCTAAAAATAATTGCATATGTGAGAAATATTGAGTATATCACTTTTTTGGTTCTAGAAGTAAGTCTTGACCTTGACACTAGCTGAGAAGGGGGAGGGGCAGTCAAAATATTAGATGAATGAGAAATGAAACAATTCTACTTCTTTATAGGTTCTAGAATCTAATAAAGCAAGTTTAAAATGAATATTGACATTTATGTTGCTGATGGAGAAAGACTGGGAAACTAAAGGCTTCCGTTGTACGTTTTATCGTCGATCATTAGTGGGGATTATTTTTTTTTAACGATCGATGTCCGCGATTTTTTTAAAAGTGTATAATCCGTAATTTTTATATGTTGTCCGTAATGCCGTAAATCCGTAATAAATTACGGACAAATCGTAATAATTGGCACCTCTACATGCCCATAGTAGAATATCCCTTAGAATATCCGTTATTTGAGGGAATGGTGATCTGTAACCATATAAAGTTTAATGAATCACAGTACTCCATATGAAAACGAACATTATTGCCATTTTATGATTTTATTTAAGTTTTTGAGAAAATATAATTAAGCATTACACCTTTTAAAACTAAAACAAAAATGGAAAATCAGGAGGTATACATTGATTATCAACACATTCCAAATGTATGTATTCGTTGTATCGTATAACATTCTATGTTCTTTGTCTATATTATCACACAATGGACAAACAGAAAGACAAACATATAGACTAATTGAATTCATAATCACTCTAAAACATTGTTGGAAAGTGTTAAAAGTGCCTAACACAAACAGATATGCTGCTCGTATTTTCCTATTTGCACCCTTTAATGTATTGAAACATTTTTGCGTAGTCCTGTAAATCTGGAGGTTAAGCATATTATAGTTTATACAAAACATTTTCTTAGCATATAAACAATAAATGCGAAATTCTTTATGATTTTTTGATGAAGTTATTTAAAATGTCTCCCCTAAAGCGCAAGGCATTGGCATTTTTTGAATGTCCCTGTACACAAACCAGCCGCATAGGTTCTATTAGAGCCATTTTAAGTAGGGAATAATCAATAATGAATTTGAATAACACATATCATTAAAAAATAAATAAATAAATAAAAATAAAATGAAAATAAAAACTAGTATGCTGTGGACACCACAAAATTTTCTTCTATATTTTCCTATACAAATTCACTAAATCTTAAAACATGCATGTTTATAATAGTTATCTCACATATCAAGTTTCGTACAGTTGTATGCCATTGAAGTTGAGATATAACTTTCTCGTTATCGAGGAAATTTGCAGTATAGCAGAGCCACCTATTGGCCGATAAGCATTCAAATTGAATCAGCATATGGCTTTCACATATATCACGTTTTGTTCCATTATAAGCAAAAGAACCTGAGATATAGCCACCCCTTAAATTGCGGAAATCGCTGTATAGCAGCGCCACCTGTTGAGCGGTTGACACTAAAAGTTTATAGACACTCATTTAGAATAGAGTGCATCAATATATAAACTTATATGCAATTCTATGCAGTAGTTCCTGAGATATAGCTTTCCTTTAAATTGCAGAAATATCTGTATAGCAGCGCCACCTGTCAGTCCATAAGTATTCAAATTGAATCAGCATAATGTCTCACAATGGCCTTCTCTTATACCAAGTTTTGATTGATTATACACAATAGAACCTGAGATGTAGCTTCCTCTTAAATTGTGGAAATTGCTGTATATCAGAGCCACCTGTTGAGCGGTTGGCATCAAAAGTTGACAGGCACTAATATAGCTCAAGGTGCATCTACACGTAAATTTTTATGCAATTCTAAGCAGTAGTTCTGGAGATACAGTTGCCACAAAATTTTTTCCCACACACACGCAAGCGCTAAGTTATTAAAATTTGGTTTGTAGAAATACCTCTCATAGAACGAAATGCTTTGGAATACTTTCGGCTATTCCTGTACATAAACCAATAACAATATTTACTCCATTTTCCATAGAAAACACTCCATAATGAACATATATCAGTTCGAGAATGAACATACCTTCTTATTTCCGCTAAAGGCACGGCTTCTTCTATTCCTCCTTCTTCCCTTTGACCCCATTCCGCTAAGGGCACGTTCCGCTAAGGGCACGGTCGCTAAAGGCACGACACCTGTGATATTGCACACGGCAGTTTTTGATCGCAGATGAACCTACAACTTTATGTTTGCAAACTCAATTCCAACCCCAACTGACCGAACTACTGTAACTTAGCATGTTATATATCAAGATAAATTCCTTGATTGCACTATTCACCTTAAATTCAGTTTCTTTCATTCGTTTATTTATTTCAAAAGAAACATTTAAAACAGATTCTTTACTATATGTATGTCTGCATACCAGCGGCGGCTCATGAACCGAAAATAGGTGAAGGGGCATTTCACCTAATATTTTACACTGTATTCATTTGTAGAGTATAAATTTACATCAAAATAAAGTGAGTATTTTTAGTTAAAATTATGCTTAATAAAAATTATGCATTAAAACTACTTAAAATATTATTTCTCAGCTCTTCACCTATTTTTCGTTTACAAGACGCTGCTGCTGCGAATATGGCCATAAACCTATTACTATAGGACCCAATTATTCTTCAGCTCCCTCCAGACAGAAATTCTGGGTGCGCCACTGCTGGAATGAGCTGCAAATTTGCATACCCATATTTTTCAGCATTAGGATTCATTTTATGTAAAAATTAATATAGGTCATAATTCATAATTTTTATGAATATGAATTTATTAATATTTTTCAGAATCAAAAGTAATGATGGATTGATTAGGTTTGGGTTTCTTCATTGTATCTTGTAAAAAAAAATTATATCGTTCGTGTTATTTTTTGTGAAGATATTAAAAAAAGTTTGAAATATGAATTTAACATTAGCACCTTCAAACTTTGAACGCTTATAACTCTGTGAAAAAATAAGTAAAATATACGACCAATATACTTTTTCGTGCTGTTGTGATCCCAGGAATTCAAATATAAAATAAAAATGGGGCATTACCATTGAAAAAATCAAAGTTGGTCCATGTTTTAATATGTAGACGACCCCCAATTCAAAATTTCAGTTCATTTTCTGAAACTACTCACAATTCCCTGTCAAATGATACCTATTGCATTTTTCTACATTGATTAGCAATGAAGTTAAGTTGAGTGTTGCGTTTTTTTTTTTTTTTTTTTTCCTCCGACTGTACCTACATTTTTGATTTAGTAATATGCTTAATTACACTATACGAATTACTTAATAAAAATCTACATAAAATTTTCTTTTTAAACATAATATAATAAACATATACTCTGTACTCTATTATGATTTATTATATGAAATAAACAAGTTATGTTTTGATATATAATATTTCTCTAATCTGGTTAAGTTACGATTATATTTTGTCAAAACGATACGATAATGATCTAATTAATAAAATACGAGAGGGGAAAAAATAAAATAATATTTATAAATGAGCAATAAGCACACAGACTCAGTTCAATGATCTTTAATAAGGAAAAATGACGACATTTGTCTGATGAGATTATTTTATGGAAAAATGTATTTTTAAAAGTTGCTTCCTTAATATCTTTATAAACATTGTTTTAAACATAGGAATGCTTTAAAAATATATACAGAACATGAATTATTATCATAAATTGACTAAAAAAACAGCAATGGTAAAAAGTATAATCAAAATAGGAATTAGTTTTCTTTAAACAAAAAATTACATCAGAATAATAAAATAAAAAGTCATCGCCAGCCTGGCGACAAAAATTTAAAAGGCATCATGGGGGACTTATACTAAAACTGTAATGCCTGTGGTAGTATAAAAACAGAACAGGGTTGTGAACAATGAATTTTATTTTGAAAACTTTCCTTGAATAATTTTGGTTTTGCTATTGCACAATATTAATTTGATTCTAATAATAATTTGGCTTCTAATAAATTGAATTTTAATTAGGGGGTGAAATTGGTACATAGTATTTATGAGTTTCAAGTTTTAAAGGTAACTAACAAATAAAGTGCGAAAATTTCGCACTGGCTTGCTAGTATGAAATAAAACTATTTCTTAGATCTAAACAATTACTTAATAAAAATATGCATTCTGCATTGGGTTAATTTCCACCTTTATATGGAATAACTACTTTAATACGCAATGGTATAAATAGTTAGTGTTTTAATATAAATCTCAGAAATTTCACTGTGCTAAATATCATAAACAATTTTTTCTAGTTTTTGCAGAGTTGTACGCTCTAAATTTCGAATATTCCCTTCTCCTCTGCCGCCTTTTTATACACTAAACATTTTTGAGCAGATTGAGATTAGAACTGTTTCCAGGTCTGATAAAGAAGAAATTCTGCGATATTCTTTGTAGGATTTAATTTAAAATAAAAAATTATGATTACTTACAGAATTATAGGTGCTTATGGAAATGGAGAGGTAATTTTAACAATTTGAATCAAATTTACCACAGAACAAACATCATGTAGCAAGGTGCATTGAAAGTTTGTATATAAATTTTAAGTCACCGTAGCACCAACCCTATTGATTTTGGTGAATCTAGTATGTATAGTTTTTTTTTGTTGTTGTTGTTGTTTTGTATTTTAGCAGTGTAAACTTAATTCTCTAAAATGGTGCACACAACTTGTGTACTGGGGGAAGGGGGGGGACAGGCCTCTGATCATGAGGAGGGCCTCCGAAGGAACTTAACTTTTAAGTATATTTATCTGGTGAAGTTGTCATTATTTTAATCTGATTACGTCATTATTTATTGTGCATTATTTTAATCTGAAACATTCCCTGCAATTCCCCTTTAAACCATAAATTCCTGTTAAATGAGCCTTAACATACAAAATGTGACAAGTCCAAAACCAAAAAAACTCATTTATGCCAAGCTTGACCACTGCCCTTGGCATTCTTGTTGGTTTGGCTTCTGAATAAATCTTAAAACTAACTTCATAGCTTTTTTATTGTAATAAATTCATATATAAAGAAGTGCAAGGGGGGGGGGGGGGGGCTCAATGTAGTTGGGACTTCAGTTAGGAGGGCTCCCAGTGAGATTTTTGTCCTGGGCCTTGAGAGTTGTAGGTCTGCCACTGGTGCACACTGAGTTACACTAAATTTAACACTGGGTTATAAAACTTACAGAAAAGTGGTGGAAATCAAAAATGCATGAGTTAGAATACATCAATTCGAGAGTGGAATTGGAGACAGATTCTGGAAATAATTTTTTCACTAAAATATTAAAATTTAAAAAAAAAAAAAAGAGTTTTCTCAAAATTGAAAACATAATCGCCAGTTAAAATATATTAGTCACCAAAGGCAACCAAGTTACCGTATTTCATGAGCCCTGGCCATTAACAACCTTCATACTAGATTTCCAACCTCTCATACATGAATAATCTAAAAATTAAATGATTAGTACTGCATTAAAAAACTAAAGATTACAAAGAGAATATATATTCTTTTCCAACATTACAGAAATCCTTTTATCAGGTTGAAGCTGTACCAGTTGCAAATCATAGCAAATAAATTTCATGTCGAAACTGGTATGGAAAACTAGTAGGGGCTACTTTCACTATCCTTTCGCTAAAGAAATTCCATTTATCAGGAGTGCATGAAAGAGGGTTCCCTTGTGATCTTTGGAGATGCTTGTTCTATGCTTAAAACTGGTGGATTTTTCACAGATTTTTAATAGTTTTTCATTATACCCAAGTAAAGCAATCTGTTCTTCTATATCAGGGGTCGATCCAGGTTTTAATTTTTGGGTCCCTTTTTTGTGAAAAACAAAATATTTTTTGGGAAAAAGTAAAATATTGTGTAAAATCTTCAGTTTTTACAATCACTTTATGTAATGTTTAGTATCAAGTTAATAGAGTTTCGTTGAGCCAAATTAAGCCATTAATTAAAATTAATACTGAAAATATGAAACCATTTAATAAAAGGATCATTTTTATAAAACAAAATCTTGTGAAGGGACTCATTTTATAAAATTTGAATTTTGTGAAGGGTTCCTTTTCATGGATTTGAATTTTGTGAAGGGTCCTTTTTATGAATTTGAATTTTGTGAAGGGTCCCTTTTTATGAATTTGAATTTTGTGAAGGGTCCCTTTTTATGAATTTAAATTTTGTGAAGGGTCCCTTTCTATGAATTTGAATTTTGTGAAGGGTCCCTTTATACTATGTGGAATTTTGTGAAGGGGCCGCAAAAGGGACCCAAATTTTGCCTGGATCGACCCCTGTAATATGCATTGCATATGCACAATACTATATTTATAATACAGAAATATTTCATTTCAAAATGTTTTATAAATTAATAAAACAACTTTGAACAGGGCTCTCCTCAGAGGTAAAAACTGGATGAGAATTTCTCATTCTTACTCAAAAACAAAGTGAGATTTCAAAAAAGAATGTGAGAACAGAAAAATTACCTAGAAAAAAATTCTGAATTAATATTAATTGCTAATGATGTCTAATTTTACAGCTCATGGGTATAAATTGAATTTAATCGCATTTAATGATTTAATTGTTTAAATACATCAATATTTTCACTGCCAGTTACTGAAATAGGCAGCTGTTGTACTGCAAATGGATAAAGCTTGCAAAATACGTTATTTTCTTAGCCAAGATTTTAAAAAAAATTTTAAGATCATTCAAATTTTGTGAAAAGTTTTACACTTTAAGATTCTTAACTTTTATTAAATGACCTGTTTTCGTACAAAAAATTTTAATAAATGGCCCCACAAGAGTGCATGAATATCTCTCAATGTTAAAAATTTTATGTGACAAAATTAAAAACATGCGAGATTCTCGTAATCTCATGCTTTAGTGAGAACCCTGTTGAATATTTCTTGGGGGGGGGGGGGGGGGGGGGGGCTGCAGCTCTTGCTATGAGCCACTCACCATTGGTCTAAAAATGTTAAAACAGCTAGATTAGAATACTTTAAACTTAAACACAGGAATAATAAATGTCTTGAATGCCAAAGGAAATAAACTATTTCACTGGCATTTAGAATACCATCATCAGACGGTATGGTAAATGCTACCTTACAATACTGATGGTTCCCCAATGGACATATATTTCAAAATTTAGTCACACCAGACTTTTATTTTGACTATGTTTGACAGAAAAAGACAGGCTTAATGCTTAAAGGGTTAAGTAAAATAACTTGATAAAGAATAAAAATTTTCTAGGCAAACCCTATAAAAATTACAAAAGCAAGCAAAAACTGTTTTGAGTCAGAAATAAATGAGCAAAACTCTTCATCAGGCCAAAAAACAAAATATAGGCATAGAAGCAGCAATGTTGTTGCTCCTTCATGTTTACTGTATTTTTTTGTCCAAAGAAGGATTCTGTTCATTTTCTTAGAATATTCTTACTACAATTAAAACAAATCTTAAGCATCTTATACTGATCTCATATTACAAATTATGAGGAATAGCAATCTAAAAACTTCATTTTGCTTTCAGTGGCGTCGCCAGGAATTTTTTCAAGAGAGGGGTATCTTAAAATCCTTGAAAGTTTCTACATATTTTAGAAATTTAATTAGACTCAAAATGGTTGTCTTAATTGAAATAATTAAGCAAGCCTTTGTATATAAGAATCTGTCTCAACAAATCATTATATAGTGTAACCCCGTTTCCTACGCCTAGCAGTGAGGACGAGTCTAAAATCTTGGAGGGTTTCCAAGTTGACCAACAGGTTTGAATTTAGTAAGCATCCAGTCATTCGGTATTCCCTTATCGCTTATTTTCTCTCAACGAAAAGCTTGTCTCTCCTATTTTACTAGCGGACTCGTTGAATCCGCACTTGCGCAGAGGCTTCCATGATCGCAAGAAATGTAGATGCAATTTAAGCTAGGACATTTTATTAATAAATATTATACAGGTTATTTTAATCAAACTGAAAAATTTATGGGTGAACTCAAACTCTGCTCTACTTGCATGAAAAGGTTAGAGCCGACTTGATTCACATGTCGAATCAGTTTCGCATTAATTGGCTGTGATAGAAATTTTATTTGGCTAATCATTGAAAATCTAATGACATACTAAAAGCTTTAACCACCTTGCCTGTATGTGCCGATGCTCATGTTTGCTTTATAGAAAACATGATTTTGTAACCTCAGGAGACATTCCTAAAGGTAATTAAAATACAGATATTTTGGGATTTGTTATGCATGCTCAGCTTAAAGGCAAAGTTTTCTCTACCGAATTTGAAAAGGGTGCTGCTTGCTTTTTAGTTTGAAAAACAGCACCCTTCTTGCCTCTCCTTATTTAAAAAAAAAAAAAACTTATTTCTTTTGGTATTGCAGAATTTCCTGTTGTATTTCAGGCTGATTATTTTTATTATTCATACATTGAACATTTTTTTTTTTTTAAAGCAATATTTTAACTTTTTAAAATACTCTTCAATTTTAAATTTCTTCACAGATATAAACATTTGTTGCTGATGTCTCATATTATAATGGAAAAGAGTATACTACTAAAGATGAATTATCGTGCATGTTAGAAAATGTATGATGAATTTTAGAGTGAAATCTATTAATTTACACAAATATTTAGTATTTAAATTATTATTGAGTCAAATGATTTGGTGTAATATTGTATTTTCATGAGAAACTATATCTTTTTCTTGTTCTAATTATTATTATTATTATTACTAGCTGGTTTTGCCCGCTTCGCTGGACACTATACTTAAATGAGTTCTTAAAATCACATATCATTATTAATAACCTAAGTTAAAGTTCCTGCTGTCAGGGTTGGCTATGTTTCGGACACTATGGTAAAAACCACGGTATAACCATGGTTTTTACCGTACTGTCCAAAACTATATTTTTTAGTAGAATGATATTTTATTAAAATTATGCAAATATTTGAAAAAATTACGAAATTATAATTATTGTTGTTTTGTAACATTTTCCACTTTCCAGTATAGTCCATAATGTTTAGTGAAAGATACATATATTAACAATTATAATATTGAAAAGTAAAAATTTATTACTGAAGCTTTAATGGAAAAATGTGGATAATTTTACTTCAAATATTGATATTTATAATATTTACACACACATACACAGTATATATAAGCAACGTGAATAAATATATCAAGAGAACAAAGTTAAGATTTACAATAAATCATCTTAAAATAAATATTAAAAATGTGCAGCTACACAAACATATTTTATTTTATTTTTGAATAAATGAGAAAATATATATGTAAAAATATTAAATAATACACACTTTAAAGATTTTTTTTTTTTTTTTTTTTTGGGGGGGGGGGGGGGGGGCATATCTGCTGTTTTTGAAAATGTATATACAGTAGAACCTCGATTAACCGAAATTCACCTCGATTAACCGAAACTCTCCGTTAACCGAAGTCGGTTTCTTCTTCACTTTTTTTTTTCACTTTCTACTATCATCCAAAATTTTCTCTTAACAAACATGTATTTTTAAAGTTTTTTTTTTTTTTTTTTTTTTTTTCCACATTCCTTTTGTATGCAAGCCATCCTTTCCAAACTACGAGTGCTGATAAATATTTTAGATGATTATTGATGAATTCTCGATTATCCGAAAATTTCGATTATCCGAAGTAAGTTCGCTCCCAATTACTTCGGATAATCGAGGTTCTACTGTACTTTATTGCCTAATTATAACTTTTATATTTTATTTATGGTATCTTTTAATATATGTAATTTATGAAAGAACTTTTAAAAATAATTTCTGTAAAATATTGGATATGTAAAACTATTTTACAATTAAAAATAAAAGACAAATTATTCATTTTGAATATAATATACATTTTTTATTGTAAGAAAATTTTTTGAGTCATTAAAATTAAATTTTTCTATAGCTATTTATAAATTGTAAATTTCTTTTAACTTAGAAAGGTCTAAATTTTCAGTATAAAATACTTTTAATCACTAATTATAATTGCTACTGAGAATGTAGGGAATAGAATTTCTTATAATTTTAGGTTTTGGACACTTTCGGACAGTTTTGTACAATTTTCGACAGTTTAGGACACTTTTGGACAGTAAAAACCACCTATCCTGTCCAAAACCAGTTTCAGACGTCCTAAACCCCAACCCTGCCTGCTGTGTTCTTTACATGTTTTTCCCACTCGCAAAGTGAGGAGTCTGGGTTTCCACTGCCATCGGCAGAACTTACCTGCTTTTTACCACCCCTTCCCCAGCGGGTATGTCCGAAATTTTTAGAAATCCCACCAAAGTACATAATGCGTACCCTTAATCAACATCCATACACCAAAATTCGAAATTCTAAGAAAATTTAAGATACTACTTATTGATATATTAAGTATTAAATCATATAATATACATATTTTAATAATAAGTTTACCATGTACTTGCAAGGGTCAATCTAGACAAATATTGGAGTCCTTTAGCTGCCCTTTCACAAAATTTTGTTTTATAAGTGATCTTTTTATTTTATAATTTTTTTTGTTTTCAAAACTATTTCCAATGACAACCTCTACTTGGCTCTATTGAACAAACACTTATTAACTTTACAGAGTGACTGCCCAAATGAAAATTTTAAACAAGGATTTTATGTATACAAATATATATATATATATATATATATATATAAAATTATTTTGTCTTTCACCAAAATAAGCCTAAAAAATTAAAACCTGAATCGACCCCTGACTCACTAGCTACTAAAAAAAGGTGTTAGAATAGTTTGTTATAGCTAATTATTACCTATTTTCAAGGGATATTTTCAAAACCTCTCATGACTAAAAACAAAAGTGTATAAGATTGAATTGGTGTAAATCAAGACGTTTATGGAGCGAAGACAATTGGGAAAAAATATTATTTAGTGATGAAAGTATGTTTTGTGTTTAATCTGGTCATCAAGGTATTCGAGTTTTGAGAATGAAGAAAGAAGCATTTGATAAAGAATGCCTTAAACACACGGTAAAATTTGCTGCTAGTCTCATGGTTGTTGCATGAGCACAGAAGGACTTGCAAAGTTATGCATTGTCTACAAAAAGGTTAACTGTTAGATATATCAAGAAATTTTGGAATATTACATGATTCCATCATTGGAAGATTTATTTGAAGATGATTTCATGTTGATGTTTCGGTTGATGAATTCATGAATTAAAAATTTCTAAATTGAAATTTCGTGGTCTATGGAGTTGTGCTACGATTATTATTGTCTCACCTGATATATCTGCGTCTGCAGACTCGGTGACTTTGCCAACGAATATTATGCGAGAAATGCCTAGCTGGTTGTCAGCCAGGGTAGCTCAGTGGTAGAGCATCCGTGCGTTAAGCGGGGGTGCCCGGATTCGATTCCCGGCTCTGGTATTTTTCGCATAGTTGGTAATAAATAAAAATATCAACCTTTACACTCCAATTTGATTTAAGATGATTTCATCTTTCAACAAGATTTAGCGCCACCGCATACCTCGGTGTCAACTAAGAATTGGTTCCACCAACGCAATATTAAGGTATTTCCTTGGCCACCAAAGAAAATTTCGTTATGAGAAATCTTTTTACGAGATCCTTACTCATATTTACACAAGTATAAGTTTAGGAGAAAATAACCATTAACTCTATAACAGTCATGAATGTGTTTTTGTGATTGTTTATCACCCAAATAAACATATATTTAAAATGAGCATGATTATAGTTTTTAAGTTTGTTTTTTTAAGTATGAAGGTCATACACAGTAGTCATGAAGTTTATCTTTAAATATGATATTACATATAAATAATATTCTTTGGGACCATTAACATTTATTTATACATTAATAACAAGCAAAAGAAAAGAAAATTAAAATATATACATAGTAGTATGCTTAATAATTATAACTGAATCATGAAATACATTTTCAGATTTTAAATGTTAAATAGGCCTTCAAAACATTAAAAAGTTTTTTTTTTTTTTTAAAGTAGCCTCAACCTGCTTTTTTTAAACCTGGGAAAAACTAATTTTAATCAAAAGATATTGGGAAATGAATGAAACTACACAAGATCCCATTAATTAATAAAACATTTCATAAATAATTTAACCATCATAATACTGTATCTAGGGACTAAATTTTAAGATGTTGCAAACACAAAGAAA
This sequence comes from Salticus scenicus, assembly GCA_963930645.1. NCBI lineage: Eukaryota > Metazoa > Arthropoda > Arachnida > Araneae > Salticidae > Salticus > Salticus scenicus. The sequence continues at coordinate 41,934,984 of OZ005650.1, forward strand.
AGTTTGCAATTTAAGATTAATAAATGTATGACAAGTCTAATTTTAGATTTTTTGCAATTATATTAAACTATATTTACAATATTTTGCATAGTAAGTAGTAGTATAAAAACGTTTAACAAAAATATAAAAATTTTCAAATGATAACCATTTACATAAAATTTTTGCATAAGAGGTTAGTCTTAGAGTAATTGATTTTACTATTAAGCACTATCCTAAACTTAAGAGGAGGGGAGAATACAGGATAGGAAACAAATATATTTTCTTTTCAGTTTTTGTTCTTCTGAAAAAAAGAACCATATTTTTGAAAACTAAAAAAATAATATAAAAAATTAGGCTTTTTTAATACTTAGGTAGGTAAATATTCAAGAAAATCTTTATAAACAATATGATTTTTAAAAAATGTATGACAAAAAAATTATTACTAAGCAAGGAAAATTATTTTGTTTTTCAATTTTAGATATCATTTGCATTTTTTTTTTTTTTTTAAGTGATCAAGCATTGAAAAATGATAAGTTATTTTGATTTCCTTCCATTTATCTCACAAAAATGTACAGAAATTTCATGAGAGATACATACATTATAATAACTTTTATATTTCTCATGGAAACAAAAATACTATGCAAATTCAAAGTTAGGATACAATAAAATTACCAGTAATATAAATGTTTGATATATATTATTTTTTAACATTAATATTTGTTTTTAGATCAATCTAAAAGTCTCAATATAGATACTGATCTAACCAATACAATTCTCTTTCATCTGAATTGTCAGAAAATAAAGTATTTTGAGGTTTGAACTTAAACAGGGAATATGGTGTAGAAAAATTGTGAACTTTATGCATGGCAGATCATAACTAAAATTTAGCATATTAAATGAAGGAAATGGTATAGCCAAAGAATAATGAAAGCAAATTATTTCACACACAAATTATTTCATTAAATGGCCATGGTGGGAATACAAATACTTAATCGTTTATACAATATAAGTAAATTAAGCAGCAAACATCAATTAAAAATCATAAAAAGTTTAGCTTTTTTTTAATTCTTTGAGCAGTGGCAAACTTTAAAATATATAAACAATATTTATGGATATCTATAACAGATGTATGCACATTTAATTCTTTAACTACACAAATTAAACGTAGATTAATTTCAATACCTTATTGTTCCGACGAAAGATAAAAAGACGGTATTTTAAATGAAATTCATAAAAAAATAAATGTAATTAAATACATCATATATTTCTTGCACATCAAAGTTCAGAATAAAAAAGAAAAATAAAAAATAAAAAGGGAGAAGTAATTTTTTTTTTTTTTTTTTCAATGGATTGATTTTTAACATAATGCTGATTTTCTTTAATACACATAAATTACCAAGATAATTTTTAAAGTGCGAACACTTCAACAGAAATAAAATAACTTACCCTTTAGAAGCGGTAATGCTTGGAGTTCAACATCGTTTGTAGATCTATACCTGGACGACCCTTGTGATTTCTTTGGTTTTCTTTTCAAAGATCCTTTCTTAAAAGGATCTATTTTATCCACAAACGGAGTTGCTGTTAAACTCGCTCCTGGATGGGCTGAAGTCATGGCTTTTTATGTAAATAATCCAAAAGTAAATTATAAAGAGTACTTGGTTTATTTTCTAACTTTTGGTAACAAATGACGATAAGTTTCTTTAAACATCACAATGATAGTTTGAATGTCTCGGAGGAAGACATAATTTGGAATTTTTTAAACGGACGAATCCTTATAGCAACAAACACAATAAAGATGTGATATTAATATGTTTTCAAACATCTTGAAGCTGATATCGATTGTAAGTAACTTTTTTTAAATTAATGATCAATTCAAAGTAAAAATAATCTCTATACTGCTGCATTTACAATACAAATTCTAAAAAAATAAATTAACATTTATGTGAATCTGAACACAAATTATAAGAAGCAGACAATATTTTCATTACATTTAATTGGATCTGATTTCTACGCTAAGCCTAATAAATTGACATTATGCGGCATCCATACAATATTTATTATTTTATGATAATTTACTGATGAATAATATATCCAATATAAAACCCAAGAATGTAAAAAGTGGGTATTTAAATGATTGAAATTTTAATATCTCACTACAACCTCCTTGAGATAATCGGCACACACCACATACCGTAAAACCATCATCTCAGTATTGCTATAAGGATTGAACCAATCCCAGCTGGGATGACATTACTTCCAAATGCACCAATCGAAATTTATCTTAACGATGAAGTAAAATAATCGGAGCAGAAAAATGAAAAATTAATTGCATAAAAATCGATAAATTTATCCTTTTTCAATAATACAACATGAGGATTAATTAAATGTAAAATTTAATTAGCATGAAAAAAAATATTTGTACCAATGAGTTATAAAAACATGAAGGTGTTTTCAACGCAGGCGTATCAGTTCTCTAGAGATAATATTTGTACATAAAAATCAGTGATCAGTTCAAGTGTTCAAGTATGTTAAAGAACGCGATATTACTGGAACGACTGAAAGAAAAATAAATTCTATTATAGAATTGTAGTTTTGTCATTTTTCGGTTAGATTATCCTAGATCTGTGTTGAACAACAGGTTAAAGTATACTTCAGAGCTGTCCTTTGATTTCTAATCCTGTAGTCCCTGGATCGAATCCAGCTTCCCAGGGGTGGCGTCAGAAGGGGGGCCGGGGGGGCACAGGCCCCCCCGTCGGGGAGTTCGTGCCCCCCCATCGGGGCAGATTCTCAAAATCTGTCGGGGAAAAAATACCCTATTTTTCCCCTTTGTTCAGCAACAAAATATTTTTTTTCCTTTTCATCATTCGGAGTTTGTCTTTCTAGAGAAGTTTTTTTTTTTTTTCCAGAAAAACTAATGGCATGCAACTGTGATGTCTTTGCTAGCATTGATATACTATGTATTCCTCTTCTATGTCAGTTGGTGGGAACGACAACAGGAAAATAAAGAAAGCGGCGAGTATTATTACTACAAGGATTGACCCATTCCTTATCTATTCCTTATCTTCTAAAATCACACTTGCGATGCTTCTGTGAAGAAGTCGCTTTTTTATTGCCTATTATCCAGCTCTCTTTGAAATGGACAAAAAGCATATAGGCTACATATGTTTCCATTTCCCTTTTTGTCTGTGAACAGCAACTAGACCACACACACACATGTTTTGTTTTGTTTTTCTTCCCTGGAAATTTTTAAGAATAAGATATCTTTTTAAAAAGTACATAGAAAAAAAGTACATTTTAATCCCCCCCCCCCCCTTAATAAGAACAAAAAAGAACGAAATTTCATTCAAATAGATCACGAAAATATAATTTGCATATTGATTGCCTTTACACACATTGCCTTTAATTCTACTAATTCTTATTCAGGATACTGTTTTCAAATATTGTGTGTCTATGTCGACTGTAGATGTAGGGAGGATGATACATCCAAAGAAAATATCTAAAAAATAAGATGAAAATGTGTCGCTTTTGCTTTAGAACTTAAAGACAGCTTTAACAATGAGAAATGAAATAAGTAAAATAATTGAGACCTTTTAATAAGATTTGTTTTTTGCATTCTATTTATAAAGAGAAAATTCTTTTAACTATTTGTGAAATTTTATAACGATAATTTGTTTAATATCTGTCAAATTCAAAGCATTAAAATATTTCCGTGTAATTAAGAGTCGTTTTAATAATTATATGAAATTAAAATTGTTATATTTATTTTACATCGCTACACTCTGCATCACCAACAAATTAAAAGTGTATTTCTCTTTTTAAAATTTACTTTTAATTACTTTTTACTAGAGAGTCAGGGAACAAAAGGGATGAAAAAAAAGGCAATCGGGGAACAATACAACTTTTACCGATTTTTAATGCTTGTTTGTATGAAAATCAAAAATTTCGGAAACAGTAAAGAATGTTCTTGCTCTATTTTATCAATTCAGCAGCTCATATAGGTTATTATTATCTTCAAAAGTCATATTGCAATTTTTCATTCAGCATTTTTTTTTTTTTTTTTTTTTTTTCCCATAAAAAAAATATTATCCCCTCCGTGGAAGATCAAAATTGTGATGACATGTTTCCGGGTCATCCTTAGGGATAGGGTACGTCCCAGACCGTCGCCAATTGTCTAGTGAGCAGCACTAGTGCAACGTTAAAACCCAACCAACCAACCAACTATAAAATATATTAATAATTATGAATTAATTCAGCCAACGACTGAAACATCTGTCGGTTCAATTTATAAATGTTAGAATAGGGAAAAACTACCTCAGAACTTGCAGTGCAGAAAGCAGGTTGCAAAATTTGATGATTTTAGGGCTTCACAGTGCAAGATCAAAGAAATTAGATTTAGAAAGAATAGTAACAATATTTGATAAAACCTATCCGAAACGCCGAATTCAGTTACAATAATACGTAAATGGATTTTATTTTTTTAAATTTAAATTTAAATTTAATGTGTATGCAGGAAATTCCCAGAAATCCACACAAATTGGAAAAAAATTATGTGTATTTTGGAATTTTGTGAAAATTAGCATTTATGAAACGAGATTTTGATACTGTAATGCATAAAAAATGAGGAAAAATAAAAATAAGTATGCTTGGAAAATAATTAGCATAATTAAAAAATAAAAGGAAAAATTAAAGAGAATTAGCAACTTAGTAAAAAATATGCATATAATGAAGTTTAATTTAATTTTTTCTTGAATTAAGAGCTTAAAATTTATCTAATAAAGTAAGATACAAAATTTTACACAACATGTGATACAATATAAGCTTCTATTACAAGTATATTACCTTTTATTACTTTTTTTTTTTAAATATAGGCAAAAATATTTTTTTATTTTATTTATTTATTGTTATTTATGAACAATTATTATTTCTTATTTATAGCATTAATGCATTTAAAATTTATCATCAACAGAAAGTAATCTGCATAAAATTAACTTTCTGTGTTTCGTGAGATTCAATTTCTGATGAATCATTGTTAATATCAGATGCTATCTTGAACTTTTCATATTAAAAATTTTACTGTCGGTTTGATAGTTACATTGGTTACAATATGCGGATTTCTGGAAGTCTACTGCATTTGTTCATGAAGTATTTAACATTATGAAGATTAAATATAATGTAATTTTAATATTGATGTTGTATGATTATGAGAAAATTATACCTTAAGTGCATATTTAAATCAGCATATTGTAAGTAAAATTTGAACATTTAAGAGAAATGTAATATGTATATACTTGGTTACAAATGAAATGTATTCCATGTTAAGAAGGAAGTTTTATCTGACATTTGTTGGATGTCTTTGACTCTATTTATTTTTTCACAACTATGCTCATGCTCTAATATGCATGATTTACTTTTTTTTTTTTTTTTTTTTTTTTTTTTTTTTTAAATATACATATTACATATATATATATTTTAAAAGAATAGGGAATAGCTCAATACATTGACGAGATGACACAGCGATTAATTTAAAAGCAAACTTAATAAAAACAATCTACCTTGAATTTAATACTCTAATTTTTCCATAAAATGTCTAATTTTCAGCTGGAAGAACACTAGCTCATAAATTACGAAATGTGAATGTGGCACTGGTGATGAATTTAATTAAATATAATTTTTAACTCCAATTTTCAACTGAATTTAGGAGTTTTTTTTACTGTGAAATCAAAATCATTATTTTTAATTTTTGACAAAACCAATAAAAAATTTCTTTTTTGTTAAAAAAGGTACATTTCTATAATATGATAATAATATAACGCGATTTATCATCTAACATGAATTGGAAGTTAAAAGGCTGGTAGCTTGTAAAATTAATTTAAAATGTCAATGCAAAGTGGCCTGAAAGGGAAAAAAAAATCACATTTTAAATTATTTTAAAAATATCTTAAAACTCAATAATTTTGAAATGAATTGAAAAAAGTTTGACAGTGAACTCATATTATTTTTAACCAATTTTTAACTCTTGCCAAAATCAGTTTACAATTCAAGATTTTTAAAATACTTGTTTTTCAGCTCCGATGTAAAAAAAAAAAAAAAAAAAAAAAAAAGAAAAAATTACGGGATTTATAATCTAACATGATTTAAATTCGGAAGATTGCAAGCTCGCATGTCTTAGCCGAATAATATGAAAAAAGGAATAATGCTAGCACGCAAATATTAAAATCTTAATGCAAAGTGACCTGAAAAGTTACATTTTAATTAATTAATTTAAAAAAAAATCTATCAAACAGAATTTTACTAAGAACCATCCCATATAAATCAGCCTTTATTTATTTTATTATTATTATTATTTTTAATAAGGGAAAAATTGCATTAAAGACGGTCTATTCGTTTGGACGTTACAGTGCCTCAAACACACAGTCTTCAAACTTATCATAACGCCCTTCTCTTTCTTATCTTAGTCGGTGTTAAAAATAATACGGAAGCACTTAAAAAAAAAAAAAAAAAAAAAAAACAGACAAATAAACAAAAAGAAACATACCATTGTATATTTGTCATAGCGGATAGACACTGACAGGAAGGTGCATCGTGTTAAATATGCCTGTAAAAATGTTTCTACATATAGTGCCCCCCTGTCGGGGAACCGGTGCCCCCCCGTCGGGGAATTTCTGACGCCACCACTGCAGCTTCCCGCACTCGTCGAAATAGAGTTAAAGCTGAAGCTAGAGTATTCATACTAGCCAAACATGAACTTAATGTAATAATTAAGGGATTTGATTATCTATGATTCACTATTCCTTTTCAGGGGGAGGGCTGCATCACTGCATATCTAAGTACGATTTGAGAAAAAAGCGAAAGTGATTTTCTGTTGAATCTTTTAATCTATTTTAATCGGGGGATTGAGATTTTATATGCACATACTGAGCAAAAAGCAAAGTAATAATACAGGATACAGTATAGATTAAAAATTTTATATTATTAGACATTCACTAAAAAAGAAAAAAAAAAAAAAAAAAAAAAAACTGAAGATTTTGTTAACTTTATTTATTAATGATTACCGATTTTCCGCATGAAGATATTTTTTTTATCAGGATGCTATTATTTTCTCTAAGAAGGTATGAAGTATACATACATAAGTGTAAATCAACTTTCGCACATTAAAAAGATACACGCAATGATTTATATAAAAAAAATAATAAATAGTTTGATTACATACTTATGTATACCTGTACATTTCTTGCGATAATAATAGCAAATAATTCGAATCTGTAGTCCATGATGACAAGGAATTTCTTTTTGTATCTTTGTAAAAGAATTATAAGTCCTGTGCTCATCAAAACTATACAAATCGTGCTATGACTACCTGTAACCTACCTACCAATTTTTAGCTTAATCGGATAAAACATTTAGGCGCTACAGCAATTGAAAAATTTATTTAATAATCAAAATCATATGGTTTATTTATTTATTTATTTTGTGTCCTTGTAAAAAAAAGTCCTATATCCATTAAATTATGTACAGTTCGTATGACGGTGACCTTTAACATATCTACCAACTTTCAGCTCAATCGAACCAAGCTTTTAGATGTTATCGTGTGCACTGACATTCATACACATACTCACACTATACATATAACACTATAAAAATAGTAAAAATGAACCCAGGAGACCTTGAAGTGTAGAAATATACCAAAATCTCATAGTCGATTTTTTTTTCATAATTACAAAACTTTTGTTACGTAATGTGTATGTTTGGAAAGTAAAAAGAAAAGAAATGTATTTCACGCAGTTTACTATACAAAGTATTTGAAACAAAGATTAACTAATAAATCATCTAAAAACCAAAAAAGACAGTGCAAATAAATGTACACAAAGAAAAAATCTGCTAAGTTCAAAATTATTTTAGAACAGTGACTAATTCAAAGACAATATTTTCAAAGTTTTCCTTTGGAAGCAAAAAGCATATGAGCGATAGCCAAAAAAGTAAAAAGAGGACCTGTATAAAATGAAACGATTTGAAAATTTTATTTGAATATTTGGAATTATAAACCAAAGTCTGTAAGAAAAGAAAGAAGAAAAAAACATACACACAACACAAATAAATTATATATATATATATATATATATATATAAACGTTTACTTAATATATTATTCACGCGAGAATTACGGAAAAATGATTATTTTCTCTTTCTTCATCATTTTATCCATGGGGAATTCCTTTCGGCGTGTGAATTTTACAGTAATGTTTATTAAATGAATATATTCAAAATATTAGATATAGATATAAATCTTAGAATCTTCATCCTATTTCTTTTAGGTAGGAAATATAGCGTCATTGCCAACTGCTGTAGACCATTTTGTATGTTGCATAAGAAATAGTCTATTGCAGAATTTAACAGTTTAGGAATACACAGCAAGGAAAAGTCTAAATTAAAAATTGTACTCCAATATTAGATTAAATTATATTTAAGATATGTATTTAAAAATTATTTTTTCTTAAAAAATAAATGAATAAAATATTGATTATTTTTAAATTTTTAAACCTTTGGAAAGATTAATCTTTATAATAAATGATTTTATCTTGCAACTATTGTCATAATCTAAAATATTTAATGTCACTTTCTTTTAGCATAAAGAAACATTAGATGTCATATTTATGTCGAATTATAATTAATTATTTATTTTTACTTTTAAAATTCCTGTTTTATACTTTATATTAATACAATGCCCATATCTTAAAAGTGCAATTATAATGATGCGTTTCGTTAATTTATTTAGAACCATCTTTTGAAATATTAATTGAAAGAATTAACATTGATGTAAAACATGCACATTACATAGATTATGAAATACTTGCCAACATTACAAACATTTCAGGTTATTATTTTAAAAATGCGAACTTTACACACAGTATACTAAAATTTTATTTAGATACGAAATCTCTTATTATAAATAAAAATCAATTTCCAAAATTTATCGCATATAGTCAGTAACGTAACCGATATCTTCTGTATTTCTGTGCATTAAAAAAAAAAAATCTACAAATGTTAAAACACTATTTCCTTTAAATATATTTAAAAAGACTTCAACAGTACATATCAGTTTAATTTGATTTGAAATATTATCACAAATCTAAAAACACGCATAGTCAAGCCAGTATTACATTCTGCATGCTTTGTGCGTCCTTGTAAAAAAAAAAAAAAAAAAAAAAAAAAAGTGTAAATGAAAAATAGAGTTCTAACAACCACGTGACTTTCTTCTTAGCAACCGTACTTTGCTGAAGGACAATGCTAATTTTTCCATGCCTTTGGAAGCGTAGTAGTCGAATTTTTTTTATGCTTTTACAAATACATTTACAACACTGTGTTACAATAAATTTGTAACACTATTCCGCAATGATAAAATGGGTGAGTGGAGTGAACTGTCCCTCAGCAAACATGCTCGTGACGTCACCTGTTAGAACTCTATACAACATTTTTCAAATGGATAACTTACTCATGCTTTAAAATAATTTATATAAATTTCCTAGATTCTGAAGCAGAATAACACTGCTAAAATGTATTTAAATTAATTTTCTCATAATGCGTAATGTGTAACAATTTTTTGCGCATTCCTCTAAATGAATAGTAAACGAAACATACCTCTATTTTCAATAGAAAAAATGGTGTGTTCATTTTAAATAAGATGTTAATAATTATGAAATTTCCAACCATATTTATGAAAATTCACACTCAAATAGAAAAACACACGAAAAGATGTTATAAATGCTCTTCAACTTCGTAGTAGGAAAGTGTCAGAAATTAAAAATTTAGTAATCTTGTGTTTTTAAGAAAGGTTCGACAACTAATATTTCTCATCAAAATTAAAAAAAAAAAAAAAAAAAAAAAAAAAACTATATTTAATAAAAGGCAAGATTTGTGATTCTGTCTATACAACGTCTCTGCCATTGAGAAAGCAAGAAACCGGAAAACCGTGTGAAATATCCATGTAAAATAAAATAAAAATCTGTTGGAAAACATAAATAAAATCGACTTTTTTTTTCCCCCCTTATATAATCGTGATTAGCCTTTATGTTAAAATTTTCTACCTCTCATGCATAAATAATCTTCAAACACAGCGATTATCACCTTAAAAACTGTGAAGAAAAACCGTAGATTTCAAAGGAAACTCGTTCTTTCCCAGCATTACCAAAATCCCTAATCTGATACAAGACGTTAGATCGCGCCCATCACAACTGCTCCAGCTCGTTCCTTCTTCTAATGAGCATGCGCGGGGACTTGCTCAAGTTGCCGGCCAAAATCATGAAGGTCTTGTAAGATATTGATTCGCCGCCGGTGCTACCCTCTATTACCGATGAATTTAACCAAACATTTTCACTTTCAGAAATTTTATTTTATTTTCCCTTTCAACCTTTTTTAAAATAATAAAAATCTCAGACTCAGAATTTTTTTTATTTTATATTAAATTTTATTTTCCACCAATTAAAAAAAAAAAAAGAAAGAAAGTAGGGTTCAGAAAAAGATTCAAATTAATATTTGAAAGTGCAGGAGGCTCTTCATTTATGAAAATATTCATAGATAATTAGAGAAAAAAAAATCAACAATATTTTAAAATTTAATAAAATAACAACAGAATTGTATGAGATATAATAATTCCAAATCAAGTTTATTGGTGTTTTATGATTGTGTTTATATTAATTTGTCACATCAAATACTTTGTATGAAAGTTTTAAACTGATACAAATGATGTAGAAAATTGATTTTAAATTAAATTATGTTTAATTTCCTATCCTTCGTATAATACTGCTTATTAATATTTCCAAATAATTTATAACATTAAGAAAAAATATATAAAATATTTCAGTTTTAAATTGCATTATATTATTATCAGTAAATTATAAAGAAAAGTAAATTTGAATTAATTTAAATCCTATATATTCAACTCTAAATATTATACTGTATTATGCATAAAACAGAAAAATTTCATAAAATTTTTTCTAACTATATTTGAAGTATTCTCATCAATATTATATCAAAAATTTATTGAAGTACTTAAAAAGAGACACATTCAAAAACTAAGCAAATGAGAGTTAATGTTTATCACTAACAAACATTAAGAGGGTCATTTAAACTGTTTATCCTCTTCCCTTCCTCCCTGTTTGAATCAGAATGTCATAAGACAATTTAAAAAAGCTTTAACATATTTCATCAATTTCAATTTTATTTTCAGTGCTAACCTCATATATGATATATAGTTAAACAATTTGATCCCCTTTGATAAATATTACTGTTTCGAATAAATTTCAAATTTTTATCATTTGATTATATTATTTATAATTTTTCATTTAAAAATATAGAAAATTCTTTGTTGGAGCCATAAACTGTAATAATTAGAATATATTAAACCTATGTCTTAAAGTAAATTAATGCTTTTTGCTTATTTTACTTAATTATTTATTAAACAGTGGGAGGCATGACTATGACTAGAAAAGCTATAAAATAAAATAAAATGTTTTTACGACTCATATAAGTAAAATATTTATAAATAATACTGACATGGAATTAAATTTCTATGTAGCTAAAAGCTTCTACATTAGATTTAATAATAATAATAGTTGTAAATATTTGCATAGGAGAAAATAAACAGCTTTACTAATCCTCTTACTGTTTGTTATTGATAAAAATTAACTCTCATTTGCTCAGTTTTTAAGATACGTACTTTTAAGTACTTTGTTAAATCTAATAAAATTCTTATTTAATATTAATGGGAATATCTCGAATACTTGTTAGAAAAACTCAGATGTAATTTTTCTATGTCATGCATAATATAGTATAATATTTTTAGTTGAATATATAGGATTTAAATTAATTCAAATTTACTTTTTTTTTTTTTTTTTATAATTTACTGATAATAATATAATGCAATTTAAAACTGAAATATTTTATATTTTTTTTTTCTTATTGTTATAAATTAATTGGAAATGTTAATAAGCAGTATTATACGAAGAATAGGAAATTATACATAATTTAACTTAAAACCAATTTTCTACTTCATTTGTTTCTATTTAAAGCTTTCATTCAAAGCATTTGATGTGAAAAAGTAATATAAACACAATCATAAAGCACTATTAAACTTGATTTTGAATTATTATATCTCATACACTTCTGCTATTTTATTAAGCTTTTTAAAATATTATTATTATTATTATCCATAAATATTTTCATAAATGAAGAGCCTCCTACACTTTCAAATATTTATTTGTATATTTTTCTAAACCCTATTTATTATTATCATTTTTTTTTTTTTTTTTTTTTTTTTTTTTTTTAATTGGTGGAAAATAAAATTTGAAATAAAATAAAAGATTCTGAGTCTTAGATTTTTATTATTTTAAAAAACGTTGAAAGGGAAAATAAAATTTCTGAAAGTGAAAATGTTTGGTTAAATTCATCGGTAATAGAGGGTAGCACCGGCGGCGAATCAATATCTTACTAGACCTTCATGATTTTGGCCGGCAACTTGAGCAAGTCCCCGCGCATGCTCATTAGAAGAAGGAACGAGCTGGAGCAGTTGTGATGGGCGCGATCTAACGTCTTGTTAATCTGATCGGAGCTGCATCAAATGCAGTTCCACCGTGATTAGTTTCATATGGTCGAAACTGATAGGGAAAATGAGTAGGGGAGATTTTATCTGTCCTTTCCCAAAAGAAATCCCTTTTTTCGGGAGCTGCATGAACGAGCAGCCCCTTTACGAACAATAGAGACACTATTACGCTTAAAACTGGTTAATTTTTCTCAACTTTTTGATAATTTTTCATGATAGCGAAGTAATCTGCTCTTCTGTATGCATGATGCTATATAATATAAATATAATAATATTTATTTTCAAAATATTTTATAAGTGGATAAAGCAAATAACTTCGAATATTTCTGGGGGGGCTGCAGCTCTGCAGCTCCTGCCACGAGCCGCCACTAGACTATCACTCATAGCATATTGCAGTATTATATTTGGCGTGAAATTGCTCTTATTTATGGTCGACCGAATAAATCAAATAAAATACAGGAAATAGCGTGAAAGTAAATATTATGTATAAAACGTAAAGTGTTTTCATATGTAATTGCGATTCAAGTGTCAAAGAAATATTTCAGTTTTTTCGATACTGTCCGTTTTGAAACTATCATCCCATAAGTACCCAAATTGACACCCACATTGTCGCAGTCGCAGGTAATATGGGACAATGGGACACGTACCCAAGATTTTGCGATTGAGAAAAACGCTGCCAAAGACAGCGGACACTTGAAGTGATTTCAATGAATTTTCGTTTTATGTTTTGTTTATAAAACGATATAAAAAGAGTGATTCTGTTTTTAATTTATTTAAATATAGTGACTAGCGAAGAATAATAATAAACAAAAATTTTTAATAAATAAAAATAAAAGAAGAAAGTTTAAGAACAACGAAAAATTAAATAGAAAAATTAAATTAACTTTTAAAAAAAAGTATATATATATATATATATATAAGAATACAGAACATTTATACACAAAAATAAGAAAAAGCAACTACCGATTACAATAATGTGTAGATTATTCTCCAAGACTTCCCAGAGTATACCAATTTTAGAAACGATGTCCTGGCAATTTTTCATGTGATTAAGGGCTATTTTTAATTTAGAGAGGAGTTCTGAAAAATTTAATATATAATTCCTTAGTAATTTCATTTAAGATATTTGAAAATTCATTCAGATATTTGGGAAGGTTTCGAGAAATGTTCGGGGTAGGAGGGTTTGGAACAGGGAACGTGACAATTTTGGAGTAACTAATTTGGAATTGGACGCAGTTTTGGTTATGAAAGTTTTTCTTCTACTCTTAGGGTGGGGGGGGGGGCACGGCAGCCCGGTAGGTAGAGCGTTGAGCTCGTAATTGGAAGATTGTGGGTTCGATACTCGAGCCAGCCAAAGACCGCCGTGTACACTAATGGTGGCTGGTGCACGTGAAATCCGTCATGGCCGCAATGTCCTCCATGTTTCCATCCAAATTATACCTCTGGGGGTCACCGAAACCGGGGAGCCATCCCTCCGTAGAGGACCAAAATTGTGATGGCATGTCTCCGGACCATCCTTGGGGGTGCATCCCAGACCGTCGTCAATTACCCATTGCACAGTATAGTCGGTAACACACAACAAGTTTCGACAAGGATTTATTTAACAAAACCGTATGAAGTGTACTTTTTTGACATAGGAATTTTTGCTAGTGTTCGGACACTTTTGTTACCGACTGCACTAGTGACAGTACTAGTGTGACGTTAAAAACCCAACCAAACAACCAGTCTTTCTTAGGGAAAGATGGACAACCTCGATAACTAACAAGGGGTCCCCACCACAATTGCAGCATTTAAGTGTTTCAAATTTTCCTTGCCGAGTTTGTGCGAGTTCACTCTCTCTAATTTCATGGTCAACAGAGCATTTTACACATCTCGCTTTCATTCTGCAGTTATTTGCCGAATGATGAAAAAATTGATTTCTAAAGCAGTGAATAGTACGGGATGGACTCCTGTCGTTCTCGACCTGGGATCCTGAAGTGCGAAAGTTTGTCTTATTTGAAAATCTCTTTACTGAGATCATTATTTTCCAATTGAATTTGGTATAGTATAGGAGAATCTTGCATTTAAAACTGACCACTTGAGCGATTCTTTTAACATAATTTCAGAGTAGCAAGATCATTTATGAATATTTAAACAATTGGTTTTAACGGCAGTCCACGAATAACAGCCTTGACGGGAGGAGCGGAGATCTTGTCATGTATCAGATATTATTTTACCTTCATCTACATAAGCTTTGACAAAATAACTTCATAAACCTCAGGAAAAGGCTGGCGCTGATTTTTTAAAAATATCTCCCGCAGGGATAGCTCTGAAATTGCACCCGTTCGTAGATTTAGCAAGTTTTTAAGTAGTTCAGTTTTATTATCATATTTAATAGTAATTAATTTGCCTTTAGGAGTAAGGTGACGAGACGTTCTCGAATCATGAGGACAGTCCTCAAATTTCGACCTATGTCCACAGCAATTTGAAAATCATTTGAGGAAAATGCTCTCGAATTTACAAATTTGTCCTCGAATGTCCTCAAATTAAAGCACAATTTAGCTCTGTCCTCGAATGGCCCTTCAATTTGAGGACGTTGCGATGATTTGTCCTCAAACTGGGTTTCAAAAATTTGGTTGCCTTATTTAGAAGGCATAATTTCCCCAGGACTTTTAGGCTGTGTTCAGTCTCTGGATCAGTTTCACCGATCCAACCCGAAGACATTTGATCCATGACCTGTCGAAAGCAGAGGATGAACGACTCTGATCCTTTTATTGGATCAAAAGCAGCGCTGCCATCTGTATGCTTAGTTTGAAATTAGCTATGAAATATTACAAAGTTTAATTCGTTAATGAAAAATTTAATATAAATATGAATAAAACAATGTAAATGCATATCTTTTTTTTTTCCTATTCTACATAGTAGCGTACATATGTACTGAAATAT
Source organism: Salticus scenicus (assembly GCA_963930645.1). Lineage (NCBI taxonomy): Eukaryota > Metazoa > Arthropoda > Arachnida > Araneae > Salticidae > Salticus > Salticus scenicus. The sequence goes on from OZ005650.1 coordinate 41,950,482, forward strand.
AATAATATTGATCATATAATTCTTTTTAGAAAATTATTTAAATAAAATAATAATAATAAATATTAATTTTAGAAATTTTCCAGCAAACAAATTTTTAATTATTTCCCTCAATTATACATTATAGTATTTTAACGATATATTGTAAACAATTTTAAGTATTATTTTGTGGATTTATTATCAAGCTAATTTTTGTTAAATATTTTTATGTTGGAATGCTGAAATTTAAAGCAAATATTTAGCATTCAAACATTTGATGCAAATAAGAAGTAGGTTCAAGTTTTATTATGATCTAATCTAAGGTAAGAAACATAAAACAATTACACATTGCCAAAAAATTATGCAATTTTCGTTTTTGATTTAAATGAATGAAAAAAAAAAGTGATTTTTAACCACAATTTTATTTTAATCAAGAATATTTTAAATATTTATATATTTATTTTCTAAATTTATTTAAATAGGAATTAAATATTAATTTAATGTTCTAAATATTATTAATATTTTTATGTATGAATGCTGACATTTAAGTTAAATATTCAGCATTGATGTAAATAATAACTAGGTAAAAGATTTATTATGCTGTAAAACATATAAAGGCCAAAAATTTATAAATTTTTTATTTTTATTTTAATCAATGATTACCAAAAAAAAAAAAAAAGAGAGAGAGAGAGAGTTGAATCACAATTTTTTAAATCATGACTTCAGTTAATTGGTTTATTAAATTTATTTAATTATGATTTCATTCAATAATATTTTAAATGTTTAATATATTTATGATTTTTTTTAAATTTAAATATAAATTAAATACTGATTTTTAAATATTGTTAAATATTTTTATGTTTGAATACTGAATATTAATGCAAATATTAAGTATTTAAACATAAAAATGTTTTATAAAAATTAACTCATCGATAAATTCACAAAGTAGTACCCAAACATATTTAAAATATTTTTTTTTTTTTAATCAAAATGAAGAATTGTTAGCAGGGAGCATTTTAAAATTTTATTTTATTAAATTTAAATAATTTTCGATGAATTTTGAATTTACGTTATTGTATTACATTTCAACACATTGTATGCATATTTTTATAATTCTAAAACAATTATACAGTTACTAGCAGGCTTCGCCCGCTTCGCTGGACCCTATTTTTAAATGAATCACTATAATTACTGAATTCTCAAAATTGCATTAATTTTTATCACGTGAAAAAAAAAAAAAGCGAAACAAAATCTGATTAGGAAAAATGTCGCACCGGGTTCTCACTGCCTTCGGAAAAAATTCCCAAAATGCTCTAACTCTTATTTCTGTTATTTTCCCCCTTCGCCCCCCCTCCCGTCTATCCTAATAATTTTAAAAATTCGAAAATATCCGCAATCGATTTGTAAGTATCGAAAACCTCTATGTACCAATTTTGAATGATCTAACTCTATTTTTTTTTGCCCCTCCACCCCCCCTCCCGTCCCTCCTAATAACATTACACTTTCGAAAATATCCCCATTCGACTTGCAGGCCTGTAAAACCAATCTGTACCAATTTTGAACGGCCTAACTGCATTTCTATTTGTTTTTGTCCATAGCCCCCCCCCTTACCGCCCCCCTCCTAATAATTTTACAAATTCAAAAATATCCGCATTCGATTTGTAAGTATCGAAAACCTCTATATAGCAAATTTGAACGATCTAACTCTATTTTAATTTTTTTTGCCCCCCCCCTTCTCCCCCCTCCTAATAACTTTACACTTTCGAAAATATCCCCATTCGACTTCCAGGCTATTGAAACCTATCTGTACCAATTTTGAAAGGCCTAACTGTATTTTTAATTGTTTTGCCCCTGTTGCCCCACCTGGGGGCTGAATTTTTAAAATTTCAGAAATTGGTTTTTAGATATTTGTATTAGCTATATTTTATAGCAAAAAATTTCACGAATATCTGCTTTTTTTTTGTTTGAGATATATAGGATTATGCGAAATCGCGTTTTACGCATGTGAAATCCCGTTTTGCCCCCCCCCCCCGCCTTAACTAATAACTTTACACTTTCGAAAATATCCCCATTCGACTTCCAGGCTATTGAAACCTATCTGTACCAATTTTGAAAGGCCTAACTGTATTTTTAATTGTTTTGCCCCTGTTGCCCCCCCTTGGGGACCGAATTTCGAAAATTCCAAAAATTAGTTTTTAGACATTTATATTAGCTATATTTTAAAGCAAAAATTTTACGGATATCTGTTTTTTTGTTTGAGATATGAAGGATTTTTTGAATTCACGTTTTGCCCCCCTCCTCCCCTTGGGGGGCGAAGTTTTTCAATTTTTTTTCCTAAACCATCACTGACCTATAAGGAAAAGGACAAAAAAAAAAAAATGATCGAAATCGGTCAAGCCGTTTACGATTTTATAAAGGACATGACATACAGACAAACATTCATTTATTATTTATACCCCTCCCCCCCCCAAAAAAAAAAAAAAAGTTTTCATGCATAAATTTTTTTATGAAATTTGCGTTTGTAATGACCGATTGGTGGCGTTTCTCAAGGGGGGGGGTGTAGAATGTATACCAATTACAGAAAATAAATGGCTAATCAGAACAAAAACCAATGGCCAATCATAGCAATGGATCGGTCACATGATCAAATGTCACAGAAAAAGCTTTTGGGCGATTTGATCCACGATCGGTTCACGCGATACATTCCACTGAACGTTGAACGACTTTGATCCAGGCCGGTTTACTTTACTGGACGCAACGCATTGATACATGACCATATGGATCGATCCTGGTTCGGTCGAAAGCCTGAACCCGCCCTAAATTAGTTTATTATTATTGCTCGCAGGTAGTTGAAGAACAAAGATATTCTGCAACATTTTTTTATTAAGAACTTCAAATTTCTTTTCAACAGGAATCGGCGATTGTAATGAAATGCTCGTCCTCTGGTGGGCTAAGATGAAATTACAATTAACATAAATAGCTTTCGGCTTTCATCGGGACGCCACACAGTGGATCGAAGTATAGGCAGTGGCGAACATAGTAAGGTTATGGTATTATTATTATCTATGTATGATGTTTTTTGTCACATTTCGATTTAAATATGTATATATGTATGATACTAAAAGTAATTCTATGTTTTTTTTTAACCCTTTATAAGGCCAAAGGAATATTTTCCCAACCAAATTCGTTATCTTTTTATTCAACTGGCACCAGTTTTTTTTTTTTTTTTTTAATAATGTTTCCTGTGTATCATTTCTGTAGAAAAATATCAGTATAAATATTATTTTTATAATATTGGTGCGGAAAAAAAAAAAAAAAAGTCATTTGTGGCGATTCCGCTTATGTTAATATAATGGGTTGTGAGAAGTTTGTGATTAACTAAGATAATAATGTGTCAAAATTAAAATTAATTATCTCTAATAAGTTGAATGAATTTTTTTCTTTACCTCAATTTTTATTCGTGAAATTAGTTTAATGTGCCATTTGAGAAAAAATTGGCATTATAAAGGGGTTAAACGGTATCATTTTTTTCTGCTGCAATTAGGTATTTAGAAACATACATGATAAATAAACAAATATTGCAAAAAAGAAGAGAATAAAAGTAAATTAATAAAAATTTCGTGAAGAAAATCTATATTTATAACACAATTAATTTAGCACACAATGTTAAATATATCATCACATTACTGCTTTTTTCCTTCTTTTTTTTTTATGCAGTATTTAATAGAAACTCATGCAAGCATTTACTGACAAACTCTATGAAAAATTCATATTTGTCTTTATTTTTATTGCACAGAAACTTTTACTTTAAATCGTAATATGGGATTATAATATTTAATTTTAACATTTAGTAATTTTACATTAAACATTTATTTAATTTTAACATTTTATGACATATCACAGCAACCATTTATATTTCCCCCTTTTTTGGGTCCAATGGTACTTTTCAGTACCTTTAAAGTAAATTTAATTATTTTATTAAATATTTTTAAAAATAAGAAATAATTTCAGATTTATTAAATCTATTTTAATCATCTATTTTCTATAATATTTTCACTATAAAAATTTTAATATATTTTCTGTCATTAATGAATACAGTTATTCACATAAATTTCTCGATTGATAATTTGGGGGTAAACAGAATAAAAATTTATTTTTCTCTAAAAGTGGCGATTTGTGGCGAAAATCCTTTTCACAGATTAAAATGTATACTTTTGGGAGTAGTAAAATGTGTTTGAATGTTTGGACAATTTTGGACAAAAAAAGTTACACAACTTATAAATTTAATTTTGTTGTTAATTTTATATTCACATTTCATGCGTGAATCAGCAACATAAAAAAACAACAAAATGTTGGCAAAGTACCTTAAACTTTTATTAGGACATTATTAAAAGTATTTTTATTTCGTATTTTTTCATAGTTATCTTAAGTGCCACTTGATGGCTATTCAAATAAAGTCACTGAAATTCATCGAAAAATCTCATTTCTGAAAGTTTTCGTTTTGAACTTATTTATATATAATAAAACTTCGTGTAATTTAAGAAATAACCCTATATTTGTATTTTTTAGACACTGCTTTAAATTATTTCACTGAAAAATATTAGTTATTTAGAGCTTGATTTTTGGGCCTATGTTCGTATTTTAACATTGTTCGATCCACTGTGCGCCATTGCTTGCCGATGTTTAGTTTCACATATACTTATTGAATAAAAATGAATAAATCCGGTAAAAAAGATAACACATACTGTTGTGTGCCAAAGTGTGACTCCAAAGGATCATGTAATCCAGAATTAAGCTTCCATTTATTTCCAAATGGCAAATTTAAAATTTCAGTTGCTTCGACTAATGGAAGTAAAGAATTAACAGATGATTTGAAACTAATATTTGTTCAGCTTCAGTTAAAAATCAACTTCCGATCGAACTTTGAATAAACTGAAATATTTTTTTCAAAAACAATCAATTTTCCATGATGTAATGGCGGAGAAATTATAGCACGAACATTAAGTAGTAACACAAATAGAATAATAATAAATACACGTGGCTGTTATATTTACTAATAAAAAAAGCTGAAAAAGCGCCATCTATCGATCATTACAAACGCGGATAGAGAAATTAGTTTAGTAATTTTAAAATTAGGACTATTGCTATTCGTTTTATGTTTGGCAGTTTTAATATTATAATTACTTGAACAAGGGATAGGGCAGAAAGATTAGCATCAAATTTTAAAGAATTGTTAAAATAATTATTTATCTGCGTTTCTACATCATCAGCCTCATCTTCTGTTCTTTCGCAGTCCCACGATTCCAGTCAGTTGATTCACGAAGTCAGAAAATTTGGGGAATCGGGCACGAAGTTAGGAAAGGGTAAAACTCTTAGGCCTGCAAAGTGCGTATAGTGAGTATAAGTTTTACTTATAATCACTACTATAGAGTGGGCCAGCCGGAGTTCATCTTCCATAAGCATTTCGTATGGATCGTCAGGGAGCCAGTCAACCATAAGCCATTCAATAAAGTGAAGCGACCCCACACATTCAGCATTAAGTAAAATCTGTATAGGGAAAGAATTTCCCTTGCCCACTTCGTATTAAACAAACGATGTCCCTCAAACCAACATTCGATCCTTTGAACAAGATCATATAAAGGCTTCGATCCAAAGAGGTTAGAAGATTATAGAGGTGAAATGAACGTCTTGCGCATGAAGCCTGTCGTACAACCCCAAAAACCGGTTCAAATGTAGCCCAAACATTAGCTCCGTTCACATGAAGCAACTTCAACCCGTGTCAAAACGACCCAGGAATTTGAAAAGCGGGGGGCGGGTTCAGGCTCTCGACCGATCCAGGATCGATCCAATTGGTCGTGGAACAATGCGTCCAGTCTCATCGACCGGTCTAGATCAAAGTCGTCCAGTGTAATGTGTTCCATGGACCGGTCGTGGATCAAATCGCCCAAGAACTTTTTCCGAGTCATTTGATCCATTTACAAATCCATTGCTCTGATTGGCCGTTGGTTATTGCTCTGGTTCAGGCCATCTATCGGTCCTTACAAACGCGAATATGCATACAAGCATTTTTTTTTTTTTTTTTTTTTTTTTTTTTTGCTAAAGAACTGTATAATTGTTTTAGAATTATAAATATATTCATGCAATGGATTGAAATATAATGCAATAATGCAAAAAGAAAATTATCGAATACAATACAATATATCGTTATAATACAATATATAATACAATATATAATACAATATATCGTTAAAATACAAAAATGCATAATTGAGGGAAATAATTAAAAAAAAAAAAAAAAATGCTGGAAAATTTTCTAAAATTAAAATTTTATTGTTATTATTTTTTTAAAATAATTTTCGAAAAAGAATTATATAATTAATATTATTGTATCTCATTGCATATGTACCCAACTATGCAGAATAGAAAAAAATAGATATGCATCTATCTTTTTTTATTCATAGTTAAATTACATTTTTAATTAATGAATTAAGTTTTTCTTTAACTAATTTAATTCTAATATTTTAGAGCTAATTTCAAACTAAGCTTACAGATGGCAGCACTGATTTTGATCCAATACAGGGATCGGAATCGTCCAGCCTCTTCTTTCGACCGGTCGTGGATCAAATGTCTCAGGGCCCAGTTGGATCGGTCGAAGTGTTCCAGATTCTGGACTCGCCCGGGGTTTCACAGAGTCAAAATTTAGGCTGTTCACACTATCAACCATGGTTAAGGGCGAGTCCAGCCTCTGGAACACTTCGACCGATCCAACTGGGCTCTGAGACATTTGATCCACGACCGGTCGAAAGAAGAGGCTGGACGACTCCGATCCCTCTATTGGATCAAAATCAGTGCTGCCATCTGGTAGGCTTAGTTTGAAAATAGCTCTAAAATATTAGAATTAAATTAGTTAAAGAAAAATTTAATTCATTAATCAAAAATGTAATTTAACTATGAATAAATAATCTGGTGTGTCACCCACACGACTTTCTCTTACCCTGAAATTTAATACTATAAATACAGGTTGCAGATTAAAAGGTAAGATAACGAGTACTGTTATGTAAACCTGCGTTAAACAATTCATATTAGGCTTCTGAAGAGTTTTATATGATAATTAGTTCTGTGTGAGGGGGAAATTGAGGGGGGCTACCGCTCCCCTCAACCCCCCGTTTCATTAATGCACCTACATTTATATAGAATTTAATTCGGTTATTAAAAAATAACTCTGTTTTTAAAAAATAATTTATTAATATTATAATTTAAAAAAAATATCTTTTATGATAATGCAGACGATTTCCATATTAGAGAAGTAGTATAACACCAAATATCTAAAAAAAGCCCAATATAAAAAAAAAAAAAAAAAAAAAAAAAAATGCGATTTTTTTTCTAAGTTTTTTTTTTCGTTAAAAGTAAAAAAAATCGATAACTTTGTTTTAAATTATCGCATATCGATGGTTCAACCATTCGTTTTAAAGGTATTGGCGAACTCTTTTGAAAGATACCCATCATGAAAATTTACTCCCCTCAAGGGAGGCGAGGCTCCTACATACACAAAATTTTTTCCCTAGTTAACTATCTCTATTACAAAAAATATATATTCGTTTCATTTGGTTTAGTGCAGTCTATAGACGTTAAACTCTACTTACCTGCAATTTCCCCCATAGACGTAATGTATTAGAATTCTCTTGATTGTCCCTGTACACGAACCATTTGCTTGATCTTAACAAAAAGCTTACTGTAGCATCCCTATATGATACACATTTAGAATACCAAGTTTGAACTTTCTGCGATAATTTGTTTTTGAGATATGCTGATAACAGACACACACACACAGACACACACACAGACACACACACACACAGACACACACACACACACAGATATACACACAGACCATTTGCTAAAAACATGATTTTCGAATTCAGGGGACCTCAAAACGTGTAAATATAACAAAATCTCGCATTCGAAAATTTGCCCCAAAAACAATACTTTCTCTACCTTATGGGTAAGAGAAAGTAAAAAAGATAGATGCATATCTATTTTTTTCTATTCTGCATAGTTGGGTACATATGCAATGAGATACAATAATATTAATTATATAATTCTTTTTCGAAAATTATTTAAAAAATAAAAATAACAATAAAATTTTAATTTTAGAAAATTTTCCAGCAAATTTTTTTTTATTATTTCCCTCAATTATGCATTTTTGTATTTTAACGATATATTGTAATCAATTTTAAGTAATATTTTATGGATTTATTATCAAGCTAATTTTTGTTAAATATTTCTAAGTTGGAATACTGAAATTTAAAGCAAATATTTAGCATTCAAATATTTGATGTAAATAAGAAGTAGGTTCAAGTTTTATTATTATGATCTGAAGTAAGAAATATGAAACTATTACACATTGCCAAAAATATATATAATTTAAATTTTGATTTAAATCAATGATTACAAAAAAAAAAAAAAAAAAAATCACTTTATTGATTGGTTTGTAAATTCAATTAATTATGATTTCAATCAATAATATTTTAAATGTTTAATAAATTGATGATTTTTTTTTTTTAATTTAAATACAAATTAAATATTGATTTTTAAATATTGTTAATTACTTTTATGTTTGAATACTAAAATTTAATTAAAATATATTAACAAAGCAGTACAAAACATATTTGAAATATTTTGTTAAACTGAAAATTTAAAAACTGTTAGGAGCATTTTAAAATTTTATTTTATTAAATTTAAATAATATTCGATTTTTTTTTTTTTTTTTTTTTTTTTTTGCATTATTGTATTATATTTCAATCCATTGCATGAATATATTTATAATTCTAAACCAATTATACAGTTCTTTACCAAAAAAAAAAAAATGCTTCTATGCATATTCGCGTTTGTAAGGACCGATAGATGGCGGAACCAGAGCAATAATCAACGGCCAATCAGAGCAATGGATTTGTAAATGGATCAAATGACTCGGAAAAAGTTCTTGGGCGATTTGATCCACGACCGGTCCATGGAACACATTACACTGGACGATTTTCACTGGACGCATTGTTCCACGACCAATTGGATCGATCCTGGATCGGTCGAGAGCCTGAACCCGCCCTAAAAATCACTGTAGCAGCGTCATACGTTTCTTGAATTCTGATTGGCTGTTTGCAAGATTAACGCATGAGTTCGAAGAAAAGAAACGAAACTGTATTGTCCGCGAAAACGTGAATTTAATTTCATGTTTGACTTTGACAGCAGCTGAGAATAAAAGGATTACATACATTATTTAATTTTAGGATTATATATTTTATATTATTCTTCTTATTAATATTTAATTTTAAGTTGTTAATACAAATTTAATATTTCAAACAAATTATTCTAAATTTAATTTTTTAAACATGAAAATTTCAGTATCTTTTTTATATGTAGTAATATATATATATATATATATATATATATATATATATATATATATATATAATGTATCAGAAATTTAATTATTAATATTATTTTGAATATTAAGATTGTAAATGGGCTCGGGAAATAAAATAAGTTTTGATATTAGTTTTATTTATATTGTTATTACAATTAAACTTATAAATGTCAATTGAAATACTAATATAATTAACTTTACAATACTATGATTTTAAATTAGTTAGAATAAATTATGCATTATAATTATATTGAATCTAATTGCATCAAATAATAAAATAAATGATTAAACTTTTAATTCAGATTTTATTACCTTAAAGATTTAAAGTAATATTACTACATTAATAAATACTAGGTCAGATACTTATTTCATTTCTTGCTATCATAACTAATAGATATTCTTAAAAATATTTCAACATAAATCTTTATCTTTTATTATGCATCGAAATAAGAATTCATAAAAAAAAAAAAAAAAAAAAAAAAAAAAAAAAAGTATTCTTGTGCATCTGTACTGTAATAAAAACTATAAATTAGATTTTTGTGAATATATATTTTATTATTAAAACTCCTTTTGTAATTAAAAATATTCTGTAACCAAAAGTATTAAAACAAAAATTCAATAGAAAATCACGGAACCTCTTAAATAATCCGAAGCTAAAATCCAAACCTCTTAAAATAATTTCGTGGAGGGCATTCCACCTAGGTTTTTTTTTTTTTTTTTTTTTTGATTAAATATGCCGATAATTATATATATGTATATGTATGTGTAAGAACAGTAGCAATGGGATGCAATTACCTAAAAAAGAAAATTTTCAATGAAATCTCTAATATGGTAAAATATAAAACAGATTATGAAATATATGTTATTCAAATCTGTTCCCAAATAGTTTATCTATTTCTAACCCACTTCTAAAGTTAAATTTTATACATGAACTCAAGATATAGGTATTATAAATTTGTTCTGTTTATATAATTAAAATTGCTTCTCTTCCTCCTACCCGGAAAAAAATATATATAGCTCTTATAACTCTTATTAACCCAACAAAATTCGATATATTGGCCATACTATTAGGCGAATAAATATGGGTATCGGGTTCGAACCATCGTCGGTCTGATTTTAATAGTTTTCCCTAAAATTTCCATATGAGCTAGTATCCTTTAGAAAGTCCCCCTAAAGGACATTCCACCCAGTCCAGGCTCTAGTGTGGACAATGGATTTTAAATATTAAGCAACTCAGAAATATTTTGTAAATACATTTCGTTATTACTTTGTAGTTTCATTGGTAAGTTAAATCTTTATATATATATTAAAGATTAGCTGATAAATTAATTTCTTAAAATGATTATATATGTATGCATATATATATATATATTGTTTGAATGCTGGAAATTAAATGAAAAAATTAAATATGCAAACATAAAATCATTTTTCAAAAATTATTTTATCAATTAATAGAGAAAGCAATATTCAAACATATTTAGAATATATTGTTAAATAAATTATAATAATGCAAAATAAAGAGAAAAGGTTAAAAATTGTTTAGCAGGATTAATTTTTAAAAATATATATAATTTTTTAATTTAATTTTATTGAATTTAAATAGTTTTTGAGAAATTTTAATACTTAATATTGTTATATTCTAATGCATATGCATACAAAATGTTTATAATTCTAAGAAGTTATTTACAGAGGAAAAAAAAAATATGTCTACCATTTCCTTAAATATCCTTTACAATACAAAAAAATTATTCATATTGTAAAACAATATTAATTTACTATACCTTAGTTTACTGAGAATTTTAGAAATTTCAATTAAAAAGGAAAAAAGAAAAGTGCAAAACACTGTGCCGTTTTATATTTTTCATTTATATAATATCCATGCATTATTTTAAATTCCTTCCTCTAGTATTATTATTCTTCAATTAACTTCACAGAACAATACGCACACACAAAATAATAATAATAATAAAATAAAATAAATAAATAAAAAAGAACGCAGTTTATCTCTTGAAAATAGTGCGCAATTCGCTGTCCCAGTATGAAACAGAAAGAAACAAGCGAAGAGCATTCTGGGTAATTCGCGGGTTATTCCCTCTTAAGCCCCGTTCACATGAGCAGTTTCTACCCGGGTCAAACCCGCGTCAATCTTCGCGAAGCTGTTCACATACTTCCATCCCGCGTAAAAGCAGGGTTAGACCAGGGTCATTTTTCCTCCGAAATCAACCCCGCAATATACTAGGGGATAAGAGGGAATAACCCGCGAATTACCCAGAATGCTTTTCGCTTGTTTCTTTCTGCTTCAATACTGGGACAGCGAATTGCACACTATTTTCAAGAGATAAACTGCGTTCTTTTTTATTATTTTACTTATTATTATTTTGTGTGTGCGTATTGTTCTGTGAAGTTAATTTAAGAATAATAATACTAGCGGAAGGAATTTAAAATAATGCGTGGATATTATATAAATGAAAAATATAAAACGGGCACAGTGTTTTGCACTTCTCTTTTTTCCTTTTTTATTGAAATTTCTAAAATTCTCAGTAAACTAACATATAGTAAATTAATATTGTTTTACAATATGAATATTTTTTTTTTGTATTATAAAGGTTATTTAAGGAAATGGTAGACACATTTTTTTTTCTTTTGTAAATAACTTCTTAGAATTATAAACATTTTGTATGCATATGCATTGGAATATAACAGTATTAAGTATTAAAATTTCTCAAAAACTATTTAAATTCAATAAAATTAAATTAAAAAATTATATATTTTTTAAAAATTAATCCTGCTAAACAATTTTTAACATTTCTCTTTATTTTACATTATTATAATTTATTTAACAATATATTCTAAACATGTTTGAATATTGCTTTCTCTATTAATTGATAAAATAATTTTTGAAAAATGTTTTTATGTTTGCATATTAATTTTTTTCATTTAATTTCCAGCATTCGAACAATATATATATATATATATATATATATATATATATATGCATACATATATAATCATTTTAAGAAATTAATTTATCAGCCAATCTTTAATATATATATAAAAATTTAACTTACCAATGAATTTACAAAGTAATAACCAAATGCATTTATAAAATATTTCTGAGTTGCTGTAAAATATTTAAAATCCATTGTACACACTAGAGCCTGGACTGGGTGGAATGTCTTTTAGGGGGACTTTCTAAGGGAAACTAGCTCATACTCATGGAAGTTTTAGGGAAAACGACGGAAAACTATTAAGATCAGACCGACGATGTTTCGAACCCGATACCCATATTTATTCGCCTAATAGTATGGCCAATATATCGAATTTTGTTGGGTTAATAACAGTTATAAGAACTATATATATTTTTTTCCTGGTAGGAGGAAGAGAAGCAATTTTAATTATATAAACAGAACAAATTTATAATACCTATATCTTGAGTTCACGTATAAAATTTAACTTTAGAAGTGGGTTATAAATAGATAAACTATTTGGGAACAGATTTGAATAATATATATTTCATAATCTGTTTTATATTTTACTATATTAGAGATTTCATTGAAAATTTTCTTTTATCCCATTGCTACTGTTCTTACACACACACACACACACACACACACACATATATATATATATATATAATTATCGACATATTTAATCAAAAAAAAAATTAAGTGGTGGTGTGAGCATTAAGGCTGATTGATATCACAAGGGCTCTAGGCCTAGGTGGAATGCCCTCCACAAAATTATTTTAAGAGGTTTGGATTTTAGTTTCGGATTATTTAAGAGGTTCCGTGATTTTCTATTGAATTTTGGTTTTAATACTTTTGGTTACAGAATATTTTTAATTACAAAAGGAGTTTTAATAATAAAATATATATATATGCACAAAACTCTAATTTATAGTTTTTATTACAGATGTACAAGAATACTTTTTTTTTTTTTTTTATGAATTCTTATTTCGATGCATAATAAAAGATAAAGATTTATGAAAGATTTATGTTGACATATTTTTAAAAATATCTATTAGTTATGATAGCAAGAAATGAAATAAGTATCTGACCTAGTATTTATTAATGTAGTAATATTACTTTAAATCTTTAAGATAACAAAATCTGAATTAAAAGTTTAATCATTTATTTTATTATTTAATGCATTTAGATTTAATATAATTATAATGCATAATTTATTCTAACTAATTTAAAATCAAAGTATTGTAAAGTTAATTATATTAGGATTTCAATTGACTAAGTTTAATTGTAATAACAATATAAATAAAACTAATATCAAAACTTATTTTATTTCCCGATCACGTTTACAATCTTAATATTCAAAATAATATTAATAATTAAATTTCTAATACATAATATATATATATATTTACTACATATAAAAAAGATACTGAAATTTTCCTGTTTAAAAAATTAAATTCAGAATGATTTGCTTGTAATATTAAATTTGCATTAAAAACTTAATGTAAAATTAAATATTAATAATGAAGAATAATATAAAATATATAATCCTAAAATTAAATAATGTATGTAATCCTTTTATTCTCAGCTGCTGTCAAAGTCAAACATGAAATTAAATTCACGTTTTCGCGGACAATACAGTTTCGCTTCTTTTCTCCGAACTCATGTGTTAATCTTGCAAACAGCCAATCAGAATTCAAGAAACGTATGACGCTGCTACAGTGATTTTTAACCAGGGTTGATAGTGTGAACAGTCTAAATTTTGACTCTGTAAAACCCCGCTTTTCAAATTCCCGGGTCGTTTTGACACGGGTTGAAGTTGCTTCATGTGAACGGAGCTATATTATCCCCTAATATATTGCGGGGTTGATTTCGGAGGAAAAATGACCCTGGTCTAACCCTCCTTTTACGCGGGAAGGAAAAATGTGAACAGCTTCGCGAAGATTGACGCGGGTATGACCCGGGTAGAAACTGCTCATGTGAACGGGGCTATTGACATGTGCGAGCAATCAGAGTAGCCCAATCTTTAGGAAGTCATTGTGCTCTTCAACCGCACCCATGTGTTTAGGCTACATTTGGGCATTTAATTTTGAGCGATAACGGCTTGACATTTCATACCCGGTTTCCAAGTTGACGCCATCTCTATAATATTCTAACCTCTTTGGCTTTGATCCAACAGTCGAGCTATCCCCACGTCATGAGTGTCTCCGAGAAAAATGGTCTCACCTCGAGTATCGAGAAAAATCGTGAAAACCTGAACATAAATGAACTCTTTCCGAAGAGGCACTTTTCGTTTTATAGTCTTCGCAATGATTTGACGAACTTTTGAGTTAGTTCTGCGCTAGGAGCCAATATATTAATCTAATTCCAGAAAATACCAGAAATTCATCTTCAAATGTAGATAGAGCTTCCAAATTTTGGAAATCATAAACTACCACTTTTCACCTTTCGTTGTACAGTAAACGTTGAATTATTCAAATTTGATTTTTATTAAGACATTTAATTGAATATTAGTTTACTTTATTCCATGAAATATTTAAGAATAAAAATAAATAAATGAATATAATATATATATATATATATATTAATTAAATTGAATCGGAAATAGAACATTTGAATTTATAATTGTTTCGGTTTGAATGAGTTGATTGTTTGATTTGAATTAATTGAAATTAGATTTGGGATTTTATTTGAATTGTTTGGGATTGTTCAAAATATTAAAATAGTATTACTTAAAAAATCTGTTCTTGCACGTACTTTTTTCTTTTGATTTAAAATTTAGATGCATTATACTAGTCGATTTTCAGAATTAGTGCAATTACTTTAAATATTAGAATTAATTAACAATTAACATTATTCTAAAATGGATCGAAAAACAGGATTGAATGATTCAGAAAGTAATGAGTTATTTTCACAAGGATTAATTCTTGTAATAACCAGTTTAAAAAACATTAATGTTATCTTGAAACATAATTTAAATCATTACTCACTCTATTTTGTTTGAATTTTACATATAACTTCATGTATGAAATATGTACATAGAATTTATGATAAATAAATTTCGAAAGTGAATGCATTAATTTCTTTTTTATGTTTTAAATGTATATTTGAACGCTTGAACGGCTGTACTTTACTCATACAAAGGATTTTTTTGCAAAAACCTGTGCCTTTTCAAAATAAATGGGCGTAAACATTTTGTGACCCATTTTATGAATTCAAAAATTGCTTAACGACAATAGTTAATTTCCTATATTTCTAAGGATACGTTACGAATTTCTTTTTATAATAATATTAGTATAAAATTTCTATAAGTTTTTCAATAAAACTTATTTCAAAGATTTTATCTATTTTTATTTATTTATTTTAGAAAATATTTACAAGAATAATTAGTATAATTAACAAAAAAATATCCTTATGGAAATTTCAAAGTTTTTTGAAAATTTAAATATAATATTTTCAACGTCTCTAAATAGTAAAAGCTTTTCTTGCTTTAAATTTTGCATATGACATTTTTCACATAAATATGAGAAAGGTGTGCATGAATGGACAGTTGTATGAATGTTTGTAAAAATAACTACATAAAATATAGCGCAAAATTAGCTTATATTAACCCCACTTGCAGCCATTAATCGTCACTGTCATAAATTTATACTAATTATGAGCTTATACGATACACATTATAAAAAAATATTTATATGAGCATTATTAAATTTATAATAAAAATTATTGTAAACTCGTACACATTATACTTCTCTTTCTATAATATAATGGCATGCTATACTGTTAATATTAATTTCTGATATGTGGTTCACACGAAAGTACCAAACTACTTTATATTTGCTTCTATTAATACTTTTATAAACTGTTTTAATACAATTGTTACTGTTGTATAGACCAAGTTTTAAGTATAAACGAAATCATAACTACTTCAAAAGGAAGTGATCCAATAAATAACTTAACTCCAATAATAACTTAACTGAAGAATGCCATAACTGGCTAAGCTAGAAATAAGAACTGATCTACAAACTGAGTTATTATGATGACCTTCGGATAGCACAGCACTCACTTGAGCACACTCACAGCACTCAACAAATCAACAGATGTTTACAAGGTATATGTGCAGGGATGGAACACGGGCGTATAATATCGTTGAATTAAGAAGTAGCAAATTTTCTTACATTGATAGATAGTGGTAGGAATTCTGTGCCCGTGCTCCATCCCTGTATGTGTTCAGCTCCTATCCCTGATTAGTCAGTTTTCAGTCTTGCTAAAAAGTGCTTTTCCATTTAAAATGTTATTTAAATTTAGTTAGTTATAAAATATAATTAGTAATAAAATAACTTCCAGCTTATGTTAAATTTTTAATTTTTATTTATTTATTTTTACTTTTAAGAAAATTTAGCTCTTTTTTTTTTGGATGGGTTTTTACGTCGCACTAGTGCTGCGCAATGGCAATTGGTGACAGTCTGAGACTCACCCTAAGAGGTAATCCGGAGGCATGCCATCACAATTGTGATCCACGAGGGATGTAATAGTGTTGAAGATGATTTTAAAATAAATGCAATGAATCGAGAAATCATGATTTTATTTACGTTGTGTTCGGTTGTAGAATCGGTATTGCAAATTAATAAGCAGCATCTCTAATGTTGAAATTTTAAGTAAAGAAGAAAATTACTGAAAAATGAGGACAAATGAGGATATGAGAACTTCTGAAAGTAACTGAGGACAACACTTGAAAAATGAGGTCTGTCCTCAGAAAATGAGGACATATGGTCACCCTATGTTAATTAAAAACCTCGGCCGCGTCCAGTCAACTTTCTGAACAGAATCCTCTTCCGTGATCATTTAGGGCGGGTTCAGGCTCTCGACCGATCCAATTGGTCGTGGAACAATGCGTCCAAGTCTCATCGACCGGTCTGGATTAAAGTCGTCCAGTGTAATGTGTTCCATGGACCGGTCGTGGAACAAATCGCCCAAGAAGTTTTTCCGAGTCATTTGATCCATTTACAAATCCATTGCTATGATTGGACCATGAAGGTATTTCAGTATCTATAGAAACATAAACCTAATATTCATACATATACATACTGTTGCTAAGTGTGACATAGTAAGAGTAAGCCTACTTTTTGTAGTGCTATTATAAAGAAATAAAAATAGTTTGGTACTCAAGAACAAACATACATGTTAAATGACATACGCGATAATTTTTAGAATATTTTAAACTATCATTATTTGCTAGATATTAAATATTTAACTTAAATATAAATTAGTCATAACTTACCTTAGGGGCCGAAAATAAACTGGGATTCTTCTTTCCTAAAGCTTTATTTTTCTTTTTGGCAGAAGAATATCCAGTGTTACATCCAGGAGCAAAGCAATTTCGAGACATATTATATTAAATGTGTAATTCAAATGGCTTAAAATTAATAAAAATTGATGCTGTTTTCAATGTAAAACGTGCCCCTATTTTCACAGTATTGACCTCTAGCGGACACTTGGTCAACTAAATTTTAAGGATCATTTTTCAACCAGAATTAGCGGCTCCATATTCCTCCTTCTTTCTACTTTCATGGATTGGACATTGATTATTTAGCGACCCTTCACTGAGAGATACGACAAGGTGTTCATACTTTTTGATTGGTGGAAAGCTCCCTTTGACCGCCCGAGGCGATTTCGCGCATCGCTACCATAGACATAAGGCAGGGAGAAATTGTGACTTTCAAAAATGCTTATAATTCATATTAATTCAATGTAATTAAAAATTCTTGAAGCAAATTTTCATGTTCCTAAATGTTTTTCCTATTGATAGAAATAAAAATTTTCATTGATTTTCGTCAATTCTTTTCTAAATAAGTACTTTTCTTAAAACAGTTTCGTATTTGGCGATAACTTCAATAATTACACAGCCAACATCTTTCGGAAGAAATCGCACCTCGGTGCGGCGTTCGGTTTTTTTTCCCCTTCTTTTTAGAACAATTTTGAAAATAAATTATGTAAGTTAACATTAACTAATATACACTTATTATTATTTTATTTATTTATTTTTGTTTTACCTGATCTTATTAAAAATTATTTTGATTAATATAACAAACATTTAGATATAAATACAATTGATAAAGTAAAGCATATTTTTGGAAATTTTAGTGTTAAAAATACATAACTAATAAATAAAAAGGCCTTTTAATTATTTAGTTTTTTTTTTTTTTAAATTTCTTCAGGAGTATATAAATAAAGGCTAGTACATTCATTTAATGCATAAAGCTTAAACTCAATAGGTGCCTTATATTTTTCTTATATTTATTCAAAAATACGGAATACGAGGGGGAAAAGAATAAGGTTAAAAAAAGTATTAAAATGCTTATTGTTCTCTTATTTATTAATTTAAAAACATAAAATTATTTTATTTGTTTATCTATTTTATTTTATTTATTTATTTTTTTATGGAGAAATCAAGGCATTAATAGAAGTAAATACCTCTATGGTGGCCAAGCGGAACTGCGGTCAAAGTTGGTAGATGGGAAGTGCCGGGTTCGATCAAAAAACGCGTTATCGATCTAGCCGTTCGGAGTTTTCCGTAGTTCTCTCTAAAACTCGCGTAAGTACGAACTAGATTCACTTAGAACCTCCCCCCACGGAGGGCATTTCTCCTGTAGGCCTAGGTCCCTAGAGTAGTCAATCAGTCTTAAGCCATACAACCAATCAACCATTCTTTATGAGATTAACATATGTTAGAATTTCATGCTGTAAAATTATAAGTGCTTATTTCTTCATTTTCTTTATTTGTTTATTAATTAATTAATTAATTTATTTATTTATTAAGTGTCATATTTCTTTTTATCATATACGTTATTTTTTATCTTTTTTTTTTTTTTATGATACTTTATTCAAAGGTACAAAATACGAAATATATATATATATATATATATATATATATGTGTGTGTGTGTGTGTGTGTGTGTGTATTACATTTGAAGAAAAATAAACTTTTGACATGAACAATAAGGATGTATAAAACTTTTAAAGTTAATAAATATTTTTACAAATATTAATATTATCAATGATTATGCATTTAACTATAAAATATTGGTATGTTTTTAAGTATTAAACTAATTCAATTTTTCTAAACTGAATTATTTTAAGAAAAATATGTTGGTGTTAATGTGCCAGTTGCCTACAAAAGAAAGGCCGAGGTATGGGTTGAATAACTTAAGAAAGGGGTGGTCTTTTTAAAGTGTTCTAGCCCATATTTACGCTTGTTTCGGAGAAAACTGCAGATAATTTCAAAAGTTAGCCCGATGAGCACTACCTGGTATCGAACCTGATATCTCCCGTCTACCAGCTTTGAGAGCAAAGTTAATTTTACAGTCTCAAAAACATTTGACCCCCTGAAAAACCTTTTATAAACCAACAAAAACAATTTTTAAACATTCAATGTGCTGAGAATGTATATATTTGTAAGTTATTGCAATAAATAAAATTAATCATAAAGCTAAACGGTCATCTCTCAAATGAATATATCAAATCAAGTTAACTGTTTTAAACTAATTAATCTTAATATCGATGAACTTTTTAAACAGTAACTACAATGACAAATTTGATAAAATAAATTATTTTTTAAATAAATAAAAATAATTTTATTATTATTTTTATTATCAGTTTGTATAAATATATATTTTTAGACTACAGTTGCATAGTATATTATTAAAAACTAAAGAGTATTAAAATTCAGAATTTTTGATATGCAGTATGATAGATAAGATGGTGTAAATTATTTCTATAAATGTAGAAATGTAATCTAAATTTAAATAATAATTATAATAATAATAAAATGAATGTAACGTAATTCATAATGTATCTTAGTTTGATTGCAAAGAAAATTTTTTTTTGCTTTACTTTAGAGAATATCTTTAAAAACTTACACCGATAAATCACCAAAATGTGCGATCAGCGCCAAGCATTGTAAAAGGTTACTGTAGCAAGAGGGAATCTGGACAAGCGTTTGTCCACTGAGCATGCGAACTAAGTACCTGTCGTATCTCTGAGATTATCCAGGGTTTCTATGGTTATTGCTCTGGTTGCGCCATCTATCGGTCATTACAAACACGAATATGCATACAAACATTTTTTTTTTTGGTAAATAACTGTATAATTGCTTTAGAATTATAAATATATGCATGCAATGGACTGAAATATACAATAATGCAAATTAAAATTTATCGAATATTATTTAAAATTAATAAAATAAAATTTTAAAATGCTCCCCGCTAACATTTGTTTTAATTTTGAGTTCAACAAAATATTTTAATTTGTTTGTGAACTACTTTGGGAATTCATCGATCAGTTAATTTTTATGAAACATTTTTATGTTTGAATACTAAATATTTGCATTAAATTTCAGCGTTCAAACGTAAAAATAATTAACAATATTTAAAAATCAACATTTAATTTGTATTTAAATAATAATAATATTAATAAAAAATCATAAATATATTAAACATTTAAAATATTATTGATTGAAATCAAAAATTATTGAATTTAACAAACCAATTTAATGAAAATTTGAATCAAATGAATGATAATTTAAAAAACTGTTATAAAAATCTCTTTTTTTTTTTTTTTTTTTTTTTTTTTGTAATCATTAATTTAAATTTAATAATTTTTTGGCAATGTGTAATAGTTTTATATTTCTTACCTCAGAACATAATAAAACTTGAACCTAATTATTTGAATGCTTAATATTTGTTTTAAATTTCAGCATTCCAACTTAAAAATATTTAACAAAAATTAGCTTGATAATAAATCCACAAAATAAAACTTAAAATTGTTTACAGTAAATCATTAAAATATAATAATGCATAATTGAGGGAAATAATTAAAAAAAAAATTTGCTGGAAAATTTTTTAAAATTAAAATTTTATTGTTAGTATTTTTTTATTTAAAGAATTTTCAAAAAAGAATTATATAATTAATATTATTGTATTTCAGTGCATATGTACCCAACTATGCAGAATACAAAAAAAAAAGTTATGTATCTATCTTTTTTTTTTATTATTCATAGTTAAATTGCATTTTTAATTAATGAATTAAATTTTTCTTTAAGTAATTTAATTTTATAATATTTCATAGCTAATTTCAAACTAAGCCCACAGATGGCAGCACTAATTTTGATCCAATAAAAGGATCGGAGTCGTCCAGCCTCTGCTTTCGACCGGTCGTGGATCAAATATCAAATGTCTTAGAGCCTAGTTGGATCGGTCGAAGTGTTCCAGAGGCTGGACTCACCCTTATTAAGGTACTCATAAAAATTTCGCCTCAACCCGCTTAGACTGATAGCGACATCTAGTGAGCTTTTCGAATAAGCTATCGATGTTTCCCACATCCCGTTCAAGGAGTGTTGACGAACTAAAAAAAAGCAGAAACACAAAGGGGTATATAATTTTATAGGGTATATAATTTTCTGTATATTATTTTGGTATGCTTTTTAATAGTGGGATATTTTTCTCCTGTAATAGTGTCACATTGAACTGATAATTTTCCTTGCTTTTACTTTTTAAATATTATTCACAATTAATTTTATAATTTTTTATTTCTTATAAACATGTGTATGAAAACATTATTTTTAATGTTATTTTACTTTGCTTAGAATTTAATTCAGATCTTGTGATTACATTTATTTATGTCATTATATATGCTTCTTTAGATGTATAAACAACTTTTGTATTTATTGCGTATGTTCTTCGTTATGGTGTGTCTGTATTAATTGTGCTGCAGTAAAAATATTATTAGAGCAGCAAATATTACAATCAGTTCTGGGAATATTAATTTTTCTTTTCAAGCCTGTCATATCTTTAGAAACATTTATGACCTGGCATATGCTGAAGTGTCTATTATAATCGTTCTCATTTCTTTGTTTTAAAATTTTCCCCTTAAAAAAATTTTCCCTCTCTCTCTCAATCAGTTTCTCTCCTTTTTTAAAAAGTTTGTGAAATTTGTTTTAAGTAATTATTATTTTAAATTTAGATAATGTAATATTTGGGGGCATCATTAAAATTAAGTATTTTTCCAATTGTAATGCATATATATACATTGTGACTTTGGCTTATTATTAATGAAATAATAATAAAATCCACCACTAGCAAAACTGAAAAACAACTTTTATGATTTATATCGTAATTCTTTTCACTCATTCTTTTTTTTTTTTTTCCTTCTTCTTTCCCTAATTGAAATACATTAAATATTGTAATGATTTTAAAAGAAGCATGTTCCCATACATTACACTTTTATACTTTGAAATTTATTTCAGATATTCCTGAAAGAATTTTACTTGACTAAAAAGACGATTAAAATTTTAATATTTTTGTTTCAAATACTTTCGGATCTTATTAGTCTTTAAACATTGAAACAGCTATTCTTCGCAAATTATCCTGAATTCATTAAATTACATATAGCTAGTTTATCTTGACCCAGCCCATCATGTTAGAGTTGCTGCTTTTTGTTATTTCAACCAATGTTTCTTGAAATCTAATATTGATACTAATTAAGAAACCAGTATTTCAGACCAAGTTAAAATGAAAATTTAAAGTTAATTATGCTAACATATGAAAACAAAATCAGCAATTGGTTTTTTTTTACATTGTTTATCCAGCATTTCGTTTAGCTTCTCAAGAATTTGTTAAGAGTCCAAAAAAGAGGATTAAGAATCCAAAATTTCGGTAATTGTTTCAAAACACAACTTTTAAATACATATACTGATTTATGTTCAAATACTCTTTAATAGTAATAGGAAATAATTTTAGTTATTCCAGCTAGCTTTGGTTTTACTAACAAGGAACATTCAAAAGGTGTCATCTTCAAAAAGTATTGAAAAAAATATATGTGATTCTACTCTTCATAAAACACCAGAAAATGAAAAAATTATCGGCTGAAATTAATTACAACGACCACAAAAAATTATCAAAATTAAGCATATTTGGCGATTCATTGCTGTTAGGCTATACGTTTGCTTGCACAGAGATTGCTGTGTACGAACAGAACCGAGTTTTGCTTTTCCACCAAGTACTCAAAATCAGTTGCCTAGCAGAGTGAAATTGCCAAATGTGCTTAATGCTGATAATTTTTTGTGGTTGCTGTAATTGATTTCAGATGATAATTTTTTTATTGTCTGGTGTTTTATGAAGAGTAGAATCAAATATATTTTTTTCAATACTTTTTGAAGATGACACCTTTTGAATGTTTCCTTGTAAGTGCTTTTTCAGTACAAAATTTTGACAGATTAAGTGATAAAAACTTCAGCAATTCAACCTGCATTTCTGATGAAAATTAATATTCTAACTATGTTGCCTTTGAAGACTCTTTCTCCTGGTAAAAGTCGTTAACCAGGAGAAAAAGTATTCATACATGCTGTGTAGGGGAGAGAGACGCTTGTACTTTAGGACAATGACAAACTTTTTTTCTATTGACAAAAATCAATAATTTTTTCCTTTTCTTTTTCTAACTGTGATTTTAACCAATAGATAACAACACAGTAAAAGGCAGCATCAGAGATATTGAACAAATGACTTGGTTAAAGAAGGGAAATTTCATCATTCAAAAATAAATATCTTTCTCATTCTTATTTCAATTTCTGAATTAGCATTTATAAAACTATTCTATTGAATTTTAAATAGATATTGAACAGAAGATTTTTAAATGTTTTGTTTATGAAAAATTAATGATGCTGCATTTTGGTTGACCTGACCACCATTTTATTTAAACCATATGGTGATTGTACCTTGGGACATGCACATGCCCCAAGAAACAATACGAATACATGAACGTCATACGCATACTTTGTTCTTAGCGGCCGAGCGGTTCTGCGCTCAAAGCTGGTAGATGGGAGGTGCCGGGTTCGATCCCAGGTCGCGCTCATCGACCTAGCCGTTCGGAGTTTTCCGTGGTTTCCTCCGAAACTTGCGTAAATACGGGCTAGGACCCCTTAGAAAGACCCCCACGGAGGGCATTCCCCCTCTAGGCCTAGGACACATCAGGAGTCAATCGGCCTTAAATCCTACAACCAACCAACCATACTTTGTTCTCAATAATTTAGGTATTCTTTTCATATAAAGATATATTTTAGTGTTTTAATATAACATTCTAATAATAATTAATGATAATAATCTTTCAGTATAACTTTATATGTTGACCAAATGATTCAACTTAAGTGTTAAGCAAAGCTGCTGAATCTACAGCAGTAAATGTAACAAATGAGCCGGGAGCCTTAAAATCCATTTTTTGTACATTTTGTTCAACAAATTCTGCTTTTAATGCATGAATATTAAAACAGAAAATTTTGCTTAATGTGCAAGAAAGGGATGGTGAGGGGCCGGGCTTCACATGAAGTTACTCAGACCCTGCATGGAGCCTGTGTGTAAGTGCTAACTCAGCGAGTACAGAGTTAAAATAGAGATGATAACAGTGTTAGAAATAAGAATTTTGAAACTAGGTGTCAAAATGATGCCTGGATTAAATTTTTTGGGCATCCAAATGAAAAATCTAGATGCAATCTATAATTAAATCTGTATATATAAAAAATAATAATAATAGTAAAGCATCAACTTGTAAATAATATATGCAAGATTATATAAAAAATATTTATGTAACGAATGTAATTACATTGACAATATTAAACGTACACTTTTAAAATCGTAAGTTCATTCTTTGCCTACAAGATACTTCATTCCACCACAATTTAATAGCATTTTCTGGGCAGAAATCTTCCAATTTAGGGCTGTTTAATTTAATCATTAACAAATCGTCAACTAATTTCATAGAGATATGATTTCTTAAATCAGTTTTTATAAGGTTTAATTGACTGAAATAGACTTGTTTACAAAGTCTAATTGGATAGGGAAAATTATTAGGTATGATGAGGAAAAAATCCAGGCATCAAATATGGCACCTATGATTGGAATTCTAGGCATCAAAATGAAAAAACTGGTTGCAAAATGCGACTAACGACTGCTTATTTCTAACCCTGGTTGATAATCCTTGTGGTTGAGAGAAAATAGCAACAAGGGAATGCTAAATACTGGATGTTTACCGAATCTCAACCAGACGAAAATTTGGCACTCCTCCAAGCCTTTAGAATCGTCTGTAATGCTAGGCATGAGAACTGTGGTTACACTATACAAGGGTAGACCATAGATGACCCATGGACTTCAGTGATGTTATTCTTAATTTGTATGGGGAAAATGTTTTTGTTAAAATTCAACTAATTTCATTTTAAGACATTATATTGAATATTTAGGAAAAGTAAAAAACTTAATTTTTAAATACAACTGTGAAACAAGCAAAAAAATCATGTTTTGGGTCATAGCTGACCTGCCTTGGTAATTATAGCATTAAAAACCTTTTTGTTCCAAATCTAATTAATCAGTATTTTCAGTAGTTAATCAGTATTTTCTTGTTCCAAATTTTGCCCAGAGGTTTTAATACAGAGGGTGCTCGCACATTTTTTAGACAATTTTAGTGTACTGAAAAAATTACTCATATTTCAAGTTTTAAATGTTCAGTTTGATAGCCCTTGTTCTTAACTATCCTTGTACATTGTAATTTCCATGATAATAATGCTTTTTGTAATATCGAAAGAGTTATTTTGTTCCACTCCCCTTGAATGGCTTTCCAAAGTCCACAAAGCATTGTAGGTCGGCGTTTGGATAATGCAGATTTTAAGAGTCCAAAAGCACAAAAATCCATCGGTGATACATCAAGAGATTTAGCAGGAATATCAATTAAGGGTATGGTTTTAATTCCCGTTTCTTGTTCCATTTTTTCTAGAAAAGCAATTGTGGATTGTGATGTGTAGCTGCTTGCTTTGTCTTGATGCAGTTCAATGGGTTGATGGCATTGTGGATAAAAATCTGGAATTTCATATTTAAAAATTGCAGTTAAAAAATATGTTCTTGATTGCATTTAGAGTTGATTTTGACATTTTTGTTAACTTTTTTTTACTTTTATCTTGCCTTTGTATGAAAAACCAGCGACAAACATAAATCTTTTAAACAAACTTTCTTTTCATTCTTTGAACCATGTGTAGCAAAATTTTTTGTCTCCTTTTATGATAATAAATTGATCTTTTTTTGTTGCAATCACTTAAATAGACCCAATCTTCATCTATTGTTACGACATTTTTCTGCTGATAAATGTTTTATAAGGCCCGCTGTACACTGACGAGACATGAGACAAGTTTGAAGCGACCTGCGCATGCTGTAAATACAACTTCATCTCCTGAAAACCGTTTAGAGCACACACACGTCACATGTCGCTTCAAACTTGTCTCATGTCTTGTCAGTGTACGGCGGGCCTAAGAGTTCTGCAGCATGTTCTACGTTCATAGATATAATGCTGAGAAAGACGATGAACATTATATTTTTTTGGCCTTAATATTCTTTGAACCATGTGTAGCAAAATTTTTTGTCTCCTCTTTTATGATAATAAATTGATCTTTTTTTTGTTGCAATCACTTAAATAGACCCAATCTTCATCTATTGTTACGGCATTTTTCCATTTTTCTGCAGATAAATGTTTTATAAGGCCCGCTGTACACTGACGAGACATGAGACAAGTTTGAAGCGACACACGCATGCTCTAAATACAACTTCATCTCCTGAAAACCGTTTAGAGCACGCACACGTCGCATGTCGCTTCAAACTTGTCTCATGTCTTGTCAGTGTACGGCGGGCCTAAGAGAGTTCTGCAGCATGTTCTACGTTCATAGATATAATGCTGAGAAAGACGATGAACATTATATTTTTTTGGTCTTTTTAAGATTCAAATCAGAGTTAACAATTTTATTTACAGTTGAAACTGAGCAGTTTAATGTTTTTGCAACATACCTTTGAGTTGGAGGATTTTCTTTCAGCATTAAAGATTTCACCTTTGCAATATTAGAACTGTGTTTTTTCTTTGGATTTGGAAGAATTTTCCCTTCATATGCCAGAATATGACAATTTTTTCTTTTCTTATTTATAATATTTCCTATGGTCGCTTTAGATATAAAAAAAAAAAAACATGACTTTTACAGCGTTTCTGAATTACTGAACAAGAATAACTCTCTTTGGAAAGAGCAGAAACGTATCCTTCCATCCATTGCCTTTTTAAAAGTGCCATTTTGAATGTAAACAAAAATGATTGAAAGTGGTGTTCAAAAGGTATTTTTAATGAGAGTTTGAGGATTGAAAAAAATTCTCTTATGAAGTCAAGAAGGTATTCCAAAATACTTTTATCTTCATGTACTTTTCATTTTATACACATAAGTCGTTAAATCTGGCAATTTCTTAAAATTCAAATAAAACCATAGACACAGTAATTTGTATAAATGTAATCTTCCTATACTCTTGACTACAGTTTTTTTCATTCTAAGAAACAACAGCCATTAGACTGCTACAAATGTTTCTTGAGTGAATGAGTGGTCGATTGAAATTACTACTATTAAACATAAACACAAATAAAAAAAGAATTTTATTTTTACAAAAAAAAAAAAAAAAAAAAAAAAAAATGTGTGTGTGTGTGTAAAGTTTAATTAATTTATTTAATTAAACAACAAAAGTAAATTATTTTCATATTTTTTTCTCCATCTCTTATTTATTTTTCTGCATCATTCACAATATTATATTAAAATTTATAAACCTGATTTGACATTTTTATTCATCGCTTTAAAAGTACATTTTTGTCCTCCCTAGGTTAGAGAAAATAAATTGATGGCTAAAGAGTCATTGCATTATTCTGAAAATCATATGGCCGACCAGATATCTAAGATTCATTATGGAACTGTCACTCTTCAAGATACAGCTAATAAAGAAAGACCATCATCTGAAACTGATGTAGTTAATTCTGTATCACCCGATGCACAAAACAGAGAAATTGGTTTGCCTGTTCATATCACAGATTTGCCTGCTGAAATTTTTCAACATATTTTGAGATATCTCACATTTGACAACATATCTAAACTCAGATTAGTGAGTTAACGTATATATAATCCTTTGTATTAAAATTGTATGTATAATTCTTTGATTAATGTTTATATAATTCTTTGATGTGACTGACTAGGACACTTTTTCAAATGCACTGATTTACTTGGGGAAAATATATATAATAATGACATAAGATTTAATCAAGAAGTCTTCTTGGTCTTGAGAAAAGCCCGACTACGTTTCTTAAAGACCCAAAGCACAGATGCAAATTGGAGGCCCACCTTCCTTACTCTGTTTTACAAAGCTTGTCAAAATAAGCCCTTTCTGGAGAAAAAAAATCATTTATTTGAAATAATTTATTTTGGGTAGTGCATTTTTTGAAATTCTCCTTTGGTTATCTTCTTTTAGCTCAGTTTTTATAAACCTGTAATAAAATGATTAATTTCATGCTCAAGATAACTGAAAAACTAAAACACATTGATCAGCCAAAATAAAGGTTATTTTACTCGAGGCAATTAGGGATAAAAATTTAACAATTGTTTAAGCACATTAATGTGATATAAAAAGAAAATGCTTACTAGTTTTTTTTTTTTTTTTTTTTTTTAATTGGACATATGATGTGAAAATTTGTATTATTAGTTTTACAGTTTTTGGAGGTGAGGCCCTCGAATTTTGGAGGTCCTGAGCCAGTGCCCTGTGTGCCCATGCCATAATCTAACCCTGAACTTCAGCAATGTTTGAGAAATATTAAATGCTGAGTTGCTTGTACATTTTAGTTAAAATGCTAAAGAAAATTTTTTTCCAGGTTAAACCTTGAAAACTATAAAAAATTAATAATAAAAAAAGTTGATTTGAAACCATAGAAAAGCCATCAGAGTTTAAACTGCTATTAGTTATTTCATTTATTTTTAAAGAAAAGCATACTAATTTAAATTAAAATATACCTTATACAAGCTTTTTATAATTTTTGGCTGATTAATTTCAGTCACAATCGTGACCATCCTCATAGCCAAGACAAACGTCGACGTCCTTCTGTTTATAATCTCGCGGAATGCTGTGGTTGTTACTTCGCTTCACTTCAGAGTCTTGCAAGATGTGTTGCCATGCAGCAGGGATGATGGAATGTTCTCTATCGTTTACAGTGTTGGGGTTATTAGTTATTTTAGCATTTTACTAAAATATGTTGTAAGAATTTCAGTAAAAAGCAAAAACCAGATAATTTCATAAAATATTTCTGTACTATCAGGCTATACTCACTTCGCTGGCCACTATATTTAAATGAATTTTCAAAAGAATTGGATCAGTATTTATTTTTACATCACATTATAAATAAAAACCAACTAGCTGGAACCCGTCGAATTCGACGATCACTTTATTGACCGTAATGTTTCAAAAACCGTCGCATCATTATTTAAATGTATTTCATGTTAAAACATCTAATATAATTTACGACATTTCACTTAAAAAAAGGAAGTCGGAAAAATGCTTATAAATCGAAATACTATGTATGACATCACTTTCTACACAGTACTCTCAATGTGACGTCAAACTGACTTCAAATAAACAGATGCTATCTTTTATTTTCTATTTAGTTTAATACTAAGACTATATGTTAGCTGACCCGTCCGGTGTTGCCCGGGCCCATGATACCTTAAATGAACCTTAAATTTGTATTATTTTATACCTTTAACTCGATTTTGTTTAAATTTCTGTTTTTAAATGAAAGCATCACAACAAAAATAATCATCTGTAACAAAACAATTACCTCGATCCGAACGAAACTCTGCTTTGTGACCTCGGTGCTTTCAGCAGCGCATACACGGTGCTAACAACATAAAAAAACTCCCAAAAATTAACCTGGAACCGAACGAACCAGCCCGGCAATGCCTGGGCCCGTGATAATAACTTTAAATGAACCTTAAATTTGTTAGATTTTATATCTTTAACTCGAATTTGTTTGAAATTATATTTTTAAATAAAAGCATTGCGAAAAAAATAATCAGCTGTAACAAAAAATAATTACCTTGAACCGAACGAAACTCTGACTTGTGACCCCGGTGCGGCAGTACATACGCGGGCCGCTAACAACATAAAAAAAAATTCCCAAAAATTAACCTGGAACCGAACGAACCCGCCCGGCAATGCCCGGGCCCTTGATAATAACCTTAAATGAACCTTAAATTTGTATGGTTTTATATCTTTAACTCGATTTTCTTTGAATTTCTATTTTTAAATGAAAACATCACAAAATAAATAATCATCTGTAACAAAAAAAAATTACCTCAAACAGAACGGAACTCGGGTTCATGACCCAGTGCCTGCGGCACGTATATGCAGGCTGCTAATAACATGGAAAAATTCTCAAAAATTAACTTTGAACCGAACAAACCTCTGACTCGTGTTACCGCTGCCTGTGGCAGCAGCACCCTATAGCAGGCATGCTACGCACACGCTGCAAAATCCACTTTCCTCCACCAGGGAGTGCAGTATGTTGTACACGAACATCACCAATCGCCTTGAATTTCCAAGACCTTTCAAATAAGGTGTCACATGGTGGTGTGAACTGCAAAATCCTTTAGTTACGCTTTCCACTGCCAGGGGGCGCAGCGTATTCTATACATAAACACCAACGGTCAGGAAATATCAAGACCTTTAAAATAAGTTGTAACATGATAGGGTCTACTGCAAAATCACCTAGTTCCATTTTTAACCACCAGGGGGTGCACTATATTGTATACGAACATCCCCAATCAACATGAAATTTCAAGACTTCTATCAACAATCGCCTTGAATTTCCAAGACCTTTCAAATAAAGTGTCACATGGTGGTGTCAACTGCAAAATCCTTTAGTTGCACTTTCCACCGCCAGGGGGCACAGTGTGTTCTGTACGAAGATCACCAACCGTCAGGAAATACTAAGACCTTTAAAATAAGGTGCAACATGATCACTTAATTCCATTTTTCACCACCAGGGGTCGCACTATGCTGTATACAAACATCCCCAATCGACATGAAATTTCAAGACCTTTAAAATGAGGTGCTACATGTGTGGGTCTAGAACGAATTTCCCTCTCAAACTGATTTCCACCCTTTCCCCTCCCCTCCAAATCTACTTTCCCCCCTTTAAAATCGAAAATTCCAAATTCGCAAATATTGATTTTTTAGTATTCGACTCTAGTCCCCATATGTACAATTTCTTCACCTGAAGTAATTTGAAGCTTATTTAATCTCGTAAACGTGTTTTTAACCGAAACGGGTAGACCAAGACCTTTTTTTAGACACCTCAACCAAATTTTTGCACCAAGTAGTTCTCTCAATATAGTGGAGACAGACAAAAACATGTTTCAAATTAATATATAGATAAACGTTGAAGTCGCTCAAAACCTCGCTATGGGTACCCGTTGCATACGGCAGCACTTTTTCCGTCTGCACTGCATCGGGTCCAGGTTCCCACTGCCTGCAGAAGGCTGGGCATTTCAATTTGGATATTTATTGACAACAGGTAGATCTCCTATTTAAGAACTGAGATTTTAAAGATAACTGTATCTCAGTATCTATTAAATATTTTAGTTTTCAAATCATAGTCCCTGGTATTATTTACAATATATTACGATTTGATTCCGATTCCGACCAATATAATATAATAAAATAAAAAATAGATTTTTTTTTTAAAGTAATTAAATACATAAAAAACAAATAAATTTTAATCATATCAATCCTTCTATTATATACTACCATTTTTTCGATAAATACTATAAATAAATAATAAAATAATAATTTAAAGTAATTAATTAAAAATAAAAAGTTATACTATAAAAGTTAGACATAAAAATGATTCTTTTATAAACAAGTTTATAAATTTAAAATTTAATGTACTTAATCTTTTCTATTGCATTACCATTTTGTTTTCAATAAATATAATACATTAAAAAACAGAAAAAAGAAAAGATTTTGCCTTCAAATGAATAATGTATTAAATAAAAAATAAATTGTGTGATAGCTGTTGCTAAGATATGCAGACGATTACAATAGAAGAATAACTTTATGAAAAAATAAAACATAGAAAGAAACCAATATTTAAAAAAATAAAATAAAAAATTAATTTGAAAAATTCTAATTCAAAATTCGAAAAAATCTCTATGAGATGCACACCTGCAGGGTCCCAGGTACATATATACCAGATTTGGAAGCTCTGCGATTGGTAGTGCATAGCTGCCAAGTGTTCCAATTTTCCCATATTTGTTCAGTTTTTTCAGCTTTGTTCCGGAAATCCGATTTTACCCAAAAATGTTCCGATTTTTCAGCTTCATAACATTTAAAAAGAAATAATAAATAAAAAATATTTTACTGTAATTAATCTATATATAAATAAAGAGAAGTGTCTGTGTGTGTGTGTGTGTGTGTGTGTGTGTCTGCGCATCTGTCTGCGCTCTGGTGCTCACACTACTGATCGCAGAGCCTCCAAATTTGGCATATAGGTACCTGGGACCCTGCAGGTGTGCACCTCATCGAGATTATTTCGAATTTGAATTTTTTAAATTAATGTTTTTTCGATTTTAAATATTGGCTTCAATGTTTCATTTTTCAGAAATTTATTTTGTTTCAAAAGTCTGCGTAATTTAGCAACGGCTATTAAACTATTTATTTATTTAAATTCATTTCAGGAAGAAATTATTTTTATTATATTTATTGAAATCAAATAGTTATGCACATACAGTAGAAAAATTTAAACATTTTAGATTTTGGCATATAGGTACCTGGGACCCTGCAGGTGTTCACCTCATCGAGATGTTTTCGAATTTCAAATTTAAATTTTTTTAATTAATGTTTTTCCGATTTTAAATATTGGCTTCTTTGTTTCATTTTTCATAGATTTATTCTTTTGCTTAAATCGTCTGCGTATCTTATCAACGGTTATTACGCAACTTATTTTTATTTCATACATTCATTTGAAGGCGATTTTTTTTTTTTTTTTTTTTTTTTTCCTTAACTTGTTATATTTATTGAAAATAAAATTGTAATGCAGTAGAAAAAATTAGATAAATTTGTTTTAAATTTAAAAACGTATTTATAACTGTTATGTTTAATTTTTTATAATAGAACAACTTCCTATTTTTCATTTTTTAATTATTTCCTTTAAAAGAAAAAACTTTTATTCATTATTTTTTTTTTTATTTACAGTATTTATCGGGAAAATTGTAGTATATACATAGTAAAAAGGATTAAAATTTATTTGTATATATATATATATTCATTTATTAATCTACTTTTTATTTTATTTTCTTTTATTACATTGGTCAGAATCAAATCGTAATATAGTGTAAATAGCATGGGTTATATAAAATACATGGTTCAAAACTAAAATATTTAATAGATGCTGAGATATAGTCATCTTTAAAATCGTAGTTCTTAAATAGTAGCGGATTCCCCCTGTCGTTGATAAATATCCAGATTGAAGTGCCCGGGAAATATCTTTCTGCAGGCATGGGAAACCTAGATCTGATGCAGTGCGGGCAGGAAAAGAGCTGCCATAGACAGCGGGTACCCAAAGCAAGGTTTGGAGCAATTTCAGTTTCTTCCCCCCCCCCTTTAAAAAAATTTTTTTTTTTTCTATAACGTAGTGTAAAAAAATAAATATTAATACAATTCTTTCGAAAAATCATTTAAATATAGTGACCAGAGAAGCGGGCATAGCCTGCTAGTATTAAATAATTTAATATTAATAATTTAATATAATAATTAAATAAGTGTTGATAAACCTGTGCATATACACATAAAGTCTTTACCTATTTTTTTTTTTTTTTGGGGGGGGGGGGCACATATGACTTTTTTAATTGTTAAAATTGAAACAAAATTCACTAATTCATGTTTTTTTAATCACAAGTATGGATGCTTGCTTAAAATTATCAGTGAACAAAAGAAATAGAAAACACAATCGGGGATAAGCAAGTCAAAAAAAAAAAAAAAAAAAAAAAAAATCAACAGTATTCAAAGAATTAAATTAACTTCGAAAATGATAAAATACTGCTTGCACATTTTAATTAAAATGCTAAAGACACTTTATTGCCAGGTTAAACCTTGAAAGTTATAAAAAAATTACTTAAAAAATAGTAAGTTTATTTCATACCATGTGTAAAATTTTATTTTTTGTTAATATTGTTGCAAGAGTTATGCTTTTTTTTTTTTTTTTTTTTTTTTTTTTTTTGTTAAATTGTCCTTTAAAAAAAAAATTTTATTCATTTCAAACCATGGATGTAATATTATTTTCTTTATTTTAATCCTTTAAGAATTTGAGACCATTTTTTTCCATTTTGAATTAGAATATAGTTTTTTTTTTCTCTCCCCTATAGAATGAGATTAATAAATGTATAAAGTATACAGTATCAAATTTTTACACTTATGTTGTGCATAGTATTAATTTTATGAATTATCAAACAGATATCTTGAAAAATTGCTAACACTTAAAGAGTTAATACACTGTTGCAGCTCTGAATTTATAGTTTGAAACAGAGAGTAAATAATCATTATGTATGTACAAAAACAATTTTTAAATTGTTAATTACAGCTAATTAACATCAATTATTTTGGTTACAAAAACTAAATTTGACACATCTATCAACGAAACTATATTTCATTTAGACTGACAAGGAAAAATTCAAAAGGTGTCGTCTTCAAAAAATATATGTGATTCTACTCTTTATAAAACACCAAAAAGTGAAAAAATTATCGGCTGAAATGAATTACAGCAACTACAAAAAATTATCAAAATTAAGCATTTTTGGCAATTTAGCGCTGTTAGGTGATAAGTTCGCCAGCACCGAGAACGAACAGAACCGTATTTTGCTTCTCCACCAAGTACTTACAATCAACCTCCTAACAGTGTGAAATCGCCAAATATGCTTAATTTTAATAATTTTTTGTGGTCACTGTAATTCATTTCAGCCAGTAATTTTTTCACTTTCTGGTATTTTATGAAGAGTAGAATCACATATATTTTTTTCAATATTTTTTGAAGACGACAGCTTTGGAATGTTTCCTTGTGAGATAAAATAAATTAGTACAATAATTTTTTCTCACAGATTACCCAGAGAATCGTTCTTGTTATAGTAATGCAGGGTTTAAAAAAAAAAAAAAAAAAAAAAAGTGTGACTGTCAACCAAATTATTTCTAAAATTCTTATTATTTTTATATATATTGTATACAGAGTTATTTTAAATGTATAATTTTAACTATTCAAAATTTTATTAAATGAAATTTTTATCTTTATGGTACAGGTTTCAAGATACTTCAATGACATGTGTTCATCTTTATTAAATTCTGAATTCAATCGCTTACGTGTTTTAGTACAACAGAGATTTATGGCAATAAAAGCACAGATGCCAAGAAGAGAGTCATCTCGCAGGAAGCATCCATTGGCTCGGGAAAGTGACATAATTGAAACTTTATATATGAGATTAACTTTATTAAATATGACATTTGGCAAACATATTGAAAGAAAATACTGCTGTTTTTTTGCTGGAGAAGTAAGTTTTTTTTTTTAAATTATTTTTCCCCCCTGTTATGTGTGGATATTATATGAATGTGCAGGGACCGATTTATATTTCTGGGAGCCTCAGATTGCACTCACAACTATGGGGCCCCTTACCATCAACTTTGTTAGTAAACTCAAGACATGCAAATAAAAATACCATTTTAAAATAATCTACAAATATATCCCCTACCCTTTTCCCAACACACACTCCCTCAAATTCTTGGAGTAATAAAAATTTCAATTAAAAAAAAAACCCTTGCGGGATTCACATTCTGAAATCTCAAAATCTCACCTGAAAGAAAATAGCAATCAAAAATCTCTCTAAAAATTTTACTTTCACGTCATATAAGTGAAAATTATATTATTTGACATAATTCTAAAAGGTAATATTCTTTTCAAACAACTTGGCAAGTACCCAAAATTTTTAAATGTAATTAATTGGTATGCAACCTTGACTATGAATGATGTGCAGCAGTGTTACAAGGTAGAAGATGTCTTTGTTCAGCTTTCTGCTTGTGCAGTGGTAACTGTTCAGAAGAAAGCTCAATATGTTTTGTAGTTAGCCTCTTAGACAAGATTTTGGAATCACCCACATACCCCACCCCTCTCTCCCACCCAAAACAAACAATAAAACCCGTTTTCAAGTGGGTATTTTGGGGTTTTTTAAACTTAATAAAATTATAACCTAACCATTATAATATAACCCTGCGTACATAACATAGCATATCAATTAGCGACATATATGTTAGTTTGATATAATGTAATTATTTTTGCAACTTCAATGTAAGAAAAATCCCTTTAATTTCAACCTTTAATATAATACCCTTAAGAAAAAGCTTTCCTAATTCTATCTGCTAATTCTTCTTCCTAATTCTATCTCTTTTGAATGGAAAAGTTTAAATAATGAAACCAAAAATTGGGGAAAAAAATACAAGCAATTTTTATATTTGTAAGTCATAGTGTAAAAAAAAAAATAAAGTAATAATTTACCTAAAATTCTAGGAAATTAACTACAAATATTAAACATAACGACAAATATAATATATTCATTTTGCAGCCTTCGATACAGGCAAAAAAAAAAAAATGGGGTTTTTTTGCTACCCTTACAAAATTCAAACTCATAAAAAACAGCTTTTTTAAAAGATTTAGTTTTATAAAAATGATATTTTATAAAATTTTTCAGTGTTTCCAGAATTATTAAATGATTACTGATAATTGGTTGAATGAAACACTATTAACTTGATAATAAACATTTAAATGACTGATAAAATAAAAGGAGTTAAGTGATTTTTTTTTTTTTCTTTTATCACAAAAATAAAAAGAAACTACAAAATCATTATGTTTTTCATAAAAAAGGGTCTCAAAAATTATAACCTTGATCAACCCCTGGTATGTAAGTGTAGAATGCTGGCAGTGATAAATTTGTTTTGTATTCCGTTATGAAATAAGTTTTAAAATATGTCAGTATGAATATTATAACAAAAATTTAAAAATAGATTTTTTGCATACTTTTTTTTATTTTACAATATAAATAAAAATATATCATTATTTGTAATATGAAAATCATACATGGAAGGGTTAAAATATTTTGCTTTTGTTACTAGTTTGAATTTTGCAGAAAATAACTTAATAATAAAAAAAATAATTCAAAATTGTGATAAAATACTGAATAAAATGAAATTAGAGTCCATTTTACTTTTATTCCTCCATTTAGACCAAACCACATATTAAGAATATGAAGATCTTTTTTTTTTTTTTTTTTTTGTATTTATTATTTATAATGCATTACTATTATTTTGTAATAAGTTTTCTTTTAGTGTTAAACTGCTCTCTTTTGAAATAAAACTTAAATTGCAACCCAATAGTGTTATTCTAGATTTACTATATCCCCCCCCCCCCCTTTTTTCTGAGATTATGTTAGCATAAAATTAGAGGACTTGACACATTTACGGGAGCAAATTGTCGATGCAATTGCCACAGTGATGCCAGACATGCTCCGTAACATATATGGTTAGGGATTGATTATCAACTTGATTATGTGCAGAACAATCAACAGTGCTCATACTGAAATTTATTAAGGTAAAATTCTATTAAATTCTGTACACTACAATGAAAGAATTGTTTATGTTAAATATGTTATTAAATATGATTATATGAAATACATTCAACCTTTTTTTGATGACCCTGTACTAATTGCTGAATGTATATCAAACAATATATTGCAGATTAAAGGGGAATATATATATATATATAATGATCTATCAAGCATAGTAGAAGCCAAGCAACAGACACAAGATCAGTGAAACACCAATGACCAATAAAATCAAAAACCTCCTTGAGAAGTCCAGAAAAGTGAAAAAAATTTTCTTCAGGGGATGAAATACACAAATTCAAAGAATCCAGATCCATTAATCAACAGCCTGCAAAACAAATGAAACAATAAACCAGCACAACAAATCTTAACTTAAATCCATAAACAATATCAAAATTTATAAAAAAAAATAATTTTAAGAAACCCAAGAAAGGAAGGAAGGAGGCAGGCGGCAAGACTTGTGACTTGCCTGTGGGGTTAAACTAGTTTCACGCACTATATATAAATATATATAAGAATTGGTAGTCTTTAAATTGAAAAATACCAAAATACTTATCAGTTGATGTATAAATTAACTTTAAATCAAATCTGTTTTATCATTAAGAAACGTATATCAAACTAGTATTATTATTTATAAATAACATAGTAGTAAGTTTTAATAGGATAAATTTCATTGATCAACAGATGTTATATTAAAAAAAAAACAGGTACAACAACCCTTTATGGGAATATTGTCATTATCCAGAGTTTAGCTGTAGTTTTTCATTTCTGAGAAATCTAATGAATTGATTAATTTCTTTCATGTTATCTGAAAAGATGATAATTTTTAAAAACTCATTTTATTGGATTATGAAATATTTCTTTTGATCTCTGAATTAATCTTTTTAGATCATTGATGAAGTATATAAAATACTTCGGTATGTTCAAAATACTCCTAGTGAAAGTCGTGCCGATAAAGTAACTGATGATTCATTGGGAATGGAATATTTTAAGGAACGAATTGACCCATCTCAACCGCAGGTACATTAACCCTTTATCTACTGTTTTATGAAATAGACAAAAAATGTATTTGAAACATTTTTTTAAAAATTAATTAAGAGCATTTTTTTTTAGAGTTTATGCAATAAAAATTACGCATATCACCTGATTGTAGTGAATTAATGAGGATTTAGTGAGATAATACTTCAGTGTACCATTGGTACATATAAGTTGAAAAAGATATTAGGACCTTAATAAAGGGTAAAAAAGTATTTACCTTTTATGGTCCTTGGATTTTTGATAAGATTTAGGGGTACATTCTTGAGATAATATAGGAAATGCCAATAAAAAACAGCGACAGCACTCTATAAATTCGTCTCTTGAACATAAAGGGTTATATGCAGTGTGTAGTGCTGTTGAGTGAGATTAAAGTGAAGTATATATTTAAATCAAATTGGAGTGTAAAGGTTGATATTTTTTATTTATTACCAACTATGTGAAAAATACCAGAGCCGGGAATTGAACCTGGGCACCTCCGCTTAACGCACGGATGCTCTACCACTAAGCTACCCTGGCTGACAACCAGCTAGGCACTTCTCACATAACAACTTATAAACAAATATCAACCTTTACACTCCAATTTGATTTAAATAAATATTCACGGTTGATGAATTCATGAATAAAAATTTCTAAATTGAAGTATATATGTTCTGTCCTCATAAATACTTTTGATATTTCTTTCATAAATTCAGTTTTATATGCTCTTTAATTCCTGGCTGTGGCACTTTTTGCATAGTTGGTATTGAAAAAAGAAACTTACGCTCAATATTTCTCAATAAATATTCATAATTTATGAATAACATTTCTTACTTTTTGTTGCATTTCTTTTCTTTTTTTAAGTTATACATTAAAAGTGATTTTTATTGCTTTTTTATCGTCAGTAGATAAAGGGTTAACCATTCAAAAGAATCATCATCATTATCATCTGGAATTTAACTATACTTTTCATTTCTGAGAATCTAAAAGTTGAAATCTCTGAATTAATATTTTTTATGTTATCTAGAAAGGTAACAATCTTTTAACATATCGAACTGATAATTTAGATAATTTTTAAAAAACTCATTTTATTGGATTATGAAATATTTGTTTTGATTAGTGAATTATATTTTGATCTTTTAGATTATTGATGAAATATACAAAATACTTCGGTATGTTCAAAATACTCCTAGTCTAAGTCGTGCCTATAAAGTAACTGATGAACTGTTTGATCTGTCAACAATGGCAATGGAATATTTTAAAGAGCATATTGAGCCAACGCTTCCCGAAGTTACATACTTTGCTTCAGATGTGTTTGAATATCCATCATTTTGTAAGTGATTTATTTAATTTTTTAAATATGTTTCTTCGAAATACAGTAGAACTTAGTTATAAGCTCGCCCAAGGGATTAGAACATTTCCAGCAATATAGCCGAAAATGTAATAACTGAGCTTGATTAAAAAGCAAGTGAAATTGTTCTATGTAACTGATATAATAATAAAAGTAAAAAAAAACGTCTTTTTTACTGTATTTGAAGTAATCAATCTCTTTTTAATACCATAAAGTGAATTAAATTTGTGTGAAATACCACTGGGTGTTTTATGTTAATTCTAAATTAATCTTATATAGTACCTATCAAAATTATTTCAAATTGGTAGAAACTTTATAAAAATATGAAAATTCAAAATTTAGCAATTATATGCAATATCGGGCAGGGCCATGCCTGAGGGGGAGGGGAAAATGGGTGATCCCCAGGGCAGCTAAAAATTAGGTCTACTGAAATCGGCTATCAGAAAAAAGAGAATCTAAGGTAATTTAATTTGTCCTGCATCTATATGTGTATGTTTCAGAACTTAAAGTACTTTCAACACACCTTTTTAATACGAAGATTAAAGTCTGCTTCTTCCACAACACAGTTTGAAAAAAAGTTCTTCAATCGAACCCATAGGTTAAATTTCTCACTTCTCATGGTTGTGCAATACTTTTTGAAATTGTTGAGTGCAGAGGCTAAACAGATCTCTCTCGCTCAGGGCGGCTAAAATCTTTTGTTCAGGGTGCAAAAAGTGTAGGCATGGTCCTGATCAGGCCTCACAAATGTTCCCTTTTTTCCTATTCCTGTATTTTATGAATAAACAATATGCACAGTGGTAAATAAAACTAATTCCACTGCTAATTAATAAAATTCACATTTAATTGTAGTTAATTGTATTTTGTATTATATCCAGAATATTTGATATAGTTAGACATAATGCATAATATGCACGAATGTGTAAAAACCATTCGTGAAATGATTTTCTATTCAGAAAATGTTTTAGCATTACTCATAAGAAAAATAAAATTAAAATACTTATTTTTAATTGAGAGTATACTAAATGGATTAAAAAAAAAAAAAAAAAAAAAAAAAAGATGACCTAGAAATAAAGACATTTTCAATTATTTTATGCTTTTTTTTAAATATATTGGTTTATGAGATATTTAATCTTTTACCTGAATAGACATTATTTGCAGAAAGTCTTTTAAAATATATTTGTTATATTCACAGAAAGTTTTTCATTTTATCTAAGTGAAGTCTGATCACAAATCATCAAAAGCCTTACTAAAGGGAGAATTAAAAAAAAAATCAAGTTTTATTTATTTATTTTATTTTATTTTTTTTTGCTCTACCAATAACTTATGATAATGTAATCAAACAACTATATAGTATAATAATAAGAGATACTAAAAATTTTCTAATCTGTATATGTTTACCTATTATTCAAATTTCACAATGTTTTTTTAAAGAGTGACATTTGCCGTGCTAATAGATATCTGCAGGATATAGACGTTTAATGGATCATTTTAAAACTTTTATATGTTGCGTGTTTATAGATGTCTTATGAATGTATGTGGCTGTATGGGATAAGATTTATGTGTTTGAAATTCTAAAGGTAAATAAGAAAAGAAATAAAGTGTGGAAATTTTGCACAAGTTTGCTAAGTATGCGAAAATTCACTGGAATAAAAGAAGTATAGGAACTTTATTTAATCTTATTTTAAAGAAAAGGATAACTGATATGAAAACAAAGATTTAAAATACCTTATAAAATTCTTTCTAATTACTAGCTTATTAATTTCGGACATGCCGTGTCCATCATCAGAGCCAAGTAATCTTTCTCGACGTCGTTCTTCTGGAGGAAACCTCATTGTTTATTTTGCCGGGGAACTCTTGCGGTCGTTGTTTCGCTTCACTTCATTATTCTGTAGTAGTTGTTGCCAGGCGGTAGGGATGAGATAGTGCTCTCGGTCATTCACAGCGTTGTTGTTGGTTATAATTTCGAGGGCCTCCCGTTTTAGTGCATAGTTAAGGTTATTGTAAAACGGGAGGCCCTCAAAATTATAACCAACAACAACGCTGTGAATGACCGAGAGCACTATCTCAACCCTACCGCCTGGCAACAACTACTACAGAATAATGAAGTGAAGCGAAACAACGACCGCAAGAGTTTCCCGGTAAAATAAACAATGAGGTTTCCTCCAGAAGAATGACGTCAAGAAAGATTACTTGGCTCTGATGATGGACACGGTGTGTCCGAAATTAATAAGCTAGTAATTAGAAAGGATTTTATAAGGTATTTTAAATGTTTGTTTTCATAGGAACTTTATTTCTGTACAGTCCTGTGCAAATTAAACCCTGATTGCAACTCTTTTATTTTAAAAATGTTTTTGTACTTCCTTGGTTGTTAAAACCTTAAATCAGTCTCTATATATAATTTTAAATAATTTTATTTAATTCTTCCAGCATCCGTTAAAGCTCAGCATTCAATGATAGAGGAAACGATGGCTGTTTCTTCAGACTCATCCTATCAGTCTGCTAACTGTCCACTTCAAAATATAAATAAGAGATTGAAACAAATTG
Organism: Salticus scenicus; assembly: GCA_963930645.1. NCBI lineage: Eukaryota > Metazoa > Arthropoda > Arachnida > Araneae > Salticidae > Salticus > Salticus scenicus. Next base: position 41,993,326 of record OZ005650.1, read on the forward strand.
GCAAAAAAGTAAATAGGTAAGGTAATGTTTTTACTAAGATAGAAAAAAAAAATAGTACATTTCTGTTTCAGATTCAGCCAGATTCATTCATAACCAGATTCAGCTATCTCCAAATCATTTGTCTAATATATAAAGCATAAAAAATAATCATCAAAATATTTATCATATATTTTAGAAATGCACCACATAGTGATTTTTGCCGAATACTGAATATTTGGTGTAATATATGTGCATTAAAAAGTATCAGCTTTAAAAGATTAATTTTACAGTAGAAAACATATATATATTTAACTAAATTAATTAAAAACCTTACATTCTTCTTGAATTGAGCCTTAGTACTTGCGAGAAGGGGCCCCTCCCATCGTCAGGGCAGCACGCTGGTGGCTTGCTCAGTTGTGTTGACATATTTCACTTGTTTTCTTGCAGTCTCGATGGTCCTACACCAGTTACGGTTAATTTCCTGTGCTGGGTCGTTGCCAGTACAGGTAAGTGGATTTAATAAAATTTCAGTTGTTTCGCGATTCGCGGCGTATATTGCGTTATTGTAATCTGCTAGTTTATGAGTTTCGTTAAAGTTTATGTTGATGGGTTCGGTCGCGTTTGTCGTGGTGAGCGCGGTGGTTATTTTTCTAAATTTAATGTCTGTAGAATGTTCTTTAATATGGTTTTTTATTTTACGTTTGGTCATGCCTATGTAGTAACCGGTTTCATTGTTTGTTTTGGAGTAAGGAATACTATAAATTTCGAAGGTTTCTAAGGGATCTATTTTGTCTTTTTCATTTCTAATTGTCTGGTAAATATTTTTATTTGGTTTGATTGGGATTTTTATATTAATTTTGTTGGCTGCATTTTTGATTTTTTGGGAAATTCCACAGTCGTACGTAATGGCGGGAGTGAATTTTTGTTTTGGATTTTGGAAGTTGTTTATAGTATTGAGTTTTTTTATTCTTTTCCGGTATAGTTTGTTAATTAAGTCTTTTTTGTAACCTGCTTTAGTAGTAAATTTTCTGATGATATTGAGTTATTTGTTTAATAAATTTTTATTTGAGCAAACAATGATGGTGCGATTGATATAGGATTGGATAGTATTTATTTTATATTGATAGGGGGTTTTACTATTGCAATGAATTATTTCAGTACTACTATTTGGTTTATGGTAAACGGTTGTTTCTAGGGTAAGATTATTGGTTTTAATTATACTGACATCAAGGTAATTAAGAATATTGTTATTTTCAATTTCATGGGTAAATTGGATATTATTATCGAGTTTATTTAATCTTTCAAGAATTGTCGGGATATTATATTGAGGGTTGATAATTGCAAATACGTCATCGACGTATCTGAACCAGCAGAATATTTCTTTCTTAAACGTTTCTAGTATGGATTGTTCTAAAATTCGCAATTTTAATTCCGCTACAGTACCCGATGTAGGGGATAGGAACGCCTTTTTGTTGTTTATAAAATATGTCATTGAAACGATAATAATTTTCTCTTAGAACTAAGTTACTAGCAGCGATTAAAGTATTGACAATTTCTGGGTTTTTATATATTTTTTTTCTTTAAAATAAATATAAAGACCCAGAAATTGTCAATACTTTAATCGCTGCTAGTAACTTAGTTCTAAGAGAAAATTATTATCGTTTCAATGACATATTTTATAAACAACAAAAAGGCGTTCCTATGGGATCCCCTATATCGGGTACTGTAGCGGAATTAAAATTGCGAATTTTAGAACAATCCATACTAGAAACGTTTAACAAAGAAATATTCTGCTGGTTCAGATACGTCGATGACATATTTGCAATTATCAACCCTCAATATAATATCCCGAAAATACTTGAAAGATTAAATAAACTCAATAATAATATCCAATTTACCCATGAAATTGAAAATAACAATATTCTTAATTACCTTGATGTCAGTATAATTAAAACCAATAATCTTACCCTAAAATCATCCGTTTACCGTAAACCAAATAGTAGTACTGAAATAATTCATTGCAATAGTAAAACCCCCTATCAATATAAAATAAATACTATTCAATCCTATATCAATCGCGCCATCACCGTTTGCTCTAATAAAGATTTATTAAACAAAGAACTCAATATCATCAGAAAATTTACTACTAAAGCAGGTTATAAAAAAGACTTAATTAACAAACTATACCGGAAAAGAATAAAAAAACTCAATACTATAAACAACTTCCAAAATCCAAAACAAAAATTCACTCCCGCTATTACGTACGACCGTGGAATTTCCCAAAAAATCAAAAATGCAGCCAACAAAATTAATATAAAAATCCCAATCAAACCAAATAAAAATATTTACCAAACAATTAGAAATGAAAAGGACAAAATAGATCCCTTAGAAACCTCCGGAATTTATAGTATTCCTTACTCCAAAACAAACAATGAAACCGGTTACTACATAGGCATGACCAAACGTAAAATAAAAAACCGTATTAAAGAACATTCTACAGACATTAAATTTGGAAAAATAACCACCACGCTCACCAAGACAAATGCGACCGAACCCATCAACATAAACTTTAACAAAACTCGTACACTAGCAGATTACAATAACGCAATATACGCCGTGAATCGTGAAACAATTGAATCCACTTACCTGTAATGGCAACGACCCAGCACAGGAAATTAACCATAACTGGTGTAGGACCATCGAGACTGCAAGAAAAGAAGTCAAATATGTCAACACAACTGAGCAAGCCACCAGCGTGCTGCCTCTGACGATGGGAGGGGCCCCTTCCCGCAAGTACTAAGGCTCAATTCAAGAAGAATGTAAGGTTTTTAATTAATTTAGTTATAATTTTACTTCTTGTTTCACGAATTTAATATATATATTTGTTTGTTTAATCATTGCTTCTTTTTACCCTTGTAAAATACTGAATTTTAGTAAATAGACTAAAACAGCTAAATACATTAAATAGGAATAAAAAAAAAAAAAAAATACCCTTTCTATTTGGATACTACTAAAAATGTGTTGTAAGATCCAGAGTAACAAAAGTAATAAAATTAAACAAAATTATCTAACGGAAACAACTAGATCAAATGCACACAGACACATACATGTATGTTTGTAGTGTAGTAGTATATATTTGAAAACTTAAAAATAGTTTTTAAATATTATTCTTTTTTCTACTTAAACAACAACAATAACAAAAAAAAAAAAAAAAGTCCTGTATGAAATATTTTTTATATGATAAAAAGTACTTTTACCAGTTTCAATTCATTAATTTTAAATTTAATTCCAATATTTGGTTGCCGAATATCAAGATATTTGGCTGAACCGAATATTTTGGCAGAATGCCAAATAGTATTTGAATATTCAGTGTTACTGTAAATAGTTGAATTGAAGGAAAAAATTAAATATTCAGAAAATTAGAAATTTTTAAAGGAGATGGAACAACTTGTTTAAGTAAATGAAAAAACTAAATGATAAAATATAATAAATTAATGTGGAGGCATCAAAACTGTGGATAATCATTTAAAATTTCTAAAGACATTTTGTGTTTTAGAAGACATTTTGTGTTGCTAGCACATTAGCAAGTTTAGCAAAACATTTGACAAGAAGTCTGGCCCCAATAACAGAAAAGAAATTCTTTTATTCCTTTAGTAATTGTTTAATCTACTAAACAACAACAACAAAAAAAAAAAGTTCACTGAAACAATTTTAACAACTTTATTTTTAGGCTTTAACCTGAGAACCTTTTGTTTAGGGGGGGTCCCCCTGCATCCTTGGAGGTAACACTTCACGAAACCTGCATGGTTTCATGATATAAAATACTACATATAAAATACTGCAGACTTACTTATCAACAAGACTAATACTGCAGCTTTACATCAACAAGCTATTTCTTATATTTCTTACATTTTATTTGGTTTGAATTATTATATTTTATTAATATTTATGTTTGTTATGACCATTTTAATTATTTTTTAGGATTGACTCTAATTTAACTAAATGTTTTATACAGTTTATTGTGAAGGGATATGAAAAAAAAAAGTCATGTAGCCAAGTAGAGATCCTCAAATATAAAAGCACTCAATAGTATAATCATACCATGCTCAGTATTGTTGGATTTTATATGTAAACTTTATACATTTTAACACAATGGAAGCTGAGAAACAAGTGTATTGTTTGTAATAAAAAGTTGATTTAACTTTATTATCAATAACAAAAAGATGTAATGTAGTTGAGGAGTGATTCTTTAACACTCATGTAGTGGATTCTTCAAAGAAAAAGTCTTGCGCTGCACAAATAAAAAAAGTTTCACTAATATGTATGACTTATCTCACATTAATTTGTGAGGTCTTCGCCCCGGCATCAGTTGCAGCAGACCTCATCTTAAACTTAATTTAAGAAATAAGTTGATGAGACTCTTTAATAAATGTAAATAAAGAGTTTATTTAACTCGAAAATATTGGGGGAATTTGCCTGTCAAGAAACTCAGTCAAAAATCAAATAGATAAAGAAATATATCAGATAGATAAAGAAATATAAAGATTTAAATCTCACCACTGGAGAATTACTAAGTCAGGCAAAAAGCTTGTTGCTGCTCTCAAAGACATAACTTGTTGACTCTAAATCCTGCAAAATGGAGAGGAGATTCCCACCGCTCCTCAGCGTATCACTCTAGAGATGTATCACTATGAAGATCTAAATCCCTCTTGGAAAATTATCTCTTAAAATCTACTCCACCAACATAACAAATTATCGTAGTATCTACGCCACTACACAACACACCAACTCTTAACCACATTTCACTTTTTTTATCTACCTTGAAAACTGATAACCTTCATCACTTCGATTCCCCTAACTTCAATAACTGATTATATTCATACGCCTTACGCAAACTGTGCAAGGTTTACTCTCCATTTAGTGGCTCTATGCCAGCGTAAACTCATCCCGACTCCACTCTATTACGTCACTCTGTGCTGGTACCAGACTTAGTGTTTTCAATCTCTGATCAACATTCCTTCACAAGTGGCTACATCCTTTTGCCTCAACTCCAGCACTACGTTATGATTTTACTCTCCATACCGCTTACCTGCAGTGACCTAACAATTGACTCAACCTCTTACCTTACAAATTTACAGAAAAATATGCATTTAAAACTAAGATCAGGGTGGCTAGCAGTCAGAGAAAATCCAAGAATCAGGGAAAAGTCAGGGAATTTCCTTTAAAGTCAGGGAATTTTAACAAATTTTGTGAAAATAGCTATATTAATCATTAAATTATTAAGGATATTTTAAATCACTAAATTTTTTGCTAATGTCGTGAAATTTTGATCGAAAATAAACAGTGAGAGTCAGGGAAAAATGGAGGAAAATCTCGAAAAATAGTCAGGGAAAAGTCAGGGAATTTGAAAAGGTTTAAATGCTAGCCACCCTGTAAGATTACAGATGCACACTCAACTTAGTGCTCTTTATAATAAGCAAAACGTACAAGACATGGGGCAGGATCCTTTCCTCCGGGGTCACAACAGCTACCCTCTTGCTTTCTGCATCTTTCTTTTCAAGGGTTACCACAACATATTCCCCCCATTGGGGCTACCATAATGGTGTGGAGATCGCTGACACTACAGATGTGTGTGAGAGAGTAAGGCACTGCTGCAGACAGTGAAGACATCGAGCTAGCATTAGTACAGACATGCAGGATGCTGCTGAAGGCCAATACAACTGAGGTTTGAGTGTGAATTTGTTTCTTTATGCCAGTGTGCAATGAGTTCTTGTAAGGGTCTGCGTCAGGCAATGGGAACCCAGATTTGACATAGCGCTGGTAGGGAAGACATTTCCAAAGGCAGCAGGAACCAAAATCATAATTTTCTCCCACATTCAATAGTTTTTTTTTTTTTTTTTTTTTTTTTTTTTTTGAGACATGAGATTTTATAATAATAATAAATTATGTGAAATTTTGAGAATTCATTTAAAGATGTAGTGTAAGTGTAGTGTAAGACTAGTGTAAGTGTAGTAGGTAAAGCTTGCTAGTTAATAAGGAAAATAAGTGATATCTTTGAATCTTTTGCAAGTTTAACCAACTACAATGGCCTTTCAGTGTTTTAATGTTCACCTGTAACTTTTCGTGGAAAAAAATAGTCACAAATTTCATGGAAATGTCTTTCCTCTGACTGTTGCTTTGTTTCATTAATTTGGTTAATATGGGCTATCTTTCTTAGATGGTAAGTACTGTTTAAATAAAAACAAAATTATTTACTTATTTAGATAAAAAGATAGCTTTTATAAGTTTTAGCTATGTAGAATTAAGGTAAATAATATCCAAAGCTATCTGATTTACCTTCATAGCATCATGAAAAATTATTTACAGTGATAAGAAATGGCACAGATGTGTGTACTGATCTGTAGAATTTTCGCGTCATACTACATATATATTTCTATGTACCTCCAAACAGAATTCTTTCCTTTTAAAACTTTGCAATTTGATAACCATAAATTTTGTTTTTAATTGTATATATGTGACCAATCTTCGAGTTTTATAAAATGACTGGGATGCACTTTAATCATTAAAGGTTTATTATTGAATGCTTTTGTCTACATTGTAACCAAGCAACATTCTGAAAGCTAAGATGGTCAAAATTTAGAGAAAGTGTTATATTGGGCCAGAATCACGTTCTTTCAATATTTTTAAAGCAATTCTTAGTGTGGTAAAAAGATGCTCCACCATTAGTATCATCTGCTGTAAAACTCTTAGTTTAATCACTCTATGTTAGAGGGCGATGACAATTACTTCTTCTCAAAAAAATTATGATCACATTTATACCATATAAAATACTTTTAAAGTTTTTCTATTTTAAAATCTCCTGGGTTATAAACTTCTTAACAGAAAAACAAAATTTATAGGAGAAAGTTAAGAATTGTTGCTCAGCAATGAATTTTGAATGGCATTTCCATTTAGCTGTTACAAAATATTAAAACATTTTCATGTTTTTATATATATTCCTTTCTTTTGTGTTTTAGGAATTCTAAAGAAATTGCTAACCTAAAACGATCCGTTAAAGACATGAGTCAGAAAGTCAATTCACTTGGAGCTATTGTGAGCCAATTGAAAAAAGAAGATAACTGTGATACAACCATTCTCCCTCTCAAACTAAATGACAGCCATAAAATAAACAAAATTTTAGGCCAGTTGAACACATGTAAAGAAGAAATCGAAGATCTGACTTCGAAACTTTCCGTCTGCTCTGATAAGGAATCTAATATTGACTTTGAATCTCTCTGGGAATCAAGTGTAAGCATTCGTAATTTCAATTCTGGAAGTTCTCGGGCAACTACATCTTCGATCAGTTCAAGTTGCATATTGAATGCAAAAATGTATCCTTCAGAGGCAACTATAAGTAGAGAATTTTACATGTTCAGCCCTTCACCTTTATTGTCTACTTTAAGAAATACATTCAAAAGAAAAGCTCCCAGTAGTACAGTCTCAAGTATGCTGGAATGGTCTGAACCTAAAAGAAAACGCACCGTCGGAGAAGAAACTGATTCTGCAAGTCAAGAAGAATAACTCGTATATATATTGCAAATCCTTAATAGTAAAATAATTAGTTTTAAGTACATGAATGATGTATTTTTTTGCAAAAGAAGATTTATTCTATATGACATATTTTATGCATACTTTCATTAAATAATATGATTGTGATATTAAAATATTTCTTTTCTTTTTCCGATATATTTATTTATTTGTAGAATCTCATTTCTGTTGAGGATATATTTTCGATTTAGGAATTGTATTTTAGAGAATCAAATTACAGATTTTTTTAGAAGCATTATAAATATATTTTCTATTGTTGAAGTAATATATATATTTTATCTATTCATATTGTACATAATTTAACCTTAAAATTTTTAATATCCATGCATGTTGATATTTTTTACGATGCATAAAATAAGTGCAAACAATTCTTTTTTTCTTTTTGTGTGTACGAAAATCTGCAGTTTGCTGCATTAATCTTGATTATATTCAAGAGTTTTCTTTTTATAATTTCTATCAAGATTTTTGTTTTATTTTTATTTTTGTATGTATATGTACAACTATTAAAAAGTATTTAGAAAATTATAAATTCTTAGAAAGTATTATATCTAACATATCTCTTGTATTAAAATGTAAAATAAGTATTGCGTTTATTATACGGAATTTTGTTTTAATACAGCATACAAATTAAAGTTACACTTTTTTTTCTAATGACGTACAGTAGTAATAAAATTTGAGTGGATATATTTTTTTTTTTAATTAAATATAATAAACAAGATGAAATTTATTATTATAAGTTATAAATGTTAATAATGAATCAAGCATATTTTTGTTCTTTTAATACCTTGTTAAAAAATGTTAAATACAATTATATTGCAAACAAAATCCTTAATTATTTTTCTTATTACTATAAAGTTGTAGCTGTTATTTTATTACTTTTTTACTCCTATATTATATTAAATTGAAAAATTATATTTTTAAAATGAGTAAAATCAATTTTAATTTTTACTATGTTTAAATTAATTAGTAAAATTAAACATAAAAGTAAAATGTTTAAATTAATTAGTAAAATTAAACATAAAAATAAAATGTTGTTAAAAAATGTTAAATACAATTATGTTGCAAACAAGATTCTTAATTATTTTTATTATTACTATAATGTTGTAGCTGTTATTTTAGTACTTTTTTACATCTATATTATATTAAATTAAAAAATTATAAAATCAGTTTTAATTAAAAAAAATAATAATAAAAAATAAAAATAAACATAAAAGTAAAATGTTTTGTTAATTTTTCATTGTTGATTTTGTAAAGGGGAGGAAAGAATTATTTGGGTATATATACACGTATTTTCTAAGACAGTAGATGGATAACCAGATGTTTTCCTTTATCTGTGTAACTGTTCAAAACATTTTATCATGATTTATTATGTTATTATTATTATTGTTTTAAATCCTAAATCATTTTTTTCTAGACATAGCTGATGGTAATTTTAAATGAAATGCTCGTTTAAAAAAACTATATCATTTATTTCTTCTTCAGTCATATGTCAAATTGCACTTTATAATGATGCTGTATTTTGCTATTGCAAGTATATTTGGTAACAAAACTATTATATCTATTAAATAAAATTTTATTATTTGTGTACTTTTTATGAATTCTAATGAAGATGTGTAGCTTTGTGGCAAATATAAGCAATTGCTACTTTATCCCAAATAAGAATTGAATAAAAAAGGGAAATTCAAACACTATTTTCTCTGTAAATATTTGATATAAAATATTATACATACTTATGATTGTCATTTCTAGAATCATTTTAACTCTTAAGGTTTGTTGGAATTGAATATAAAATAAAACAGCCCTTAGTGTGGCATAATAATTATTTTGAATAAATTTCAGAATGAACAATAGTTTATAAACAACATGCTGTATATCATAGTTTATAAACAACAATTTAGAGTCATTCACCTGAAGTATTAATAAAAATACTCCAGGTGTTGAGTATAGTTTAATCTCACACAGATAATGAAACTAAACTCAAATTCTGTGCATGCTTTTATTTAAATCATTTATTTAAGTGATGATGTCATGTGTAGAACATTTTGCGAAAACTGTTAAGCATCAAGGAAAGCAATTTTGATGTGAAGTCTTGTTATTAAGAAATTAAATATCTGCTAACTTTGATGCCAAACTTAAAGATCCACTCAATTAATATAAAGCATGCTTACATAGCATTGATAATGCCAATTTAAACTTGACTATGTTGATTTAACTAAACACTGTTTTTTTTTTTTAATCTTACCTGGTTTTTATTCAAAATTTTTCACAAAAAAAAAAAAAAAAAAAAAAAAAAATCACACATTATGCCAAAATATTTTTGATTTTATGTTCAAATAAGTTGAACTTTCAGTAAACAGAAGTAAGATCAGAAAAAAAGACTAAAAAGCTGAAACTGTACATAAAAGCAAGACATTGAAAGAAATGTTAGAATTTTGATGACAAAGTTATTATGTATTAAAGTTTTAAATATGTTTTTTAATCTTCAAACTATTAAAAAATTATGTATGCTTTAGTATTCTATTATTGCTATGGATAGGCAAAAGTTTTATTTATTCATTTTTCGATTAGCTGACTAACAAATACAGTTCAGAAAGACAAAAAAATAAAGCTAAAATATTGTTGATTCTCAGGAAGACGATAATTATTATTTTTTAAAATCCAGAGAATTTTTTTTTTTTAAAAAGAGAATATTTTGCGACAGGTTATTCATTATGCAAACAGCAAATGAACAAAATTTCAGAAATAAATATTTTAAAGCATTTAAAATGCTTCAGGTGATCTGCTTGTTGGTTTTACACAACAATCCGATCTCATTAGTAATAACTAAACAAAATTTAAAATGCATTTTGTCCAATGTTTTTCAGAGTTTTCCATGGTTTTCTCTGAAACTCGCATAAATATTGGCTAAGTCCCCTTTGAAAGACCACCTCCCTCCACAGAGGGCATTCCACCTATAGGCCTAGGACCCTAGTGTAGTCAATTGGCCTTAAGTCGTACAACCACAACTTCTTTTAATTCACTTTAAGACACAGATCTATTTTCATTTCAACTAGATTTAAAAAGAATTTAATCTTAAACTTTTAATTTATTTCTCACCAGATATCTCTCTTCCCAACTGTTTAAACAAGGGTAAGGGGGTAGACTGGGGGAGGAGGGGGGTCACAAATTTTGAAATTTGTGAAAATTTTGGAGTTATATATCATTTTTAACACTCAACATTATGAACAAAAGTTTAACACCTTTTGATAATTTTTTTCTGGCTATGACCTTGCTTTCCCGCTTTTTTTGGTCAGTTTCCTTTTTTTCTAATACAATTATTTTGTCTGTGTTGTGATACCTCCCCAAAAAGTTTCCAGAGTATCCATCATGCTTATTAGTAATTGACATCAGTGATTTAATTTTATTAATAATATTGATTTCCTCCTATAATTTTTCTAAGCTTATCTTCAGCATCTGAGTAGTGCTTACAATAGTATTATCAGGGTGAAACTTTTCAGGGGCTACACCTGAATTCAGTGTTTTTGAAATTTTTGCGGTCACTTAATTTCATGTTAAATCATTTTGTTTTTATAGAAATTTCTCATTTTGAATGTTTAATTTTCTTTATAATGTACCATGAACTCTCTTAATATCACTTATCAGTGATTTCTCATATTGCAACCTATTATAAATCTTCACCATCTGCATGCAAATAAGTTTTCAGGATTTTTGCATGTCAGGTAGTTTCACCCCTGTATTATGTTCAAATTTTACAAAAAGCAGGGTTACCATGCTACCTGGAAAACCTGGAGAACTTGAATAGTCAGGGAATTTGAAAATTGGCTTTGAAAGTCAGGGAATTTGAATATTTTAGCCAGAATTTGGAAAAGTCAGGGAATTTCATACAATGATTGCCAAAAAAAAAAACTAATTTTTCCTCCAACGTAGAGTCATTTTTCATGTTTTTTTTTCTTAGCTTCTTCCATTTTTTTAAACAAGACTTCTTAGAAGGACCCCCATCGAGGGCAATCTCTCCTTAGGTCAAAGTAATATAAGTTTTGTGTTTTCAAGTGGTACCATAATTATTTTACTCTTAACACAGCCAATGCACAATATATGACTAGACTGGAATTTTCTTAGAACACGTCTGGAAAACCTGGAAAAGTCAAGGAATTTCATTCTGTTTGAGTGGCAACCCTGAAAAAGGAATTTAATGGAGTAAACACAGTTTTTAAAAAAAAATGTTATTACAGTTTTTTACATAAATTTATTAGAAATGTATGCAGTGTGGTTTTTGGTCCCACAAACTTAATCTAAGGCAAAATTTTTTACTTATTTGTCATTATTTCGAATGTTACAGAATTCTTCACCTCCTGAAAAAGGTGCAAATTTTCTTTAGTGTCTAACAGAAATGAGATTTTTTAGCTGAATTTAGCCTTTTTTAGATTTGTCTTTTCATTTTTTTTTTTTTTTTTTGTCATGTTTATTTTTTTTAAATAGATAAAACATTATAAAAAATGTATTAATTACTCTAATGTTTAATATAATGATTTTGTCATCAAAATTCTAGTATCTCATTTCATTTCAGAAAGGAATAAGAAAGATAAACCCAGAACATTATAAAAAATATATTTATTACTCTAATGTTTAATATAATGATTTTGCCATCAAAATTCTAGTATCTCATTTCATTTCAGAAAGGAATAAGAAAGATAAACCCATGTGTTTCTTATCTACTAATCACTCACATTTTTAAATAGGATCAGTTTTGCTCTGCGAAGACGGGAAAGGAAGTGTTAACCTTAAACTTTAATTTGTCAAGGCCCTTAAGTTATGAGATTTGTTTGCATTTACTGTTCTCACTTTTCAAAGTAGGGCTTAATGTAGAGACACCAGTGCTCGTCACCCTTAAAATCTGCACCAGTGTTTGTCACCCTCACAAAAGATATGTTAAAATAGGTGTTTAATATCATCTATGAATTTGAAACCACTGGCACTATATTCCATAGAACTAGCGAAATATACAAGGTGGCGACAATCAGGGAAATCATGGAAAAATCAGGGTACTTTATCAATCTGGAAATATCTGGGGAAAATGAGGGAATTTTGTAAAAACACCCAAAAATCATGGAAATTTTCATTTTTGCCCAGCAAGCATGATTGAAAGATCGCTTAACAATGATTGCACAGGATTGGCTCTTTTCTAGTTGAATCTCACCAAGATAACATAACAACAAAATATATATATATATATATGTGTATTGATACGTTAATATGGTGTGCAATTTAAAATTAGTCATATTTTTAAAATTTTGTTAATTTCTCCAAAATTTTGAATTTTGTTTTCATTTTTGTAAGTGAATAAAAAAAAAAAAAGTTAAAAGATTGAGATATTTTTGGCCATCAGTATATTGCAGTGGTTTAGTGAGCATGTTACACAAGAGTTGATGTACACAAAATTTTAGAATGTATATAGTATGTAACGGAAATCATGGAAATTTGTCAAAATTAATCATGGAAAAATCAGGGAACTTTTTTCCTGAATCTCTGTAGCCACTCTGATATAGCTCGGACGGATTCAAATCCACAGATGTTAATTAACGGTTATTTTAACATGTCTTTTGTGAGGGTGACGAACACTGGTGTCTTTACCTTAATTTCTATAAAAAGGAGAAAAAAAATAGTATGGGAATGCTGATATCCTTCAAAACTATATTGGTATGTGTCCCTTTATGAATCTTTCAACAAACATTGAAAATAATTTAGTACAGTTTTCAAAGTTGCAAATCATATCTTCCAAAACAAGGGAATAGTATCATTTTTCATTGAAAATTTTCAGTTAAACTGATTGTTTTCTTCTTTTGTTAAGAACTACTGCTTACTTTCTGCTTTTAATATTTCATTTTGATACATATATTTAATACCAGTAAAAATAAAAAACAAAATTTTGCATTTATGATTAATTCTAACAATTATTGGTCACTGTATGTGAAAAGTGAGAGAGAGAAAAACCACCAGTCTATAGTTGGAAAAATTAAGTAGAAGGAAAAAGTTGTGTGATGTAGATATTTTTTAACAAGAAAGTAATCTAGTAAGGCATTCACAAAACTTTCTCTTACCCTGTATTTTAGTTCTATAAAGGAAGATTGCAGAGTAAGTAATAAGAGAACAGGTACTATATATAGAACTACATTAAGAAGAATCCAAAATTTTCATATTTCTAAGACGGTAATTTCAGAAAAAGATTTATTTTATTCACCACCTCCTTTAAATTCATTAAAAACTTTTTTTTTTTTTTTGATAATTTATGCCATAAAACTATATTTTTATTTTTTAATAATAATAAAAAAAAAATTATGAATATTTACTGATTAATAATTTAAAATATAATCTGAATGTACGACATATTTTTACTGTAATAGTCTAAGTTAGTGTCACAACATGGATAGTATGAATATAGTCAATAAGTGTAGTTTTTTTTCACTTATTTTGGCAATTTCTATTGAGGATAAAAAAATAAAATTGTGCTGTGCACAGTTTGTTATATGACATATTAAAAAATAAATAAAATAATTTACTGTGTTAACTTATTTTTGCTAATTTGTGTGCATATGTGTATCTGTAGGTATATAAACATTTATTTATTGAAAAATGACAAAATAATGTTTTTGACTACATATTTGAGATTGTATTCAATTTCAATTTTTATTGATATTAGATTATTTTTATCATATTTCGAATGAATAAACACTATTGTATAAAATTATTTTCTCTTTTTCTTTCTGATTTTTTATACTAACAGATTTCTTGCTGCTTTTTTGGTGGGGAGGGGTTGGGGCATTGAAATGAGGGTGCTGCCAAATAAAAGAAAAGAGAGAGAGAAAATAAGTATAAATAAATAAAATAAAATATTTTTTTTTTAGGTTTTTGAAGAGTGGCAGAAAGAGAAAATTACTATGTTGCAATATCATTGGAATAAATTTCACACAAATCATAAGATGATGAAGTATATATTTTTTAAAGGCGAACACATAACAGCCTGCCCTATGATTGAAAAAAAGGACCTTTCTTGCTCCTCATCCAAAAAAATTGCATCTTTTTTGTCCTTTAATCTAAAAAAGTTGTGTCCTTACTGCCTTTTATTAAAAGTAACCTTCAAACTGCAGATATGTTATAAATATAAAAAAAAAATGTATTGTGCCTAACAATCTGGAGCGTGTTCAGTAGAGTGCCCGAGATGGATCAATGCGACCGGGCAATGACGTCACTGATCTTGGATCGGGCCAGGCGTCTACTGAACGATTTGGAACAATTCTGATGAGATTGGAGCAGCACCATCTATCTAATTTGACCTGAATTAGCAAGTTATTTATTGTATTTCTGTTGTTTATTTTATCTGGACTTTTAATACGTAATTCCATAAAATGCTAAACTATATTATGTTTTTTCTTTTAAAAAAAAAAAAAAAAAAAAAGAAAGAAAGATCGTTTATGTAATAACAATTTTACTTCTTTCTTATTAATGTAGAATTCTGTATTCTGCTAACAAAAAATAAGAAGTATACATTACTTTGGTTATGATTTTTCTAAATTCACATATAAATTTTAATCATGAAAATGCTAAGAATGTTACATTACATTTATTTTTAAAGGAGTAAAGTGGATTTATCTTAAATGAGCACTTCTTGATATAAGAAAACACCTTTCTTTCTCTTCGAATTTTATTATAAACAGAAATGTACAACAAAAACGTTTTTGAAAAAAAAAAAAAATAAAAATAAATAAATAAATTATATAAAATATGAAATATGCTATTTAGTTAATATAATGGATTTATATAAAAAATAATCTTACTTTCTTCTTCGATTTATGAATCAATATAAAGAGCTTTTTCTCTTATTACCGACTGAATATTAAAATAAACTAGCAATGTAAACAACACTGCATAATTTTATAGCTACTTTTTTTACAGTCTGTTTTGTTTATTAAATTTAATAATTGACATCTTAAACTTATTTTTACCAAAATTAAAAATATGTGGAAGGATTTTAATTTATTTACTTATAGTTAACTTATTGTTTTAAAGGCAAAAAATACAATCGTTTTACAAGCTTTTCTATTTGTAAACAAAAAACAATCGCATGAATGAAAAGCTTTGTCTGAAAAAAAAAAGAAAAGAAATAATTAATTTTTTCCAGCTTATTTTTATATATTAAATTAACAAAATATGATAGCGTCCGAATTAAAAAAAAAAAATTATTTTTGTTTCAATTAAAATTGGGTAAATTTTTGTTTTAATTTTATGTTCACATTCATCAATAAAAGAAATTACGTATCGAAAATCGTTATTACGTAAAAAATCTTTTTTACACAATAAATAAATAAACATAATATAGTTTAGCATTTTATGGAATTACTTACCTTATTTTCTACAGCACAAACAATGCATATAAATAAGTACATCTGTATTAATCCTCAGCTAATTAAACAAATAAACAATCATTGTCAAAAACAGGTGTTCATTATTCAGGTTTTCACTGCGTAGTATCAGTCAGAGCCTGATTATCAACCTATTGCGCATTTGATCCATCACGTGACCCTATGGATCAAGAAATTTTTCTGGGCTTTCTGATCCACGACCGGTCGAGATCGGTCCATCTCGCTGAACGATGTGACTCTGGATCGGTTGACACAACTGAACGCTTTGGCTCGAAATCAATCGACCGGTCGTGGATCGGGCGCTCTACTGAACACGCCCCAAGATTCATTCGTACATCATTAACAAACAAAATTAAGGTGCAAAAAAAGGTAAAATTTAAAACTTCTATCTATACCTAAAATCGAAAATTTAAAATAAGCGTCTGGATTTTAAATGCTAAATGTGTCCTCTTAAGAATCCAAAACTGCCCTCATGAATCTAGAAAATGATTTTATTTTTCTTTATTGCCCTTTTTTAAACCTGGGGGAAACTCTGTATATAATAAACATCATTACTACACTCTATTTACGAAAACTTTCTTGCTTCTTTCTTGTTGCCACTCTGCAAAAACTTAAAATTTTTTTTTGTTTTCTTTCATTTTCTTTTTCATCAGGGAACATTCGTTTAGTGCCTTATTGGGGGTAAAGACAAAATTTAAAATTTTTGATACTGACAAGTAGGTATATATTTGTCTGTCATCGTATATAACTTGTATTCACATAAGTAAAACTAGTTGGCATAAATTTTGCTCAGTTTTTCATCATATATTTGTACTTGCCAACTTTTCTGTTTTTTAACTTATCTCCTGCTTTTCTCATATGTATTTGAAAATCTTTCTCCATAATATTTGAATTAAAAATTATGGAAACTGAGTTCCTACACTTCTTTTTAATTTCCCTGTTTTAGAGTGAAATCCTCGTTGTTTCAGAGTGAAAGAACATAAAACAAACGCCATTTACAGAAATTCTGCAAACATTTAAAAAAAAATTAGCTTATCAATGAACCCATAAAGTAGTACCAAATAAGTTTAGAATGTATTATTAAAATATAATAATGTGAAAGAACAAAATGGAGGGAAATCAGCATGAAGCATTAAAATTCTGATTTTTGTTTTGTGAATTTTAAATACTTTGAGAAATTTTAATATACTTAATATTGATACATTTTAATACTTATATATGCAGATTTTCATATTTCTAAGACAGTAATTCAAGAAAAGGATTTACGTCCATCATTCCTTTTAAATTCATTATTTTAAAAAACAAACTTTGTTTTTTATTGATAATTTGTCATGCTTTTTGTTTTAATAATAAAAAAGTATATGAATATTTCCTGGTTAATAATGACTTAAAATATAATCTAAATGCACAATGTGTTTAAGATGTATCTTAAGCAGGGGTGTTTGTGTTCAGGGTTTACCCCTGATTTCAGGGTTTTTACTCTAACCCACCTGTATTTTCATATTTTCCATAAAGTTATTTTTTGCTTTCATTGGTTGTTCATTTGTTATCCAGGTGATATGTGAATGAAATGTAAAAGGATTTAGGGCTTCTGGCATAAATAGTTTGAGTATTATTTAATATTTTGGGTCTTTTCTAATTTGAGGTTCCAATTTTCAGGGTTTTTACCTTTGAGTCACAATCACCCCTGCTTAAGATGCAAAGCTTCAGTTAATTTTTTCGCCTGGTTTTGCAACACATCAATAGATAGTACTGTATTAGCAACCCCCCCCTCCCTTCCCAACCACCAATTTCAAAACAATGAACAGTAATTCAATGTGCATGGTGTTTAGTACTATTTGTGAACTTTAGATTTGCAGGTGGGTGTATAATTGACAAAATATAACATTTTGCAGCAAATTGTCAAATTACAATACCATTTCACTGTACAGAATATTTAATGATTGCTAAAAATGGGGGATCATTTTTATTGCCGATTTCATCATATACATGAATGTTTTTGGTCTAATTAATTAGTTTGGGTACTTTAACTCAAAGTTAAATATATATAAATGTAAGTACTATTTACACAGAATAGAGAATGTGAAATAATCATTGCTAATACTATTTTTGCCATTAAATTCACAAGAATAAAATGAAAAAAACCCCGAAGAATCACTATAAGAATTACGCTGAAATTCTATAACACACTAATCTATTTAATGATGAACACAAATTTACAATTAATATATACAATGCTTCAGTTAAAACGGTGTAGAAAATAACATTAACTTCTGAGCACCATCTGTGCTAATTTTCATAACTTTTGAGAACAACTTAAAGTTCTAAGCACTTATGCTCAAACAGCATATGCCTGATCATTCTTGACATCTCGCGAAGAACCCCCGCTTCTTCTCGTAACTTTCATTTCAGGTAACAGCTGTTGCCATTCTGCATTAACTAATAAATGAGAGGCTGAGTGGTATTGTTTTCTCTGGAAGTGGGAAAGTTGAATTCCTCACATAAATATATATTAAATTCTCAAGATATGCAATTATTACATGCACATAAATAAACAACATTCCTGCTCCTCTCCCTTTTTTCTTTACTTCAATGTTGAAACGTACAATTTTCTCGTAGTTCATTAATAAAATTTATGCTTATGAATGTTAAAAATATTTAATGATGTAAAAACAGAATGTTTGAAAATAGGGATTTTATGGGAAAAAATTTGTATCAGTTTTAAAATTCAGTGTTTATTTTTGTCACCGTGGTTATTAATGCCATCGTTATAATTTCATTTTAAAATGCTTTCTATTTATTTGAAAAAATGTGTATTACATAAAATAGATTTTTATTTTCTCTCTCCTCGAAAAAACCTTTAATCTCCCTCAAAATTACAGATTTTTTTTTCCCTCACCAATGCTATATGTATATTTATTCTCATAAATTTCTATTATAGGGCATATTATATTAATGATAAGAGCAGCAAATTCTCAGCACTGTTGTAGACTAAGATGCCACACCCACTAGGCTACTCATCTACCAGTATTTCAATACATTTATTTTACTCTAATTTGTTGATTAATTTTACTACAGTCAGTTATGTATTTAAATTTTTTTACAACTCCATGCTACTTCCAGTGCAATAATCTCCATAATAGAAGCTTATGTGAAATATTGTTCTACTCTAACATAACAATTTTTTAAATTTTGAATTACTAAGTAGAATGTTGATATTAATTAATGTTAATGCCAATAGCTTTAATGATGTTTTAAAACTGGTCTTTCATATTTGTGATGAAAATATTTCTAAGGGTGAAACTACCCAACATGTAAAAACCCTGAAAACTAATACTTGCATTTAGAATGAATGGTAAAAAATCCTTATTAATGATATATTTTATGGCTAATATTAAAAGTACCTGTGGGTCATTCCATGCCAAATCAACCAAAAAATTTCAATTTTCAACCTGACCACCTCAGATTTCTATGAAACTTGCAGGAATCATTCTCCTTGATGATATAAATGAGAATATATTTTTAGAAATTTTTTATCTCTTTTGATTTTTTTAAAATTTCGAAAAATCAGCATTTGTTAGCTTGTGTAAGCATTTTTAATCTCAAATTTCTCAATTTCTATAAGGGATAGCGAAGTTTATGACCCCTCATTTTAAAGAGTATTTCCCAAGGTTTAATTTGATATGCAATATCATTATTTAGGTAAAAAAAAAAAAAAAAAAAAAAATTGAAATTTTAAAAATTTTGAAGATAATGTTTTTTAAAAATTTTGAAAAATAAATATGTTTTTGGTTATACTAAAAGCTATATAACCTGAAACTTTTGGAGTAGGATCTTTATGGCATCAGAAATTGTTACAAAAAACTTAAAGTTACTCTACATGTTAAATTGTATTATAATTACAGAGAAATCCCAACAATCCGGAATTGGCAGGAACACGACGATTCCAGATTTTAGTGATTTATTGAAAACTAATTTTTTATGATATTATAATAACATACAAACTACAATTTTTATGTTTATGAAAATAAAACTACAAATCAGATTGGTGAATTAAAATATAAAATAGAAACATAATTAAACGCTTATGTTAAATTAAAACAAATATATTAAACTAAAATGTAATAAACAACTGATAATGCCTGCTAAATAACTGCTAATAAACTAAGGAAACATTTTTTTTTTTTTTTTTTCGTTTTATAACCTACCTTTTTTTGTAAAAAAATAAAATCTTTAATTAACAATCAAGCAATATAAAAATGTCAGATTATGTATTCAGTGTTCAGTTAAATGAATTTCAAACTGCATTGCACAAGAAATGTGGAAATAAGATACAGCTAAGTCTTTTAAAATAAAAAAAATCGTCTGGATTTTAGAAATTTTTGGATGTCTGGATTTTTGAGGTTCAACTGTATCATATAATATGCTTACTTGATAAAAGACATTATTTTGAAAGTTCATATTTATGATTGGTAAAATAGTAAAAAAAAAGTTTTCTTCATGAAAATTTCTAAGATC
This sequence comes from Salticus scenicus, assembly GCA_963930645.1. Classification (NCBI taxonomy): domain Eukaryota; kingdom Metazoa; phylum Arthropoda; class Arachnida; order Araneae; family Salticidae; genus Salticus; species Salticus scenicus. The sequence goes on from OZ005650.1 coordinate 42,013,827, forward strand.
ATTAAAAATTTGATTTCTTTTTTAAGTGTGTGTGTGTAATTCTACAAGTTTCAAATTTTTAAGATTAGAATCATTGGTGATGGTTTCAAAACTTATGAAGTTTTTTAAAGACAGATTACAAAATGTTTAGAAAAATATAATAAAAATAAAATAAATTTATATTAAAAGCCATTCAGATAATAAATTACTACACTTACAAATTAATAGCTGCATAATTCATAGTAAGTAAATAATTCATTTGCTAATTACAGATGTTCCGATTCAAAATTGTCTTTATTTAGATTGTTGCTGGCATGCGACTCATCTCTCCATCTCCACTGTAGTTTAATTTTTGATTTGTCTCTTCTGAGATCTCAATGTGGAAAAAGTTAGTTGTGATTTTGGGTTTATACCAGGGTTCCAACTCAAATTCAAAAATAAAATTCCCTGACTTTTCCAGGTCTATTTTTAGAAAATTCAAGTCATGGAATTTGGTTTGCAGCATAAAAGATAACCTCACAACGTAAAACATAACACAGCTTGCAACATAAAAGACAACATAGTCACGGGACTTGCAACATAAATTGAATGCTCAAAAAGCAACTTTCAGGTTTATATCACCATTTTTCCTGAATTTCAGACAATATTTGTGATTTCCCCTGACTTTTTTCACTAATTTCAACTTCCCTGACTTTTCCAGGTTCTTCCTGACCTGGATTTAGGTCTGCAAATTATTTTAGCTGAATTAAATTTAAAATTATGATTTTCCTCCCAGCAATGTTTAGAAATAGCCGATTTATTGGTTTCTTGTTTGCGGACGTAATTCATATGTTCTTTTAGACGAAATTTAAGACTGTGTTTAGTTTGGCCGATATATGATAAACCACACTGACAGGAAATACTATAAATGCCAGGAAATACTAATACTACACTGACAGGAAATACTAAAATAATTTGCAGACCTAAATTCATTCATGAACTTGATTTCTTTGAAGCTTTTCATATTTATAAAAATTTTAAATACCTTGTAATTTGGGATTTCACTGTTCCCTATATGTCTGATTGTTGGAAATTTTACATTCAGTCCATATTTTCTTAATTTTTCTACTGTTTACACAGCTACACATTCCAAAATTCCTATTCGCCACACACTCCACCTTTTCCCTTAATCCTATTGGTTGAACTAAATTCGGTCCCTCTCCTATATATACGAGCACTTCTCCAGATTCAGATTTTTTTTTGCACTGAAAACGGTACGCTTAAGGCTACCGAAACAGCTGTATGCATCTCAAATATTTTTCTTTGGCATTTAGTTTATTCAGGTTTTAATATTCCAACGCCAAGTCTCCTGTTATTATCATGAGAATTATGCCACCTGCCATATTCTCAAGTAGAATAAAATAAGCATTTTAATTTTTTAACACTAGAATTACGGAAGGTGTCACTTTGACCCTAAGCAAACTTTTTTCTTCAATGGTTCTATTTTTTTCACAAATATCTTAATCCTTTCTTCACTTTTCCTAAATCATTGTGCTTTTCAAAAAAAATAAAATTTCCAAGAAAACCCTATTTAACTTTTAGTCTTAACAAAGGCTTATACCTAGAAATATGGGCTGGTGTCATTTTTGACCCCTGTGAGAAAGAAAGATATCTGAATACTTTTTCTGTGGTAAACAATTTTTGTTTGCACCTGCTAAATAAAAAACAAAGCAAAGGAAATGATGTGTTTGTGTAATCTCTCATCTGCCAGTCACATGATTTGAATTTTTCGGAATGCATTTACTTGTGATCTTGTTAAATGAGAACAGATAAAAGAGCTTATGTTCCAGAAAATGTTTGTAGATTTTTTACTAGGCATTTTGTTACATATAATAACAATTTTTGATAAATTATTTTGTTATATTTATGTGAGCTTTTTATATACTAATGGCTCATAGAAAAGGACTAATGCAAGAAGAAATAGTTACATTGATGCAAGAACTATCTGATTACGATTCTGGTTCTGAAATGGATAACAATTCTTCAAATAGAGATGAAAATGGAATCTCTAGTGATTCTGAATTTGGTATAACGAGAGATCATGTGATATCATCTTCTAGCTCATGTGAAAGTGAAAATGAATTAGCTTCCAATAATTCAAATTCTGACATAACTAAGAATGCCAAAGCAGGAACTAGTACTGCTCAAAAGGGAATAATAAGAAATTCAACGTTATTCTTAATTGTAATTTAGTTTATTTTTATTGGATTTTCAAAAATATATAATTTTATATAGGGAAATATGCAGATTTTTTTTCCAAGGGTCAAAATGATTCCTGCTGTATTTCTAGGTAGACAAAGATCGCCGTAATTCTAGTGTTAAATTCAAACATTTTTGGCATATTTATTTTAAACAATGAGGACCACCCTCTTGATATAAAAAAATTTAGTCAATTCTATTTAGTTTTTACTTTTATTATGTAAGAAATTTTATTTTTTCTTACAACCTGACTTTAAATTTGTATGATTTTAATATTTTTATTTTTATCACCAAGACTTTGTGTAAAGATGAGTAAACCTAGAACATCAAGACATTTTTCTGTATATTGCTAAAACCCATTCAAGAAAGCTGGCCATGATTAAGTTTGTGATTTGTAATAATGAAAAAAATTATATATATTTATATATGTTTTCAGTTATAATAAATGAAAACATTTTGAGACAAAGCTATATTAAAGCTTCCAGTAATTTTAACTGAACAATGTATTTATATGTACCTATGTTTCTTCATTATAATTTCTAATCTCACTAAGAATCTACTCTAAAACATTCAAGCTATAAACCTTACAGTAGTACTATATTAATAATAATATATATATATATATATATATTTAATAATCTAAAATTTTTTTTTATCAAAAAAAAAAAAAAAAAGATTTATTTTTTATTAAGCATAATTATATTGAATATTGATTTTTTTTTTCCATATGTAATTGTATATTAGCATGCAATACTGTACGTGTAAATTTTAACAAACAGGTATTTTATAAAGTAAGCATATTACTATATGGTAATTGTAATAACAATTTACCGTATAGTACCGCTAAGTTTTTTGTCATAACTCCTGATCCCATTCAGATCCTACTCTAAAAGTTTCAGGTTATACTATACAGCTTTTAGTAAAACCAAAAAAAAAAAAAAAATTTTTTTTCAGATTTTGTAAAAAACACTATCTTTAAATTATTTTAAATCCAACATAATGATGTTGCATATCAAATCAAACCTTGTGAAATACTCTTTAAAATGAGAAGTCATAAACTTCGCTATCCCTTATAGATCTTGAGAAATTTGAGATTGAAAACGCTTATACAAGCTAAAAAATGCTGATTTTTTTAAAAAATTGAACGAGATAAATTAAAAAAAAATATATTCTCATTTATATCATCAAGGAGAATTATTCCTGCAAGTTTCATAGATATCTGAGGAGGTCAGGTTGAGTGAGGGTTTGATTTGGCATGGAATAACTCCTGTAATAAGTGATATTTAGAGAATTCTTAATACATTAAATGACAAATTAAACATTATTCAAAATAAAAATCTCTTCAAAAAAAAAAAAATATTTAATATGAAATTCAGATGCAGCAAACTTTTCAAAAACTCTGAATTCAGGAGTAACCCCTAAGAGTTTCATCCCTGTATTTCTCATAATGCATATTTATGTGAAATTTAGCCCTATTCTCCCATGCTATAAAAATCTTAAATTTTGAGTAATTTATGAAGTAATCATAGGCAGGGATGTAGTTCTGATGGTGCAGCAAGCAAAAGAGATGGATTGTGACTGTTCTGGTCTATGCATAAGCAGAAGGGATGTGCCGGATCGTCAAAAGCTGTTATCCATGGTTATGAATACGGATATCAGTTTTTCTATATCTTTGAATACGAATCTTTTATTTCAAGATCTGCGAATATGGATACAGATCTTTGAAAAATTGATAATAATTAAGCACATATGTAACAATTTTTGCTTCCATTACCTGCTTACCATACGTAATGGAAGTAACGTATTCGGTTTCGATTTTTCACCTGATTTACATGTTTTAAGGTAAAAAGTGGTTTTTGGAAATCATTCATTGCGTATGTATGTATATATGTGTGTAGGGGTGGACGTGTATCTTCTGACGACTGATGTATCTTCTAAATCTAAAGATAGAAGGACAGAACTTTATATTTAAAACTTCATATTTCAACTTTTGGTTAAAAGAAAAAAGAAAGAAACTGGAAATGGGACAAGGAAAACCAAAAAAAAAAAAAAGACTCAATATCGCTATATAAAGCTCCTTTCAGATATCTGTTCGTTTGCGTTAGTCGATTTCTTCAGGAAAATTGATAGGCAGTGTTTGTGAACATAATTTATGAAAATGCTTTTCTATATTTTATTATGTTCAATAGAAAAGAACTTTCAGCTTAATTTTAGGTAGCCCTGTATATTCTCTATAAACTATATCTGCATCACATTGTGTTCTTAAATTTAGTTTTATATGAAAAACACCCTAACACAAAATGAAATAAATTTCCAGCAATTTCCAAATATAGTCCCAATCTATCCAAATTTCCAAATACTTTAAATAGCTCTGTAAATGAATGATTTCCATTCCACAATCTGCACGAAGCATGTATTTATGCATATAAAAAATACATTTATTCCATTTTGTTTAGGACAGCCTATCAACACATACACTGTACTTATTAAAAATTTCCTCCCTAGACGTAATATATTTGAATTTTTTTGGATGTCGCTGCACCTGTATACTTGATCTTAACAAAAAGTTTAGTGTGGAATCACTATGATACAGATTTAGAATACAGAGTTTGGACTGCCTGCTACTATTTGTTTGTGAGATATTCTAATAATAGACACACAAACCAAATGCTAAAAGCATGATTTTTCGGATTCATGGGATCTCAAAACATGTAAATATAACAAGAACTCAATTTTGAAAATTGGATCCAAAAACAATATTTTCTCTGCCATATATATGGGTAAGAAAAAGTAAAAAACTGTTCCAAAAAATTTCCTTTAAACACATTTTCAATGAACTAATATTTTATTAAATAAAACTCATATAATCTATGTGAATTTTACTGGAAAAAAGATGGGATTATTTAGATATTTAGAATTTTACGATTAGAGAAAATTATATTTTTTGTAAAACATATGTATTATTTTTTATAATTAATTTCATTTTCTTAAAATTTACAGTCTCATAGATAATGCATGATCTGTGTTATGTATTTTCTTTAGTTATACATTAAAGATAGTTCATAATGAGTTATAACAGTTTCTTCCTGATTTTCTAGAAATTTCTACAAAAGATCTGTTGAAGAAAAAAATCGATTCAGATTTTTTTTTTCTCGCTGATACGGATCCGGATTTTTTTTTTTTTTTTCTCGTGGATACAGAGCTCTGGCACATGTCTAATAAGCAGTTTCTGGAGCATTTAGGTGATATTTCATTGAGCCTTAAGATATTCCTGTCAGATGTTGTGGCTAGGCTACAAAATTATTCTCTTCAGGATGCTTTAGTACAATAGATTTCTCATTGCTGCGTCCAGCTCTCACTGTCAATGATTTTCTAAGAACTACCCTCAATCTTAAATCATACACTCCAGTAATTTATCAACAGTTAAAATTCGGGTTTACACTAATATGGCGACAATTACCTCCAACTCAATAATGTGCATAACTTAAATCCTCTTAAATCAGGCACACACATAGACAAAAAATTTGTTTATATATATTTTTTCACCACTTATATAATGAAGCATCGATGATCCGGAAGCCTGTAATTCAGCACTAACGATCCTTTTTTTTCTCCATAAGTAGACTGTAGTATTCTACAGGTCATTTTCTGAAACAGAACAATGAACTTTCTCCTTGCAATCACAAGTCCAAAAGTTATACACAAGAGATTGTTCCTGTTACCAATGTTGTGACAGTTTTGATAACAGTAATGCTTCAGTTAGAAATTAAATATTTAGACATTTATAATAATTACTAATTTTTCAACTTGAATTACACCCTTATCACTCTGTTAAAAAAAAAAAAAATGGTTTAAAAAAAAAAAAAAAAAAAAAAAAAAAATTAAATTGTTAGCAGCTAGTAAATAGTAAATATATTATCCCCCCCCCCCCCAAGTTATTTACCAATTACCACTATGTGTGGTATGTCTAGATTCAGTTTCTCTTCCTGATTCTGAATCAGCTTTTACTTTTTACATATCTAATTTAGGAAGGAAGTTATTTAACTTTAATTAATTTTAGCCCTTTTACTGTCTTCACCTTCCAGCCCCTTTTTGGTGGGAGGAAGCTCTCAAGAGATTGGAGATTTGTTGATGGCTGTGGGGGAAGGATGGAAAATCGCGGGAAGCGAAGACGAGGAGTTAGCGTTTTTGCTAGCAGCTTGGAGAGACAGAGGGCAGAGGTTGATCATTTGGAAGAGGTATAGCTCTGACCCAAAACGAAAAGAGGAGAAAAAATAAACAACTGTCTGAGCTAAATAAATTCCTGCTTGTATCCACCTGCTGTGACTACCCTTTCCCTGAGAAATATGCTGTTGTCAATAACTCTTTTTACTCATAATTATTTTAAACACCATATGGAAATCTACCATATGGAACATTGAGACATTGTACATACTACTCCAACCTTACTACAGCATTCACTTCTGACTTCCTGTGTCAAGATAAGAGTGTGCCAGTAGGACATCTACAAACTCCCCCACTCCATCCTCTGGGATTGCTCCAAGACTCCGGTATCAGCTGATGTTGCTGCGCAATCCTCGCCTTTTTTTTATTTTTTTTTTTTATGTTATTTTCACTCTTGCTGGCAAGTAACCTCAATAGTAAGTGCCTATATATATTTGTATTTGAAAGATCTCCATTAACTTTATTTAATATATTTATTATTATTGTTCACTGGAAATGTGTGTGTTAATATAATTATGTTTGCAATAATTAAAATGTCTCTGATTCACAATGCCTAGTCCATGATCAATTGCTTCCTTCATTACTTCCTTTGCAACTACGAATATTTAGATTTAAATAGGTATAATTTTGTAATGCATTTTAAATGGAAATTCCTAACAACACAATACAGGTACTTTAGTTAATTAAACTCTAGGAGTAAATTTTATTCTTCTGTTAATTCACAACCTAGTCCTAGGGGGTCGTGAAAAAAAAAAAAAAAAAAACTTTTTTTTTTTTTGATTATTTATTTTTAATTCTCTCGGTAATTCAAAACACCCAAAATAAACATAGAGTCAGAAATCTGTTTCTTCCTTTACTACTTGTCCTGTAACACTACTGCTGTTTTATAATTGTTAATTTAAAAAAAGTTTATTTCAAATGTTATTTTAATTATTTACGTTTCTGATAGGATATACATCAGGATAGTACATTTTTTAAGAAATTTTTCTTAGGATGTGTTGATTGATCGATGATTTTGATACACTTTCAGAAAACTTATAATCCAGCAGAGTCTATTTCCTGCAAATGCCAGATTGCTTCACTGTATTAAAACAAAAATAGAAAATATTATTCTCAAAATATTGGTTATCAATTCCAGCTTAATTTTAGTTATATAAAAAACAGTAATAGCTCTCTATAATTGACTTCAAGAGGTTTTCCAACCTTGAAATTTCTGTACTACATCGCACTGTTACTTTCACACTGACACTGCACTTGTAATCTCCCTTGTCCCCCCCCCCCCAACTCATGAAAGGCCATGCTTCATTTTTTCCTGTTTCTATATCAGTTTTTGCATTTTATTAGAAGTTAAATCTGTTCTAATTTATTTGTTAAAAAAGTAATTACTAAAAATGAACTTTCCTGTTTTTGTGGGAATTATGGTATTACAAAACAGAAACACATGGGCAGTTCGTTTTTTTAAATATCTTAAAGTATTTGTGGGTTTTTTTTTTAAATAAAAAATGTGCATTTATGTTAGATAAAAATCACATTATTTTGTACAACTGAGCTATAACCTATGTGGCCTTTTTTAGATCACTAAATTTTCATAGTTGGCGTAAATCCCAGTTATAATACAGGGTGTTTATAAAGTCCCGGACCCATTTTGATGTTTAATAACTCATAAAATAATGAAGATATAAACAAACTAATGGCATTTATTGATGGAATAACTCATATATTTTCTTTTCAGGTTTGAATATCTTTACTTTTGTAAATATCGTCTGCGCGTGTGGTTAATTTCAGATAATTTCATTTTCCAGTCTAAATATCTGTACTTTCCTAAATATCGTCTGCTTATTAATTGCATTTTTCTCTCTTTTGTTTTTGGCAACTATTGCAATGTTATGTTTACTTTTGATGTGTTTGTTCTATGTGGTATTTTTGTATAAGATGTTTTATTCGAGCAGATATTAAGGAGAATGCATACACCACAAGAGAAAGCACAGATTTTATGGTGGTACATAGAAACGAAATCGATAGTGCAGGCACAGAGAAATTGCAGAATTTACCAAAAAGATCCATGTTGGAAAACTTCGTATTTCCACAACTAGAAAGGGCTTCAGCCACATGTCTTTTTGCAACAAGATGGTGCACCACCTCATTGGGGTACCATCGTTCGTAGTTCTTTGAATGACCATTTTCCAGGAAGATGGATTAGGCGAGGAGGTCCAATTCCTTGGCCACCCAGATCACCTGATATAACGCCGCTGGACTTTTTCCTTTAGGGATTTGTAAAGAACAATGTTTACAGGAGGAGAGTGTCGAACATTGATGACCTAAAAGTCAGAATTACAACTGCAATAGCCTCTGTGGATGCCAACATGCTTTCCGCTACCTGGCGTGAAATTGACTATCGACTTGATATTCTCCGTGCGACGAAGGGGGCACACGTGGATGTTCATTGACAAGGGTCATGAAACTTTTTGAGTCTATCTAACCATTTACAGGGTTGCCAACTGCTCCGATTTCTGCAGAGTTTCTCCGAAAAAATTTAAAAACTCCGCAATTCCGCGAAGTAATGTTTATGCTCCGCAAATTTAGTCTTGACCACCTAACTAAATATTTTTTATTAAATACATAAAACTGAATAGTGGCAGACACCGAAAAAAAAAAAAAAAATTTTTTTTTTCTTTCTTTTTTTTGAAGAGCCACATGCTTCAACGTACAATACTCATAAATAAATGGTAAAGAAAAAAAAAAAGAAAGAAAGAAAACATTCTAGTGCTAGGCATTGCGCAGGGCTGCCAACCTCTGGGAGCGCTAAAGTGTAGTTAACAAACAAGAAAAAGTGTAGTTTTAAGGTACAAAGTGTAGCCGCTAAAAAATAAGAAAATGCTTAAAATAAATAAGCATAAAATCTTTTGTTTACACTAAGACTTACTTTCTGAAATTTATTGATTTTTAACAATCAAACATACAAAATATCACTGCATTCTTTTAAAAATAACATTGCACACAAAATTTTTTCTGGCAATTATCGAAATACCTAACAACAATTAGATACAGTTTAACAGCATTTTGATCAGTGCTTTCATCAGTTGCCATCGAAAACGGCAAATGTTTCAAATCGCCAACGATATCAGAACAGGTTATTTTTGCCATGCATTTCAATAGGGCTGCCATCTTTGTTCTACCGCTAGGACACTGTCTGGCGATTTTTGAATCCGGGAACATAACTCTAAATAAATTTCCAGCATGATTTGCTGTAGAAATTGGAACATTATGTCACTTAGAAATGATGTAAAGAGCATTTCTGTTTTGGTAGTCTTTGATGCTGCATCACTTTTCACATAAAAACTGGATGGCAAAGGCTTTATTGTTGCTTTTATTTTACTTAAACGCTTGTGTCAGCTTGTTGCAATATGACGCGAACAATCAATAAGTCCACGATGGTTTACGCGAAAATTGCTATTACATATTGCACAATATGCCTCATGGGGTGAATAAACATGGGTTGAATCTACAGATACACGGCCACAGAATCTACAGAATTTGCAATCTACAGATTGTAGCAGAATACTCCAATAGAGATTTTTGATCAGGAACTTTTTCTTCTTCTTTGTATTATCATCATCGCACATTTTAACTTAAAATACTATTAAATAGAAAACTAAATAAATTTGTACACTCTTAAGCAAAAAATAAGAATAAATAAATGCAGAAAAGCAAGTCTAGCCAACAATAAACGCACAACACTGAAAATCGAAAGTAAACAGATTAGACTAACTCTAGCGATAGAAAAGGAATTCTCCAAACATCCAATCACCATGCGTACACAGTCACGCTATCGTCACAGTTTATGAGGAGGAAATGAAACAACCTATCAACCTCTGGAATTTTCAAGCTACTTCATTCATAACAGCGATTTGGAAATACGGTGTGAAATCTTAGTTCGCTCGTTGTAAACTAGATGATGGTGGGGAAAGGAAAAGTGTAGCTTTAAGTATACAATGTGTAGAGTGTAGTAGAAGCAGGCTAAAGTGTAGTTACTACACCAAATGTGTAGTTGTTGGCAGCCCTGCATTGCGTAATCGAAATATTGCTGACTCAGAACGGGAACAAGTATTTGTTTACATTAGCTAAGAGTGTGTTTAATTAAAACCACAAGCTGAAAGGGGGGAAGAAAGAAACCGAATGCTATGATCATGCGGTGTTTTGATTTTCATTTAAACTATATCAATGTTTCAGTTATCTTAAAGCTTAATAGATCGTTAAAAAAATTTTTAATTATTTATCGATAAAAATAATGGATTCAAAGCTACTGAACTTTAAGGCTGATTGACAATGCTTTATTTAAGATTTATTTGAAATAATTATGCATTTATTTTATCATTCACTTAAAGCATTAATGATTTTTTATTATATCTTCATTTGTATCTGGGGAAAAAAAAAAAATAAGTAAACAAAATATGACCAATAATCTGCAAAATACTAAAGTTTACAAAACATATGATCCCAAGCTATGCAGATTAGAGGGAGTTGACTCAGAGATGAGATTTACATTTATAGACACACATTTATATGAATGTCAGAGATATCGTTTTTAGATTTTTATGTGATAGTATAATAATTATTTTGACATTCATGAAAATTGTTGGAAATTAATTTTTTTTTCCCCCTTTTGTGCTTTCTTTTCTTTTCTTTCTTTTAATGTAACTGAATAATCTACTTTCATATATTGTCTTTATTTATGTATGGAAAATATGCCATTATGCAAAAAACAAATTACTTTTGAGTTTTAAGCTTAATCATTTCCCATTCTTATCTCTCTTTACTGTTTTGCTAAATATATTTGATTATCAATAAATATTTCTTAATTTCATATGATTATTGTTAATTTATTTTTGTTAGTAGTTTATTTCTTTTTTTAATGTATTTTTTAAATTGCTCCTCAAAGTAGCCAAAATGCTCCTCAAAATTTCTCTGAGTACTCCTCAAACTGTTTTTGAAAAGTTGGCAACCCTGCATTTATGTTATTAATTTTAATCTATCTTTATTATTTTATGAGTTATTAAACATCAAAATGGGTCCGGGACTTTATAAACACCCTGTATATAAGATTTCTAAATAACAAATTAGGTAAAAACATTTTCTTTTTTATATACTGAATGCTTTTTAAGTATTTAAAAAAATAAAATAAAATAAAAGCTGTCATTATGAAGTTGATCTATATTATTTAAAGTAATATAATAGTATAAGGAGGCTATTTTTTATCACCAGCAGTCCAAGCCCATGCTATTCTATGGGAAATTCCTTTTTTAACATAATTACTCATTACATGACATAATTTTTGAAATTTTGTTTTCACATTCAGAAAATTCACAACCTTAAAGTTTGTTGTTCTTTCTCAAAATGTGATTTAGTTAATTTTGTAGCTCAAAAATTAATTATTAAAAATTTAACAAGTGTACTTTTTGCATTAATTATAGCATCAAAATAAAATATTAAAAATTTTAAAAATAAAAACAAATTTAATGGTTGTGAATTTTCAAATGTGATGCTACATACAGGGGTGATTTGACTCAAAGGTAAAACCCCTGAAAATTAGAGCCTCAAATTAAAAAAAAAAAAAAAACACAAAATACCAAATAATATTCAAACTATTTAGGCCAGAAGCCCTCAATCCTTTTACATTTCATTCACATATCACCTGGATAACAAATAAACAACCAATGAAAGAAAAAATAACTTTATAGGAAATTTGAAAACACAGATGGGTTAGAGCAAAAACCCTGAACACTAACACCCCTGTACATAAAAAGTAATTCCGTTAATTTCTCTATAGAATAACGGGGAATTTGGCTGATGGAGACAGGAAAAATTATCAGAGGTTGGGAGGAATCCCAAGCAGATTAAAAAAAAAAAAGAAAAGTCTCGACAACTAAATTCCTTTTTACACACAATTGCATGACTTGCAATTAGAAGAAACAACTACTCAACACTTTAAAAGGATTTTTTAAATTTAATTTTATTAAAATAAATTGTATACAAAATACAATAGATTATAATCAAAACTGGGTATTTTAAAAGTTATGACAGCATATATATACATACTCATAAAATGAAGCTATTTACAGAAATTATTTAAAATGTAGAAGTTAACTATTCTTCTCAACAATAATGAAGGCACTAGAACATTCACAAAATGAATGTGCTTTGAATGTCTTTTTTTTTTAATCTGTGGTGAATTTACCCCTCGTAATTAGGATCGAAATTAGGATGAACCACCAATATAGGATCATTTTCATCTTGTTCTGATGATGCAGCTGCTTCGGAAAGAGCAATAATAACTTGATCCTAAGACAAAAAAAAAAAAAAAAAAAAGAAATTTAAACATTTTTAAAGTTATGTAAAACAAAGTGTGCTGATGCATTAAAATCTTATTCCTTCAAAATTACAAGAGTGAGAAATATTGAAAATACCAAGGCTTCTTTCTGCAAGGCATTTGATCACCGATCGTTTTATTTCTTTTTAAATGTTATGAAGCTGAAAAATTTGAACACTTTCTGATAAAATCAGATTTCCAGAGAGAAAAAAAAAAAAGAATAAATATGGGAAAATCAGAACACTTAGAAGCTATAAATATAGTAATGTGTAACATCAAAATGTATTAAATATATGCGTTATGGCAGCAATTAATTATAATCATTTTAAGACATCTATGACATTTATTTTAACCAATTAATGCTAAACATCCTACTTTTATACTGTTAGTAAAATAGCACATAGTTTTTGTGATTTCTTCAAACGATATTTTTTATTTTAGTGATTGAGGACACTATTAATTATAAACTATTCCACAAATTTTCATATATGTGCAATTCACTACAATTTTGCAATTTTTATCACTGTTCTATGGTTTTTTAATTCTCACATTTTCTTTCTTTTTTTACAGATATACCAACCAAAGTCAAGATGATTAATAATATTTATTATAATAGTGTATTTTCGAGATTTGTATTAACATGTGGTAGGAAATTATCAATTATCTTGGAGCACTTTTCATTGTAGTGCCCAGCACCTTCAAATGAGGACAAACTAATTTTAAATCTAACAAAAGAGCTGCTTGAATTTCATATTTATTCATTCTCAGTAGTCCAGATTAGTTTAAGATTTAAATTATTCGTCAAAATATATATACAGGGATGCCACTTTTCCGTTGAACGGTGGATTTCTGCTTTCTATGCATTATTTTCTGACCCCCTCCCCTCAAATTAACGATCGGCGATCAAACAGGCCATTTAAGTCATGCAATTTCTAATCTTTTTTCATCCACAACATAAATATAAAAATTCATATTAAACTTGCTATACTGGATTTTAGAACATTTAAAAACAATTGGATTGCTCGATATTTCTGATGTATGTACCCCCCCCCCCCCCCCCCCCAACTAACCCAGCCGCTAAACTACCAAACAAAACTCTGCAATTCTCAGTCTGACATAAGTGTCAGTGTTTATGAGAAACATGTTTCATTAGATTCTAAAATTTATAGACAGGTAGAAATACTTCCTTTTATGTTTAATTATTTTGTTTTAAATTATGTTAAATTAACAGGGCTCCCAACATATTTTAGCTACCGAAAAGGGTAAAAGAGGACCATTTACAGTTCAAAAGAGGACTTAGGAAGACCATTTATAATAAAAAAAAAAGAGGATTTCAGAGGGATTTTTTTTATCCAAAAATTATAACAAACGTAAACATTTTACACTGTTTAACGAGGTGTTTAAAACGATGATAATCATTTAATCATAAAATATATTAAATATAACATAACAATAGCTAATACCAACGAGGAAAAAATATCCAATAATTTTTATTTACCATTTATAAAGGCATCTATACTGCTGCATTGGAAGCTTCTTAAATTTATGGGGGGGGGGGGACCATAGTAGTAGTAGTTATTTGAAGAAAAAGTAAGGCAGTTTAATTCCTGAGTAAGTTTTCCAAACTTATTTAATTATTAAAGATTTATTCTTATAATTCTACAATGATACACTGGGAGAAAAAACAAAAAACGAAAATTACGCAGCAGATTGTGAGATTATTTGGAAATTACACAGATTATGAAATAACACATTTGATTTTCTAAATGATATAATAAAATTCCAAAAAGAAAAAAGAATATATATATACAAGATTATTTGGAAGTAACACAGATTATGAAATAACACTTTTACTAAATGATATAAATAAATAAGATGGAAGATTGTGAGATTATTTGGAAATAATTTAAAATATTTGTAGTCCCTGAAAAAAATCTTTTCTTATAGGTTCTGGGGTTATAATAAACTAAATTTAAAAGTAGCATTTACATTGTGGGTGGAGAAAAATTATTCTACGCTCATCATCATCATCAAAATTAACTTTTCAGAGTTACTAGGAACGGCGTTCCTTCACCTCTAATAGTAGTAGTATGTAGAATAAATAATATAGTAGAATATATGGCCAGGTAGGTCTTTCTAGACTCAGGCATGAGAGTGCAGAAAATTAAAAAAAGAGGAAACACGCGTGTTCATAAAATTAATTTTAAAAGAAAAGTAACGCGCGCAGGGAAAACTATACAAATGTACGTTCATAAAATTTATTTCAAATGAAAAATAATGCTCACAGGAAAAACTATACAAAATATTTTAAAAGTGACAAATTAAACTAAAAGAATAATGCACATCAACACAATAAATTATATGTAAAAAAAAAAAAAAAAAAACGTAAGCTAGCAATCAACATTTAACATTGGCTGGTGGTGGAAAGTGGGAAAGAAGGGGGGAGGGGGAAGTAGTTCATGAGAGAAATATTAAACACAATTCTACTTCTTTATAGGTTCTAAAATATCATAAAGTAAGTTTTAAATTAATATTGTGGATGGATAAATATTCAAAAATAAAAGGCTTCCCACAGAATGTTTGATCGGCAATGGTTAGAGATGAAAAAAAAAAAAAGGGGGGGGGGGACAAAAAAAAATTACATGAGTGAGAAATATTGAATAATTCTGTTCTTTTATATGTTATAGAATCTGACAAAGCATGTTTAAAATGAATATTGACATTTATATTTTGGATGGAAAAAGATTGAGAATCTAAAGTTTTTCATGGAGCGTTTGAACACTGATCGTTATTGGAGTTAAGCATTTTTAAAAACTTATTTTTAAGTCATTCAAAAGAGGACTAAACAGACTAAAGCATTAAAAAGAGGACAAAAACGGACCTCACTATGAAAAACGGACTTTGGAGGGAAAAGAGGACCATTTGGGAGCCCTGAATTAATATATTAATATTATTGATTACCATACATACAGACTTTGAATAATGAGACATCTATATACAGACTATGGTCTATTTTGAAACTTTAAAATAATTTACTTGTGATGAAGCACTATTCTTTTATATTGCTTAAAATATTATAACTTTTTAACTGCAAAGTAACTTTTCTTCAATTTATAATATTTAAATTATATCTCATATTATTACGCTGCCATCAGACGAAGAGCCATATTAAAGTCATTAGCACGTACTACCTCATAAACAGGTTTTTCATGAGGGAAATATGCCCGTTTGATACAATTTGCCTCATGTATATTCGTCAATCACGCATTTTTGATTGTCTGAATCACATATGGTAGTTTTCACAGGGTGGCTAGCATTTAAACCTTTTCAAATTCCTTGACTATTTTTCGAGATTTTCCTCCATTTTTCGCTGACTCTCATGTTTATTTTCGATGAAAATTTCACGACACTAGCAAAAAATTTAGTGATTTAAAATATCATTAATAATTTAATGATTAATATAGCTTATTTTCACAAAATTTGTTAAAATTCCCTGACTATTCCAGATTTTCTAAATTTCCTGACTTTTCCATGATTCTTTGATTTTCCCTGACTGCTAGCCACCCTGTTTTCAGCATGACCTTCTCCAATCAGAGAATCACGATTACAGAATACCCTCTATCCTTTATCCTTTTAAACATCCTTGAGGTGAATGATCGCCAAATGTTGGGTGCATTGTTTACATTTCTGGATTTCGTTTATGCTTAAAAACAACCCCTACCTACAACCCTGAGAAAGCTGTTTGGTAGCTTTTGAACGGCAATATTTTATATTTTAGAATATATGTTCTTCCATCTGATAGCAGCTTTATACTTTACATATTATTTTGTTGTATATTAATTTACAGAATTCGCATATAGCTTGAAACAGCAAGGGAAAAAAGGCATAACTGCCAACATTGGAGGATAAAAATAATGGAGATTTTATAAACGGCATTTTCAGGCCTAGACAACATGGATCGGTTTCTGACATATGGCAGTATTTAATAATTTAATCCATAATTTAAATTGTCAAAAACCTATATGCATAAGTTAAATTTCTTTATTATGTAAAAATCTAGTAATTAAAAATAGTGCTATCTATTGAGGTGCATAAGAATTCTTTTCAGCAAAAGCAAAAATCTTGCTTAAATTTGAAG
The DNA here is from genome assembly GCA_963930645.1 of Salticus scenicus. Lineage (NCBI taxonomy): Eukaryota > Metazoa > Arthropoda > Arachnida > Araneae > Salticidae > Salticus > Salticus scenicus. Next base: position 42,030,773 of record OZ005650.1, read on the forward strand.
ATTTGTTGAAGTTTTGAATAAATTGTAGGTCTAACTTTAAAATGGTCAGAATAAGGAAGAAATGTATGAGAAAAAGGGAGAATGGAAAACAGTCCTAAAATAAGGCAGTCTCCCTTGAAATAAGGGAGTGTTGGCAACTATGAAAAGGTTAGTTCATATGTTCAACAATTTTGTTAACAAAATATCTGTACTGATAAGTATAAAGGATTTAAGTCCATATTCTTCATTTTTCAGGAGACAAAAAATAAAGTTAAACTAACTAAACACTAATCAGAAGAATCGATTAGGAAAAAGGGATTATGTTAGTTTATACGCTTTATACCATTCAGTGATTGTCAATCTTCATTTCATAAAGGGAAAAATTGAATTAAATATTTTATACCAAAGATTAAAGCTAAATTTCTGACATGAATCTTTTTTTACCAATGGATTTTCTCAAAGACTAAATGACATGGATTTAAATCCTTTATACCAATCGATAGAGAATTTTGTCCTGAGTCTGACTATGTACTTAACTCAAAATCGACATTTTTGGACTTAAATCCTTTGTACTTATCAGTACAGATATAATAGTAGAAATTTATAATATTTCAAATTGAAAATAAATAAATCAAGTCTTACATGATGTATCAATCTTTCAATAACTTTCTCAACCATCAGTTTCCTGCAGATCAAATCAGCTTCTGTATCAATTTCACTCTCAATTTCTTTTAAATACCAATTAACTAACTGACTCTTTCGCATACCTTCATAATCGCCCTCTGTAAAACAAAAACATTCAAAATTATAAACAAGTTTTTCCTTTCTTAAAAACCTTAAAAGCTATTAATCTAAGAAATTATTATGACACACACAAAGAGAAATATGCAATCGTAAACAAAAATTAGTGAAACAAATTTCGACAGGTAAGATTATTCAATATCACACAATTTACATAAAATATCTAATTTGCATGTTTTAAGGTCTCCTGAGTCCAAAAAAGTGGTTTTTGGCAATTGGTCAGTGTGTGTGTGTATGTGCATGGGGAATCTTCTGACTATCATATCTCCGAAACTAATAAAGATACAGCTACGAAACTTCAGAATTAAGACAGAACTGGTGTACAGATGAACTTTCCAAATTTTGGTGAAAATTGGAAAACCGGAAGTGGGATATCCGAAATCAGGAAGTCCATATCTTAAAATTGGCTCAAACGATATTCTTCAAAGTTGCTATATAAACACTCTATTAGATGTCCTTTCGAATGATATAGTTCGTTAGTTCAGGAAAGTTGATAGGTGTCCTGTATAAATAGCTGAATTTCAGGTGCTGCGAGTTGATTTTTTTCAAAACGGCTGTATGGATTTTTTTCTAACTTGCAATATTAACCCTCTTTTAAATATTCTTTTGTATATAATTGTTGTTTTCCGGTCAACAACTGAATATGCCAAGTTTTGGTAAAAATCGGTGTCTCAAAAATGGCTCTAATGATTTTCTTGAAAACTGTTACATAAACCCATTTTAGATATCCTTTCTCATGCTTTACGTGGTTGTTATAGGAAAATTAATAGTCATCCTGATCAGATAGATCAGTTTTAGATCTAGGATATTAGTGTAATTAAAAAAAAAAAAAAAAAAAAAAAAAAAAAAAAAATTTTTTTTTTTTCTATGCTATGTAAACTCTATTTTATGTCTTTACGTTTTCATTCGTTTACTGCAAACGTGTTAACTTTCTCTTACTGAAAAATTTTTAGTTGTCTATTTCATTAGCTCAATTCTATGTCTTCTGATCACAATTACCTCTAAAAAATGCATATAATACGTGTAATAGTTGATAATGGAAGTCGTGTGGGTTTTTTCACACCAGATTTTTTTTTTTCTTATTTACCTTTAAAATTTGAAACTGATAAATATTATACCAATTTCACCACCTAATTGAAAATTTAATTTACCAGAAGCCAAATTATTATTAGAACCAAATTAATATGGTACAATAGTGAAACCAAAATAATTCAATGAAAATAATAATATATGAAAATAAAATTCATAGTTTACGACCCAGTTTTCATACTTTACAGGCAGTACAGTTTTAGTATAGGACTCCCACGACGCCTTTTAAATTTTTGTCGCGATGACTTTTTATTAATTTTGGTGTAGTTTTTTGTTAAAAAAAAAAAAAAAAAAAAATCTAATTCCTATTTTGATTATAGTTTTTATGATTGAATTTTCTAGTCGATTTATGATAATAATTCCTATTCTTTATATATCTTTAAACTGTTGCCAGTTTTAAAATGACGCTTGCAAAGATTCTGGAAAGGAACTCTAAAAATATATTTTTTTTCCCCCTGTAAAATAATGTAATCAGACAAACGTCGTCATTTTTTCTTATAGTTCATTGAGCTGAGTCTGCGTGCATAAATATTATTCATTTTTAAACATTTTTTATTCTCGAGTATTTTATTAATTACATCACCATCGTATCGTTTCGACAAAAAATAATTGTAACTGGTCCGGTCCACATTAGAGAAATATTACATAGATTGTATTGAGAAAGCAATTTTATTATTATCATTATTATTATTATTTTAAATTTAAAATAAATCAAATATGTTGATTTAGCATGAAGTAAAATCATAAGTTGATAGATAGTACAATTTAAATTTTATTAAATTTCAAACAAACAATGATGATTTTGTCTTTAAATTATGAAAAAATTATTGTTGATAAATATAAATTTGACTACTTTTTTGTCTGATAAGCAGCACACACACAAATTATTACCTTCACATTTGCTTTCCTCCTTCTGCAAACAAGATATTAATACATTAGCGAGAGCTTTGTATTCTTCAAAGTTCAAAGTCATCTTATTTCTGTTTCCTTGAGAACTGTGCTCTGATGCTCTTGGACCTAAAATAACAAAATCATTGTGAAAAAATTTATTTATAAAAATAAATAAATAACACTACAACAACTAAACCAGGGTTCCCACGCAATTTGAAAAATAAAATTCCCTGACTTTTCCAGGTCTATTTTTAGAAAATTCCAGTCACAAAATTTGGTCTGAGACATAAAAATTAGCTCATGGTATAAAACAGAACATAGCTCACAACATAAAAGACAACATAGTAATGTCACTTGCGATATAAATTGAATGCTCAGAAAGCATTTTCCAGGTTTATATAATAATTTTCCAGGTTTTTGAGCAATATTTACAATTTTCTCTGATATTTCCCTGACTTTTTTTCAGTAATTTTAAATTCCCTGACTTTTCCAGTTCTCCCTAACCTGTCGGTACCCTGCTAAACATTTTAAACTATTAGTATTTTTCAGTATATCAGTTATTGTGTATAATAAACAGGATTTAAACTGCCATTAATATTTTTTCTAGCATTTTGCTAAAAGGTAAAGAATTTTGCTAAGAAGTTAAAACTGGATAATTTTATGAAATATCTTTATAATAACCTCTAATTTTTATTCAAATATTCACACAGACAAAAATTATGAAACGAATGAAATTGTTGTTTATTTAGTAATTTAGATTTATTTTCATTTTTTTTAAATGGCTGAATTTAAATGCAAAAATACTTAATATGTTAAAATTCAGAATTTACTTTGCACATATGACATAGCTGACTTTTTCTATTGTTGAAATCAAAACAAAGTATCACTGATTCATATTTTTTAAATCACAAGGATTAATGCTCGATTAAAAATCATTAGAGAACAAAAGGAATAGAATACAAAATTGAGGATAATCAAGTTAACCACTTCACCGGCTATCCCGAGATAACTCGGGGGAAATTTTGCCTTCCACACACAACAGTGGCCAGTGAAGTGGTTAAGTAAAAAAAATCAATACTATTCAAGTAATTAAATTAACTTTTGAAAAAGCTAAAATACTGCTTATGTATTTTAGCTAAAATGCTAAAAAAGAATTTTTACCAAGATAAAACCCTGATAATAAAGATCATTTAGGAACATTTATGGAAATTGCTCCTTTCATGCTTTACTTTAAAGTAGAACACTTTAAAATGAAACATTTTCATGATTTCAATCAAAACAAACCTTAAAAAAGTCAATACAATTTAAAATTTTTCTTTTCAGTAATAAACAATCTTTCATCTGTTTTTCTTCTAGATATTATGAAACAGCGTCTCAGTTACCAGTAAACTTGTATAAAAATTAATCAACATAACTTATCATAATAATGATTTAACACACGGGTGGGGAATTTTTTAGAAATTCTTATTAGCCAGCAATATATGACACATAGTCGATAATCTTTACAACAAAATTTATGCAAGTGTCTGGTGAATTGACCGTTTAGCAGAATTTTTTTAAGTTCCCAAAGCATCCTATCTTAAAATACAGTGTTCAGTATAGAATAACAGTTTAAAAGGTAAAATCTACAGTAGCTGCCTATTCAAGTATTGCTCATGGGAGTAGGTTTTTAGTTGTTTTGCTAGCTTGAATATTGGCAACAAAACTTAAAATCAATTTGCCACATCTGAAAAATTACTCGCCATTGGCGAATAAATCAAGCATTTCCACACCTCAGATTTTACACATGCACTTTGGCGCAAATTTTTTTTTCACAATGACTATCTGACATATGAAATTTGGTGCAATTATAATAGGCAATAGAAGTTGAGATATAGCCTTTCCAAAAATGGAGAACATTACACCATAGCAGCAGCACCTGTTGGTAGATATGTACCAAAATTGAGTTAGCCGTTTTTCATGATGGCTATCTCACACATCAAGTTTTGTGCATTTATACACTTGAGAAGTTAAGATATAAATGTTGTCATTAGTCCTACAATTTCATCAAGTATAACAATCATAAATTCATACTTTGAAGACATATAGTACACAGTTACTAATAGATTATCGTTAATTTTTAGATTATAATACAATTTCTCCCCTCCCAATTTAAGAAAGGCTAATTATAATTTATTTACAATATAAGCAAGCATAATGATAATATAAGCATAATGATTTTACAATATAAACAAGATATAAGGATCACCATTATTATCAGTTTCACTGGGAGGTTCATCAACTTCCATTTCGTCTTCCTCATTTTCTTCTTGCAAGTTAATATCGGGTTGTTCAACTCTAATGATGGATTTATTCAATAATCTGAAAGCTTCTTTTACATGTTTCACTTTTACCTGAAAATCAAAATATATATTTCTATAAACATGTCTATATTACATTGAAAAAGCATTTAAATACAAATAATTTATTTAGCAAATACCAATCAATGTTACTTTCCCCAGTTAAAACTTAAAACTTCCAATGTGAATTTATAATAAGTTGCCTCAAAAACAATTTCTTTTGGTACATATTTACTGTTATTTGACATAAATTTTTGTTTCTTTATTTGATTATCAATTTTCTAAATAAGCTTCTTGATAAAATGATAACAATGAAATTTGCATAAATTTCATTGTTTTGGTTTTAACCTTAGCACTACAGGATCCGAAATAAAGGACTACATAATGACACACAAAAACATGCATACATTTCTGTAGATCTTGTGACAAAAAAGAAAGTAAGACATAGAAAGAAGAGGAGAGAGACAAATTCAACTACATGTAATTAACAATATCAAAAATCTGTTCTCAACAGTAATTTCAGTTTTGTATCATACTATTTATTTTAAAAGTTAAAGAAAAAAATATAGGAAAAAAAAAAAAAACTATTAGCATAAAAATTAAGAATATCTAACAGTTGTACTTGGACAAGAGTGCAATGTAATTAAAAATTTGCACGATTCAATTACTAATAAGTGGATTATTTGATCTTTTATAACTTTTATATTGTTATAAAGAATCTTGCGGTGACTAAAAAATTAATAATACAATTTCACATCATTCACTATAGACAAGCATATTTTGATTTGAAAAATTGACAAATAAATAAGACAAAAACAATATAAAATTACCTCTTCACTACAATACATTTTAGCCATTGCCTCAGATAATCGAACTAAGCTTTCCAGTTGGCGAACAGTTATTCTCCATGAAGATTTAGTAACACCTCCAGCATCTCGCAAACGAAGATTACAATAATGTTCAACTAAACATTTCACAGATTCCTCTGTAAGCTTTAAGAACAAAATTAAAATGCAAATTACTTATGTGCCTAGTATTTTGATAAAATTCTTTTAGAAATAAAGAAAATATATATGTATAAAATTTAGAGCTTTTAGATAAGTACTGTAAAATTCTAATTTTAACATCCCTCCCCCCTCCCCTCAAAATATATTCCATTCCTATAATTTCCAGATGTTTTTATTTTCCAAAAACAGGGTGGCTACAGAAATTCAGAAAAAAAGTTCCCTGATTTCCATGACTAATTTTGACAAATTTCCATGACTTCCATTACCTATTATATACATTTCATAATTTTGTGTATATCACACTCTTGTGTAACATGCTTGCTAACCACTGCTATTCAAAAGACTATACTGATGGGCGAAAATATCTCAATCTTTTTTTTTTTTTTTTTTTTTTCTTTGTTCACTTACAAAAAGGAAAATAAAACGAAAAATTCATATTTTGGAGAAATTAACAAAATTATAAAAATATGACTCATTTTAATTGCACAACATATTAACATCAAGACATAAAATTATTCATAAAGTTGTTGCACTAAAAGTATTTTATTATTATTATTATTTTATGTTAACTTGGTGAGAATCAACCAGAAAGCAGCCAATCCTATGCAATCACGGTTAAGATAACACTTTTTTGGTGATCTTTTAGTCATGCTTGCTGAGCAAAAATGAAAATTTCCATATTTTTGTATGTTTTTACAAAATTCCCTGATTTTTTCATGATTTCCCTGATTGTCGCCACCCTGAAAAATCTTATGTTGTTCTGTCTTACAACCAGAGTTTTACAGTATTAAAAAAACAAAAATATTTAAATGTTTTTTAAGTGCTAAAAAGAATAATGAAACAATTACTTCAGGTTTAAACTGACGAGCAAAGGAGATATATTTGGATATTTCATCTAATGTATATACTCTTTCGACATTTTCTTCTGATTTTTGATGAAGTTCAACAATTCTTCTTGCAATTGCATAGTCAGTAACCTTGAAAAAAAAAAATATATATATATATATATATAAATATTTTAATGAACAAATTAAACATTAAAAATTAAGCAAAAAAATTTGTAATCTAAACACAAACCTCACTGCATTCATCAACTAAAATGAAAAAGAGATCAAATCTTGACATGATTGGAGCTGTCAAAGCAATATTCTGTTTCAATGATTTTGTTCTGTCATAGCGACCTCCAATGGGATTAGCAGCAGCTAAAATTGAGGTCCTTGCATTCAGTGAAGCCTGTAAAACAGATAAAAATTAATAATCTCTTTAATTTGTATTATATCAGATATTGGGAAAAAAAAAATTGGCCTCAGCTGTAATTTGTTGGATACTGATCTTAGAAACATATATAAACAATTACAAAAATATATAAATGGTACAGAATTTTATAAATTGGTTAAAAGTTTCAGGGGATTTAAGATTTACAAAATTTTCAATGAATAAATGTGTCTCATTCAACTATATGATGTTGTAAAAAATTTCAGCTTTGTATTATAGAATGTTCTAGAGATAAGCTTCAACAAAGTTGTGGGATTATTCATATATTAAAATTCTTAAAAAAATTTTCACTGTTAATGTTATTGCAGTGACAATTAACAAAATGATCTTTGAAGAAATTTGAGGGGGAAAAAATGGTTGGTTGGTTGGTTGAATGGTTGCTTTTTTTGAATATCCACACAATTTCCCCCAAAAATTTAATTATTTATTCTTTTTTGCAGAAATTAATTTGTGTAACAACAATCATATACCTGATTTGAACTGTTTTATTCAACTCCTATTACTAATAATTTTACTTAAAACTTTTTCATAAAAGAAAAATAACAGCAGGGTTGCTACACAAATCAGGAGAAAAAATTCCCTGAGTTTTCCCTGTGTTATGGAAGAAAAAAATATAGTGGTTAGATTTAAATTAAAATTGCGTTAACAGGTGCCGCGGCTCATCAAAATCTTTTTTAGATTACCGAAACTTTAAAATTGAATTGAATCAAAATAAAATTTAATAGAAAAAAATGAAGTGCATTTAAAAATAACTTACCCCATGAAGAAACAAATATATCTGAAAAGTAAGGGATTAATAATCCATTGGAATGCACTTGAATAAAATAAACAAAAAACACTGAATCTCTTCTCTAACACAACTTTCCTTTATTTTAGTACTAATGGATAACATTACTGCAGTATTTCATATGCATAGGTGATAAGTATCGGCGCCATACTGATTACATCAATATCTTTAGATTATTTTTTATCATCATTATTTTTCATTCAAACGGGCGTCTATAGCCTTTTGAGAATAATCATATTATAATTCACATTTTTTTTTGCTCAAAGCAAGTTTATAAAATGTTCGTGACTCAATGTAAAGTTCTCATTTGAGATAAGGAGTTCTGAATGCGATCATGAGTTGTATAGTTATATTTCACATTTCCATCGGAGCTGAGCCAGCGAGTTCGAGATAATATCCAAGATGGCAGAACCATGCTGAAATAGGCCTTGTTCATAACGTCCCGTGCAATTAACGTATAGAATTTATATTTTTGGTTAATGAAGATAACAGCAAGCTGATTGAATCTGTATTCTTAGTATCCGTTATGGAGATTTTCAGCACAGGTGAGGAAGCAAGTAGGGACGATCCCCTTTTAGCGATCATCACTTTTCAAATTAGCCGCTAGAGCTTGGGCATCTGATTTGAACAACCGTTCGTGATTTTTCCTTTTGTGCAATCGTTTTAGTTAAATTAATTTTCCGGTTGAGGTAGGAGAGATTCACCATGATTCCACCTGATCAATACATCAGATATTAAAAGAGCATAAATTAAAGATGAGATCTGATGAGAGATGGGTATGTCATCAATCCAGGCCTAGCCGCGATGCCGCGACCGGCCCGGCGAAATCCACGTCTGCAACCTTAGAGTGTTAGCATACAAGAGAGTCAGTCCGGGGAAGAGAAAACATTATCCAATTTCCCGCTCGCCCCGAGTAGCCAATCAGCTCTCGCGAAAAGGGACGCTACGAACCTTCCGGTATGTTCTAGAATAATCCGGAATGGTCCCGGCGTCCGTTCGTGACGTCGCAGCGTCCCTTTCGTGCACGCTCATTGGCTGGCGTCGAAGAGAGCGCGAATTTCCGATAGCTTTCGGGCAGAACAGCAGGAGGGCTTGTACGGTGAGGTGGTGTCGCGCGGCTGCGGCCGGGAGTCTCTCCCGAGCCCAGGCTCGGCACGTAAGCTTTTTTTTTTCTTTTCAAGATCATAGGAATAATCTTTAATAGATTTTGCTTTTATATATGTTACCAACGGATCAGGAACATACCTAACTTTTTCAAGAAATGTGAAAATGTCCGAGCCGGCTAGGTTCTGATAAATGTGCCGTGAAGGAAACACCGTTAAAAAGGAAAACATCTTGCACGATCTCAATCAGTTCAACATTTAAGAGACTCTTTCTTCAAGAATTGCTCTGCTGACGAATTGCCTATAGCATTCATATATGAAAGATGGTTCTACAATTGATACTACATTTTATGGAAACTACCACATTTAGATACCAGTAGCTTAGGTGGCTAACCACATATCACATGTTAACGAATGTGGGGTTCTACTGCATCTTACATGATCTTCGAATTACTTCTATATTGAAGAGACTCTTCCCTTATGAATTGTTTTGCTGATGACTCGCCCATAGCTCTCTTTTTTCTTTTTTATCTAAGATGGTTCTACTAATGATACAGCAGTGAGCAGTGTTTGGAAATAACTACATCTTGATACCAGCCGCTAAGATGGCTATCAATGAATCAGCGTATGTGGTGACTGTTTTTGATATAACTGAAAGATCTTTCGTTCGTTTTCTTTTTAATAATGAACATTCCACAAACTGAACACTAGCGGCCTTCAACTTAGTGTAATTTCACATATTCTGAAAGGTGTTTTAGTTTTAATCAAGATTATACATGTGATATACGTTTTGTATAAGTTTTAGTAATTGTTTTTTTAAAAAAGTGGTACCACTCCTTTAGTGATTTGGATTAACACATGTTCCTTTCAACTCAATAAAACAGATGTTTGGTAAGTCATTTCTCATGTGTTTTATTATGCATGCCTTGTATTTTCATTTAGGATATGTTTCTCTTTCAGGGTAAATCACTCCAGTTTTATAAATTAAATTGTACTCCACTATTTTTAACGATCATTTGTGGCTATAACTTATTTTTATTCCGAAACTTACACAAGTAGATTAAAATTCCTTTTTTTTATTTATTTTCCAAATTCCTAATTTTTCCCCCCCGTTAGCAGATTTTCCTGCTAACACCCTGTCTCTTTTAGAAGTAAAAATAGATGACACACATTCATGCAGCATTAGAATCTAACATGTTTACAAGTCAATTGAACATATTTAGGGTTTATTAATTTTATTAATTCACTATAGTTGGAGAAAAAACCATAATTGATTAATTTTAAAGCATAATTTTTTTTAAAAAATATTTGATTATGGAAAAATTTTCCAATGTTTTTCCAAAAAAAATCCAAAATTCCCTGATTTTTCCCTGTTTTTGCAATAAATTTTGAAAATCCCCCGAGTTTTCCCTGTCTTTTTAATAGATTTTCAAATTCCCTGAGTTTTCCAGGTACCGTAGCAACCTTGAATAGATAATCAGCGACTAATTATAATATGGCATACATGCATTTTATTTGATATATTTTGTTTTAAAACAGCACTTTCCAATGTTTTTAACTCTTTTGGAACCTTTGGGGCAATGCTCAGTGTCCATAACATTATTAATGATCATTAATAAAAATAAAAAAAACAGTTATTTCAGTTATTTATATTTCAAAACAAGCACATTGCAACTATACATACAATTGGTACAATTCTAAATATAATTAGATATAGATAAATAATAAATTTCCTTAGTATAACAATTTATAACAAATATTAATGTGAAATATGCACCTATTTTTTCAGGATCAGATTTCCAACATATACACAGTTTTCATCTTTTACAGAAAGTACACGATTTCAATCCTCACTCTTAATACTTTTTAAACAAAAAATTTTCTTCATGCATGTACATTATTGGAAACTCACTTATAATGGAAATCCAAAATTTGGCCCAAACCATATCATCAAATCTTGTTTTCAATAAGCCATCCAATTATAATTCACATATTTATTTTTATTCTTCTAAAGTTAAGTTTGGATAATGAATGGAAGCGTGAGACTGGATTTCTCACCCAATCGTATAGTTCTGTTGATAGGGATGGAAAATAATTTTCTTCGGCAGCTCTTCTAGGTAGGATATAATAAAAGATCAAGATTTCTTTTTGCAACATATTATTTTTTTATAAGTTTAAATTTCTTTTAAATCCAAGAATCTTGTCACTTGAAGTTAGTATATTTTGTTTGCCACCTTACAGTAATTTATTAATTTGATTCTAACTATGAAAAATATCTGCTAAATAAGCTAGCATATGTACCTACATTTTATCCTTAAATAGGTAAAATCTTGTTTGTCATTTTATTGAAAATGTATTTCTTCCAACAGCTCAAAAACCCTATAAAAAACTTTTGCGTCAACCTACTTAACCACCAGATTTCAGTGTATGACACTGATTTATGTGTTTTTTTATCATGTTTTCACAGAGCTTTTTAAAAATTCTGAAGTGAAGTGGCTTTTGTTTAATGAAATTCACCATTTTTATAACATCAAATAACTTGTGTAGTTTATGACCAAGAGATTTTGACTTAAACATTCTTCCATGAATAAAACAGTATGTGGAAACAGCATTGACTTTTATTTATTTATTTTTACAATAATAATAATAAAGCCTTTTATGCAGCCTACAATGAAAGTGGTGCCATTCGTATAAATGCTAATTAAATTCTTCAAGAAAGACTTTTTTTTCTCTCCCCCAGATACGTAAATAAAACATCCTTTGCTTGTATGTTTTTATTTCCCTATTTCATGTGAAATCCTTAACAATATTCCATAGAACCTTGGTTGGGAATCGCTGTTCCAAAGTTTTAATTATTTAAAAATATCACTGCATACATTATGATACACAAAAGTAACCTTTAATTGTATTTTTAGAATAATAAACAAGTTTTTAGGGTTAAAGGGCACACACAATAAGATATGTAAATTCCAGGAGGGTTGAGGAGGGAGAAAGAAAAGTCTAACACAAAAAGAAATTGAAAGATTATTAGAATTCACTAGCTGAAGTATTCTTTATTCAAGTTAACGAATTTTCAACATTTATGTGATTTATAATATGAACTTAATATATTAGAGAACAGATTACTTCTTACATACCTTTACACCAGCCTTTGTTATGGATATAGTTTGTTGTTCCATAGCTTCATGAATTGCAACCTGATCTCTCATTTCCATTTTATCAAATTCATCAATGCAACAAACACCCTAATGACAATAAATAAAAGTAATCAGACAAAATATTGTTTCAAATTAAAATAGATACAATAATTAAGTTACTTTAAAGAAAGGACAATTACATTATCTGCTAACATCAAAGCACCAGCTTCAATGACAAATTCACCAGATTCTTCGTCTTTCGCTACAGCAGCTGTCAAACCAGCAGCACTTGAAGCTTTGCCACTTGTGTAAACAGCTCGTGGAGAGAATTCTGAGACTCGCCTAAAAGAAAAAGCTATGTGATAAGACTTAAAATACTAAAGTACAATGCAATTTTGATGTTGAAAAGAAAAAAGAATATGCTAAATAGGAATAAGGAAACTGTACAGAAGAAATTATATAGGAATAAGTTACAGGCATTAGAATAGATGAAGACATTTATCACATCTTTTCCAATGAAGAGAGAAACTTCTCAGGGAGGCTAGCATTTAAACCTTTTCAAATTCCCTGACTATTTTTTGAGATTTTCCTCCATTTTTCCCTGACTCTCACGTTTATTTTCGATGAAAATTTCACGACACTAGCAAAAAATTTAGTGATTTAAAATATCATTAATAATTTAATGATTAATATAGCTTATTTTCACAAAATTTGTTAAAATTCCCTGACTTTAAAGGAAATTCCCTGACTTTTCCAGATTTTCTAAATTCCCTGATTCTTTGATTTTCCCTGACTGCTAGCCACCCTGCTTCTATTAGACAGCTGAACAGGGTATTTGAGTTACAATAAAATGGAATACTAAAATTTCCAAACACATTAGATACAATAAACTTAATGAAAAATTAAGGATACGAAAAACAATAAATAACAACTAAGGAAATTAAGGATGTTTTAAGAGAGAGAAAGAGAGAAAGGGTGGGGGGATAAATAAATAGAAGCAAAGAGAAAGTGGGCCTGCTCTTTTAGTATTACCAAGATTAAAAAAAAAAAAAAGTATATATATGGATTTTAAACAAGGAAAATATCCTATTAAAATCATATCTATACTGGCTACATTAAATAAAAATAGACTTAGCTTTTGCACCCGAAAATAGGCAGATAATAGCAGATTTCAAACTTCCAAAATACATAGTGAGGATCTATAATCCGCATACCCATAACTCGCAATTGTCTATAATCCACACTCACTTTGCTAATGTAAACAAAAGATTTTGCAGTAACGAAAATCTGATACTTTGGATGTATATGAAAAAATATGATGTTAATTCACATACTAAAATGAAAAAAAAAAAAAAAAAGTGTAAAATTTAACTTAGATATACATAATTAATTTTAAAAGGAAAAAAATAATCATACTTTTATTGCCTTGATACATTTTAACGAATCTGAACATTGTCTGAATAATAATTAGTGATGAAACAAAACACATGCATGTACAGTTTTCTAACTCCTGCCAGTAACAGCATTGCTCATTGGTGGGATTGTGTATTTTCACAAATGTATAAGGAATGTCAGTGTAAATGTTCTTTTTTGGGTGGTATTTCAAAAATACACAAAACTATTTTAGGAAAAATTTACACCAGCATTTGTTTTGAAGATAAGATCTACAATGCAGTCATTAAAAACTGCATCAAACTAATCACATTGCAAGTATCTGGCTGCATATTGTTAATCACAGTTCAGAAGTAGGAGTACAGTTTTTTAATGAATTACTCATTTAAGGGTTTAAATTATACATTGCTTCTACTTCATTAAATAAATTTTATTGTTTTATATATTTATTAGTATTACCTTCATTACATTATATAAAACAAACAATTATAATTCTAGCTTCATTAAATAAAGTTTATAGTTTTATGTACCTTATACTAATTCATATAGTGAGAAAATGGCAGCAATGATCTATAATTTGCAAAAATCTATAATCCGCACAAGTTCTAGAACCAAGGTGTGTGGATTAAAGATCTTCAACTGTATATCAGTTAGGACTGATGATGAACAAAGTAATGAATGAATTCAAAGATGTTAGGGTTAAATAATTTTATTTTATCATAAAATGATTTGAATTGTAGCCTGATGTTATGGAGTGGCTAGCATTAGAACTCTTCCAAATTCCACAACTATTTTTCATCACTTCTCATGCTATTTATTTCCTATGAAAATCTCACAACACTAGTGAATAATAATTTAGTGATTTACAACAACAAGTTTTCAAATATCACTTATTTCCACAAAATTTGTCGAAATTCCCTGACCAGTGGCCACCCTGTGTTAATATTTGAGGTTTTTATTTTAGGTATGGCATGTGTATGAAAAAGATATTTTTATTTAGTTCATTTTTATTCAATTTTAAAATTTAAGAAAATTGATTTAATTACAAATTTAAAAAAGAAAAAAAAAACTTTAAAAAGGTTTCTGGTTTAAAGCTTTTTGGACAAAACCATCCGTAAATCAGAAGATTACAATAATCATAAAACAATTGAAATTATAGCCAATGAACAATCCTGTAATGATGTGGAGCCCATAGAAATGCAGATCAAAGATGGCACTTCTTATTGCAGAAAAAGTTGAAAAAGGAAGACTGTAAACATA
Organism: Salticus scenicus; assembly: GCA_963930645.1. NCBI lineage: Eukaryota > Metazoa > Arthropoda > Arachnida > Araneae > Salticidae > Salticus > Salticus scenicus. Next base: position 42,045,833 of record OZ005650.1, read on the forward strand.
AGATGCTCCCGAAGGCTGGGATCCTGGCTTCAAGCCAGAAAATTTCTTGAAAGGTATTTTTAATTTGGTTTGTGTTAGTTTCATCTTATTACTGACTATGATTTCACAGTAGCATTTACAATTTGAATCTAATCACAATTTATTATTTAAAAAATAAGTTTCTACTAAGATTTCATGTTTAATTTATACAAGAATTAATTATTTAAAGCAGGCATGGACAACCTTTTTTGACACTAAACTGAAATTTCATTCACACCCAGAGTCAAGAACCAAATATTATTTATACAATGAAAAAATTATACTGCTCAACAAAAATAACACATTGCACTTAAGAGAATGGTTTGACACTTAATTGTGTTTAATAAATTAAGGTGTCAAAGGGTTCTTAGGAGGGCCATCAGGCTTGAGGCTAACCTATGTGAATTAAAGTTCTTTTAATGATTGATAAATAACAAAAATGACTGAAAATTAACTAACTTCAAAAATTGACTTTTTGCTGTACTTGGATCCCCAACAATGCAAATGTTAATATCACCTCTCAATGTAGTTCCTTCCTCAGTTACTTTGGGCACACCCCCAAACAACATCAATAAAATACCACTTTTTACTTCATCATTACCTGCAAGCAATGAAAAGACATATTTATGTTACCTAATAAAATGAGGCTAAAGCACATTATATTTAAGAATAACACTATATGATCATCACATGTTAAGTGAAAGAAAAATAATAAGATCAATAAGAAAAATAATAAGAAAAAATAATAAGATCGTAATATATGAAAAACAAAACATTTCTTAGTTGAACTAGTAAATAATTAAGCATCCATCTAATATCATTTTCAGATTTTGAGAGTGTGAAATGAAAGTTAATATTATATCACCCGGTACCCTTTTAAAAATTATTTTAGAACTTGATGGCCCTTTCCAAAATTTTAAGTGTCTAGAAGCCAATCTACAATTTTCTTCCTCATGTGCAGCATTTTATGGATAATTTTAGAGCACAGCTGTGAGAATAAATGCATATAACTTGCATATAAGTTAAAAAATAAATAAATAAAATACAGTAACCGCCGCTTAATCCGGGACAGGAATCAAATCAATATACATTACTTTTAAAGCAGCCGCTTAATAAAATCAGCATCGCCGGTTAATAAACTCAAAAATATCACCTCAGCAGCCAAAAATATCAATTATGCAAAAAAAAAAAAAAAATATTTACATTGTGTTTTTTTTTTTAATAAGAAAAGAAATTAAAGCACAACAATCCCTCCATTGTTGTAGATTTTACACTTGCATCACAGTTACAAATTAAACACGTCCCATCACTTATCTCCGTAACAATTTCAAGGAACGTATTCTTCAAAACACAGTAATAAGTTACAAATTTGATTTGAAATTATATATATATATATATTTTTTTCTAATTATTAAAAGGCAATTTCTAGTTCTTATTTTGAATTTACTATAATTCTTGAGGTTTAAACAAAAATATTTTTAATTTATAAGAACAACGTGAACTTTTAGTAAAGTAATGATGATTTTCCTCAAAGGAAAGTGCATGGAACTTGAAATGCATTTAATTTATTTATATCGAAGAAACAATTAATTATCTATCAAAAATTAATTAATATTGTTTACTAATTCTATTATTCGTTACCTTTTGAAGTTTCTTTCCAAATTCAGGGAAGTAATACTTTTTCCTTATGTGCAGGAATGTTCTGATATAAAAATCAGCCACTTAATAAAATTACTTTGGCTCAGAACGAATGTGATTTTAACAAGCGGCGGGAACTGTATATATATATAGCAGTTTACTTTTGTCATGTACAAAAATTCACAGCATAGATGGCAGCAAATATATAAGTTGGCAAATATGAAAAGGGAAGGAGGAGGGCAAATAATGACCTTTTTAAAAATAGGTTACCCTTTTTTTTGAGTTCGACACAGCAGTTCTTTGTTCTAGAGTCAGCAGTAACTTTGTAAACTAAATTTACTTACTACTAACAAGTGAATATATAGTTTTATAAGTTGATAAAAAAGTTTATTAAAAAATTGAACAACAATTATTTTTTATCATTAAAATATTTCAATTTTAAAACCTATAATTAGCCAAACAGACATTATATTATATATAAAAAACACATTAAAACACACATTCTTGACTAAAGTAAAATAATTGCATTACATACCATGAATAGTAGGAAAAAGACTCTTAATCAAATTTTGATAAAGATTGCGATCAAGGCTCATATCATATATCTTTTGCCATTCTTGAGGTGTTATATCTTTTTGAGCAGCTTTGTCATCTTTTGAAGCATCAGTAGATAGAAGTTCAACTGCACTAAGCTAAAAAGGGGAAAGCAAAATAAAGTCTTCCTCAGTTACATATTCAACTTTACAAGTCCTTTTAGTAAAAATTATAAAAATCTGGGAAACAAAAGAATAATACAAACAGTATTAAAAATATATATAATTTACCCTGTAATCAGTTGGGACAACAGTATTTGCCAGAAATGCAGTTTTATAGGACAATTCTCTGACTCCCAGAGCCTTAAGACCTCTGACACCTTCTGTCTCAAATCCTTCCATTCCTTTATGTCGAGCACTGGATTCGGTACGAACACCTGCAAAGCAGGAAAACAAATATGCAATTAAAAAAAGAATAAACATAAAAGAAAAGAAAGTATAAAATTAAAAATTTTCTTCTAAACAAAATTTAATTTTGGATTCTTTTTTTTTTCTTTTCCTTTTTAACTGGGTGTTAACAGACATCTTACATTATCAAAAGCAATCTACAGCAAAAAGATAATGATTTTTTTTTTTTTTTCTGTCTGAAAAAAAAAAAAACATTTAATAACAAGCAGAATATTTATTAAAATATCGCTTTATTTAACTCAGTTCTGTATTGTTAAAACTCAAAAGAATATGTAATATGCATGTTTATAGTGTATATATCATAACAATAAAAAGTAGGTGAAATGTGAAAGAAACAACTTGAGTTTCCTTATTTTGAAAGTCTCTCAGAATCTCTCGATAATTCTAAAACTTCTCTTTTTCAGTAATGAGATACAAAAAATAACAAGATATTTTCATATTATTTGATCACAGTTTCACTAATAATTTACTAAAATAATAATAATAATTACCAGGTATAGCCAGCTGGCTAACATCAGGCACAACAATGAATGTGCCAATGAAATCTACTTTATCACCAGGTTGAGCCATTTCCACAGCTTCAGCTCGCATAATTACTTCCACACTGAAATAAATAATAAAGCATTTTAAAATGATCACAGTAAATTGGTTATATTTCTAAGTAAATTGGTTATTATCAAAACGCAATTACATTATAAGACTCGTTCATCAACAATTTTTTATTTTTAAAATTAAATTCTGACACTACTTAACTTCTTGTACTGATGCATGCAAGTATATGATAGAAATAGGAGTTATTGTACCTGACAATGGTGTTAATTATTGGTCAAATCTCAGGGGTCTGTCTAGGGGGGAAACTGGGTCCGTTTACGGACCTTTCACAAAATTCCAGGCTAAAAAAACGGACCCTTCACAAAATTCCATATTCATAAAACGGACCCTTCACAAAATTCCATACTCATAAAACGGACCCTTCACAAAATTCTATACTCATAAAACGGACCCTTCACAAAATTCAATTCGGAGATAAACAAACTTTTCCCTAATTTTTTTGGAAAAACAAAGCATTTAATACCGAGCAAAAACATCTGCTCAGCAATATATAAACATTGCATCCCATCAATTTTCTCTTATGTTCTCGTACTAGTCACTATCGTTACTACATGACAATAAAACCACGCCTCCATTTCTCGCGGAGTCCACGCTGATTAGTAAGGGAATGACGTCAAACACGATAATGGGTGTGGTGTACCTTTTCTTGATGTGACGAAATTTTTCTGTGGAAAATTACATAAATATTTTGGCAACATCTTTTGCCGCGTTGTGTTTGTTTTTGTTGAGTTTGTAATTCTTTAGTATGTGGTTTGTAGAGTAGCATAGCTATAGATGTGTGATTTTGTATTTTCGTAATTTTGTCAGGAATTTGATCGCTTCCATTTAGTAAAGATGAAGCGAGGCCGGCCCGGGAGTAAATTCCCGTTATTCGGACTATTACGTTAAAAAAATACGTTGAAATTACGATGCTCTTCTTTTATTGATTGACTGATAACAAGGTACAGAAAGATTAGGGCTTCTGTCTAAATAATTTGAGTATCATTTGAAATTCAGAGGTGTTTCTTTTTCTGAAACACTAGTTTTTTGGGGTTTTTTACCTATGAGTTATAATCATCCATTAAAAGTATAAGCATATATATTAGGATTGTCCCCCGGGATTATAAAAAGGGCAATGTGCAACTAATGAAAAGGCGTTTTCTGGATTCATGTGGGCAGTTTTGGATTCTTAAGGGCTCATTTAATATTTAAAATCCAGACATTTATTTTAAAATTTCGATTTTAAGTACAAATAAAAGAAAAACTTTCAAACATTAACTTTCTTTACAACTTAATTTTGCTTGTTACTGATATATGAACGACTGTTGATTGTTATGCACAATACATTACATTTATTTATATTTATAACATATCTTAATTTCATGGTTATTTTCAATAAAAGGCAAAGGCGCAACTTTTTTAGATTAAGGGCACGAAGGGTGTCATTTTTTCAGACAAAGGGCAGGCAGGGCACAGCGTCCTCCTGCCTACTCTAGATGAAACATATATACATATGTGTGTGTGTGCAGATAAAATTTGTGAAATAAATTTTCACAAAAATAAAAATAATAACTATGTCAGAAAAAAAATTTCACAAAAATACGAAAAATTCACAAAAATAAGAAAATTTTTCACAAAAATAGGACCCTGGAAAAAAAACCTGGACAGACCCCTGAATCTAAAACCTGTAGATGGCGCTGCACGCCAATATTAATGTTCTGTTTCTTTTTTTTCTCCTCAGTGTGTTCTTCGTGTTCGTCTTTGTAGTAGTAAAAATAAATGTACGTCTCAGTAATTGAAATCCTATTATTTCCGATTTATGTCTTCAATCGACACCAATGAATAGGAATGAATTATCAGTGGCCTGCAGTCCCCACGACTCTGGACCGATAAGGTAAGCCATTTACCTTATTTCAATTTAATATTCTGAAAATGACTATTTATGAAAAGTTATATCTAAAATACGCCGCCAAAGTAGCGACATGGTTTTCAATGATAATTTTTATAACGTCGTTAAGAGTTTAGCGACATAAATTATAGCGCCCATAACAGGGACTGCCAGGCCCTTAAAATGTGAATTAGAGTTGTTCTTTATTCTATAGTCCAAATTTCTAAATTAAATCAATATGGCAACCGAACTCGATAAATTAAAAAGAAAACGAACTACCCTAAAGGGATTGTGTACTAAGTTAATGAATACGATAAACATAAAGTTAAATGAACCCGACGAAGGGTTAAATGTTTATGAAATTGAATCCCAGTTAGAAAAACTGCAAGTCAAAAATAACGAAATTATTGAAGTTGAAGATCAAATTGAGGCCAAAATCACGGATCTCAACGAGCTACAAGCTGAAATAGAATCGAGACAAGAATATAGGGATTCAATTATTGATGTAAAAGCTCAAATTATGAATAAGATAGAGAAAATTAAAAATTTAAATGTCACTCCGATCTTATCACAGCCAAGAAATGAGCAAATATCTAATTTGCATTTAGAAAGAATTAATGCGAGTACGGTGAGATTGCCCAAGATATCAATTCCTGTTTATGAGGGTTCTCCGGAAAACAGGATGGAGTTTTGGAATCAGTATGAAATCACAATACATAATAATAAGGATATATCTAATGTTCAGAAATTCGTATATTTACGCAGCTTTTTAAAAGCCCAAGCTTTAACAGCTATTCAGGGTTTAGCACTCTCAGATCAAAATTACAATACCGCAATTGATTTATTAAAATCTAGATTTGGAAAAAAAGATATTATAATAAGATATAAAATTGACGCGTTATTAAATTTGAACCCTGTTAAATCTCCAAATCAAATTAAAGAATTACGCTTACTGCACGATGCCCTTGATGTTAATATTAAATCTCTCGAAAATTTAGGAGTTGATTTAAAATCCTACGGAAATTTGTTATTTCCAATTGTTACAAAATTAATACCTACCAGTATTATGCAGGGCTGCCAACCTCTGGGAGTGCTAAAGTGTAGTTAAAAAGCAAAAAAAGTGTAGTTTTAAGCTACAAAGTGTAGTCGCTAAAAAATTAGAAAATACTTAAAATATATGTGATGAAAAGCTATCACCATTCTTTCCAGCTTTCATCCAATTTATAATGGCCTATTTTCCCTCTTTAATTAATTAATATCAGCTAATAAAAAACCCTCAATTTAAGTATTAAATAATCCGGATCTACTTTAAAACATCCACATATTAATATTTTGTAATTTATTTATCACGTATTTTCAGCGATCATAATTTAATTTAAATATCTTCAAAATTTTCGGCGAAATATGTCTATTCCCGGCATTGTATATTGCATAACATTTTCTCCACCGCGTTTGGTCACATGCTCCGTTTCCGTCAATCGGCGCACGCTTTCACGGATGCGGGGTTACCGTTGATCGGTGTTCGCGTTTCGCGGCGCGGCAGTGAACATCGGGAGTTCGACAGCGGAGGTCATGGAACGTGGCTCCGCGTTTCCCGACAGTTTTTTTCCGTTAGGATCGGCATCGGTGCGGCAACTCGCGCGTTATTCTCCTTTTTTTTAGTTATTGCTTCTCTTGTTATGCAAGTAAAATTAATTTTACCTATGAAGTTTTGTGGAAAGATTGTACAATGAATAAAGGATATTCTTTAGGAACAAAATTAGATCTCTTCATTAGAATGTATGGATATGTGTCTGAATGATTTATATCGGCGACAACGTTTAAACCTGGTAAGTACTTCCACTAGGATTTTACCTAAAAAACTTTATTTTACGATCACGTTATATTCTTGAGATAAAAGTTGTCTTTAATACTCTTATTTTCATAACTTTCAACAACCAAGTTTTTATTACACCACAGTTGGTGTCAGGACCTTCGTCGCTGGATGACACATAGTTCGTTCATCTATAATAATAATTAAAAGTCAGTATTGTTATAAAATATGCCGATGGCACAAATAAATAAAAAGAATTCTTGAGAAATTTAACAAGATTTATTTCAGAAATATAGGTATTGCAGGTCAAAGAATAGAAATAGAGAACAAAAGTTTGAAAAACGAAAGTACATAGAATATTATACTGAATTGATGAAAATGTGCTAAAATATAAATTCAAATGAAGGTATTTGATATATTTATTCAATATATTTGTTTCATTTTAAAATTGTTTATGAAATATTATTTTACTGAATCGTAAATTAAGATACTTTCGATTTCAAGGAAAAAGAATTCTTTTGTTTATGTTTTGATTACAGTCTTTACAGAATTTTAAATTTATTCGTGTTAAAAATAAATAAAGAAATTAGTGTTGAAAATATAAAAACTCATGAGTATTTTTGCTATGTTTTTCCTGTTTCTATGAGTACAATATAATATAATTGGTTTATCTATTTGTGTTTTTATGGAATATTTTTGATTAAGTACATTGTAAATTTTTTTCATTAGTCTGATGAATATTGCATGGGGGTATAAAATAGAGTAAAATGGCTCATAAATTCTCATTTAACATAACCCCATTTTCGGGAGATCCTGAAAAATTTTCGTTCTTTAAAGAACAATTTACTTCTTACGTAAAATTAAATAGTTTGTCTGATGCTGAAGCACTCATCATGCTGAAATCAAGACTTGATGGTGCTGCATTTACATACTACATAGAATCTCCAGAGTTGCAGAAAATCACCAAATACTCAGAACTTTTAGAAAAATTAAAGATGTTCTTTACCAACACGACTACACATAACAGCATGAATGATTTTGAATCCATAACGCTTCTGCCAGGCGAAAATATCAGATCGTTAGCACATCGAATAAGCAAACTTACCTCAATAGTGTATCCCAAAGTTTTGGATGAGAGTGCCCTGCAACAAATAAAACTTACAAAATTTTTTCAGGCTGTTCCTGCCAGTATTAAAATCAAGCTAGTTGAGCAGGCACCTAGTAATTTTGATGAAGCTGTAGAAAAAGCTGCAAACCTATATACTCAATATGCTAACCATAACATTTTAAATTTTCTAACCACAAATCATTCAACCTCTGACTCAGAGAAAAATTTAAACCCTCTAACTGCTCAGATTAATCTAGTAAAAGTCAGGGATGCAAATCCAGGTGACTCTAACAATACATATAACAAGAAAACACGTCAATCACATTCACCAGAAGTTTCTCATTGGAATCGAAGGTTTGCAAAATATAAATTCAACAACAAACGTAAATTCAATAATAATAGATCATACGAACACAATAGGAACCAATTCAATAGATACAGAACAAAATGCCAATTTTGTGGCAAATTTGGCCACGAACTCAATAAGTGTCGCCAATTTGAAAATCGCTTTGGCAAGGTTTTGCAAGATACTCCTGTTCCTCATGTTAATAAAGTAAACTCTCAATCATCCACTTTTCCAGCACCTCTACCATTTTCGCAATCACATTATGTAAACTCTCTGCAACCGACTGATACTTTTCAACAAACAACTCCTTTTCCTGGTGAACTGTCGTCTGGTCCACAACAAATGCAAGCACCTGCTCCACCAAATTTCAATGTTCCGCAATCTCTGCCTTATCAGTTTCAGAACAATACTTTGCCAATTCCTGGCACTCAACAAATGCTAACAACCCACCCAAACTACAATTGAGAGGCTCTGAAGGTGCCAGGGTTTCTCATACATTCGTACCCCCTATTATGGTACCGAATATGCCACCTCCAATTTTCAGAAATAACTCTTTGCATCTTCATGCAATGAAAGATCTCAGAAATAAGTCCACTCAAACCTTTAATGATACTAATGATCACGCTGTCGCACCAGATGCAGATACATTTGTCGATTATGTACATAATAAGGTCTCATTTCTTGATAATAATTCTAAAGAACACTTCACTTATTCAGTGCATGATCAAAATTCTCTCGTTCCACCTCCTTTGATTAATGTAACACTCGCTAAGTTAGAATTTAAATTTCTTGTTGATTCGGGATCTAGTATCTCCTTGATATCCGCTGAGTTCTTCAAAACCATAAAATCATTTATTCATTATAAATTTATATCAAGAAATGTTACCATTAAAACGATAAATTCATCAGTCAATTTTGCTGGATGTGCAGAAATAAGCTTCCATGTACACAAGCAATTTTTTCGACATCCATTTTTCCTTGTGGACTTTTCACAATCTCATTTTTCTGGCCTTTTGGGCACAGACTTTCTGCAAAAACATGCCATGACGGTGAACTTTTCAACAAAATCCGTAATTTATAAAGATTTACAATTTCCATTTGTATCAATTCTCAGTGAAAATAATAACGAGTTGCTAAATGTTCAAAATGTAAACAATGATAATGTTTCTCAAAGTGCTTCTACTATTGCTCAGAGTGCTTTTGGTGTTAATCCAGATACACAACAAACCACACATAGTGATATGTGTAATGATCATGTTAATAATAACGTTATTTCTCAAAATTCTACTGTGTATCGGGATGTACAGCAAATGCAGTTTAACAATAATAACAAATTCCCTAATGATAATCATACAAATGCTATTGTTTCTCAAGATTCTTCTCCCTTACAAAGTAATATTTTTGAAGCTAGGCTTGTAAATAAGGTATTAATACAACCAAATGAAGAATTATTTGTTAAAGTATTCTGTAATAACATTTCTTCAAATTTAAATTTTCTATTTGAATCCATTCCGGATAACAAAAGGGACTGTCCTATGGCTATCATTTCTTTAAAGGATTTAAATTTTAACACTTCTGAAAATTCTCAACAAAATAAAATTGTATTCAATGTGTTTCTTAAAAATATTTCTGATGAAACTATTCATTTAAACAAAAATCAATGCCTAGGTCATGTCTATGAGATAGATGATATACAAGATTTGCAAAACGAAAACATCCCACAAGTAAATGCATTTGTAAATTTAATCAAAGCTTCTGAAGACACACTAACTTTAAGGAAAAAGGAATTCAATATAGATAATTTTAAAATAGATCATCTTAATTCACAACAACAATCTGAAATAAAAAAATTACTTACCCGGCATTGGTCAGTGTTCTCTTCCACTCTGAATACCATGGGACACACAGACTATGTTGTGCCACAATTAAATTTCACCTCTAACTTTCCTCGAAGATCACTTCCGTATCCAATTCCTCAAAGTCTCCAAGCTGAAGCCAAAAGGCAGTTGGAAGAAATGAAAGAGGCAGGTATTATTTCCAACACCATTTCGGATTGGGCCTGTCCTCTCCTTCTCGTAAAAAAGAAAATTGGTGCGGATGGAATTCAAAAATATCGGTTTGCTCTTGATCTTCGATTGGTAAATGCCATAATAACACAGTCTTCTTACCCTCTTCCGAAGATTCAGGACATCATTTCAAACATAGCTCAATTTAAACTTTATTCAAACCTAGACCTTCACAGTGCATACAATCAAATAGATCTACCTGAAGAATATAGACAAAAACTTGCTTTTAACACACCCTTTGGAACATATCAATACAACCGACTAGTTTTTGGCTTGAAAAATTCAGCTTCAATATTTCAACATTTAATGAACAAAATTTTGGATGAGGTAAACCTTCCAGGACTCTTTGCATACCAGGACGACGTAGTCGTGGCTGCAAATTCACTAACTGAATCTATTGAGAAACTCGAAGCTCTTTTCAAATGTCTATCTAAATATAATCTTACACTTAGTCCCACAAAGTGTAATTTTCATCAAGACAAAATAGATTATCTGGGATTTAGAATTTCAGAAAACAAAATTGAACCCATCTCTAGCAATATTACAAAGATCACCGCTTTCCCCACTCCTAAAACAAAAAAACACTTAAAGAAATTTTTAGGACTTTGCTCCTTCTATCGTAACTTAGTGTCAAATTTTGCTCAGAAGACAGTGCTACTTAACCAACTTACTTCAAATAAAGCCTCATTTAAATGGAAAACCGAACATGAAAAAGCTTTCAGGGAATTGCAGGACTTTTTCTTTAAGGAACCATTTCTCAAACAACCGATGTGGGACAAAACTTTTTACCTTAATACGGATGCCTCAAATCAGGCAATTTCGGCTTGTCTGATGCAAGACTTTGATGGCAAATTACTACCAGTCTCATATTTTAGTAAGACTTTGTCCAAATCAGAAATGAAATACCCTACTTTGAAGAAAGAGCTGATGGCCATAGTAAAAGGTGTTCAAGCTTATAAATATTATTTGTATAATAGACACTTCATAATACTATCTGATAGTCTTCCACTAAAACATTTTCGTAAGTCTTCCTCTCCAACCGATCTAACAACCAGATGGTTGCTTCAATTAGATGAATACTATTTTACTTTCTCCCACATTCCTGGCAAGCAAAACGTGCTTGCAGATTATTTTTCAAGATTGCCTGTAAGTCCAGAAAAGCAGAAAATTCAATCACATCCACAACTTATACAGACCAACGAGATCCTTCCCATTGAAGAAATTACATCAATTAAACAACCAGCTAACAATGATGAGCAGTATGTAAACACAATTCATACCTCCACTCACATGCAACCACAAGATCCTCTTTTAGAAATTTCTCTCGCCACCATTTTGTCTGAACAATTAAAAGATAAAAAAATATCAGAAATCTACAATTCCATACTCCAACGCAAATTCTCATCTCTCAATAAGAAATATTCTATAAATTCCTCCAACAATCTTCTCATGTTCAATTGTGGCAATAAAAGAACAAATATTGACTTCATACCAAAGATCGTTGTTCCCGCTTCCCTAATACCAAAAGTTTTGAGAATTGCTCACCTTACTCATCTAGGTGTTCAAAAAACATACCAATTACTGCAACGTAATTACTGGTGGAAAGGAATGTTTAGTGATACCCAGGCCTACATAAACTCATGCTGTGTTTGCCTTCAAGCAAAACCACAAAAATATCCTCGTACTCCATACCAAGACACTATTTTGCCGTCTCATCCCTCTGAGATGATCAGTATTGATTTAGTAGGACCTTTTAAGAACAAATTTCATATACTCACTGTTGTCGACATTTTCTCAAGACACATGGAACTTTATCCCATCAAAATTATCACTGCTAGTTCTGTTGCGGAGAAAATTTTCAAATATATTTGCAGTTACGGAAGGCCAGCACAAATCCTATCAGATTTAGGAGTACAGTTCAATTCAGCCGTGTTCAATAATTTAAAAGACGTCTTACAAATAAATTTGAGGCATTGTTCTACAGGACATCCGCAGGCGAACGGAATTTCGGAAAGAATAAATTCATCAATAAAAGCCACAATTTCTGCTCTTCAACTTGAGGGAAAGAGTTTTTTCCATGCAATAGATCTTCATAAATCTCTATACAATGGCTCGAAGCATCCTTCCACAGGTTTTTCTCCGAACCAAATACATTTCGCTAGAGAACTCTCCCTCGTAACAGATATTGCTGATCCTTCACGTATGACACCAGTTCTAAATTTGTCTCATTCCTTAAATGAAATCTTTAAAGCAATCAATCATATTTATGCATTGGTTTACAATAATCTTCAATTTTCCCAACAATACAATCAACAAAAACAATCTCAGTATAAAAAGCTCAGAAAATTTAAACAAGGTGACATTGTTTACATTAAACCAGTCAAAAAGTTTTCAAAGAAGTTAGATGGACCATTTGAAGTAGTAAAGATAATAAGCCCTGTAAATTGTTGTATCCGCCGAGCTGGAAATCCAGAAGGAAAAACCTCTATCTTCCATATTGATAGATTGGTCTTATCGCGTCCCAGACCTCAGCACCTGGTCACACAGGACCTGCCTGTTTCACAACATAACACGCCAGCCGAAACTACAAATACTAGATGTCAAAATGTTCCTATTACTTCTCTGTCTAACTATACTGTTAATAACTCTTTTCACTCTACTTCACAGGAAGCAGTGGTATATTTTCCAGGCCCTGTATGCAGTTTTAGAGAATCCGATGAAATGGAGATGCATCATTCCTCCATTGATGATGATGCTCTATCCCAACCTGATAGGAACCAGACCCTTGACATTCCGACCCAGCAACCTTGCAGTCCAAAGCAGTGCCCTGATGCTGTATCTCTAGAGATGCCTGTCCTCACTCCTGAACCGGTATCTTCTGTTGCACCAGCTGATCCTGTCGTTCATCAGCATCCTCATGTGATAAATCCAAAAATTTCATTAGCTTCATCAGATCAAGAGTTTCCTCAAACAACCGAAATGCTCACCAATCCAAGTAATGACAGTAGCTACTCTGAATCTGGTGATGCATCTGCCTCCGCTATCCATAAAGCCAACAAAAATCAGAATACACCTCCACAGAAAATTACAAGGTCTCAAAATAAACTTTTAAAAGCAAATTTAAGGTACAACTTGAGACCACGAACACGTTTTAAAAAACTGTGGAAGAAGTAATAACTTTTCGTACTCAGCAAAATTTTTGCATATGGCTTTATTTGTTAAATATGTTTTACTTTTTCATATGCACATTTACAATATGTATAATACAATATTTGTTTACATTAATGTCATTTTTACTTTGATTTTTTGTGTAAAATTTTCCTTACTAAATATATTTTACTTTTTCATATGCACATTTACAATGTGTATAATACAATATTTGTTTGCATTGATATTATATATATTTTATTTACTCTTTTTATGTAGTCAGTTTGCATTAATCAGTCTTGTGTTTATTTTTATTTTGCCTCAGGGATCTTTGGTTCATACCTGTCAAAATTTTCTACAATCTTAAGTATTTCTTATTTTGTTAACTCTGCTATATGATGCAATGTGTCGCCAAATTTGTTCGCTGGCGAACTTGTTTGTGCGTCTCATTGTCTCTCATCTTCTCTGATGAGTGTTGGATTTGCACTGTGGACTGCAGCCGCTGTGTAGATTTGCACTTGTCATTCATTCCATGGTTCTTTATTTCAATAGTTCACAATTTTTTTTTTCAGTTTGGCACATGTTCCAGTTCTTTCATTTTTTAAGTTTTAAATTCTTAATTTCTATATTCCCACATGGTATCTGAAATCATATTCACAGGTGATTAATTATGTAATATTCAAGCTGCTGACTGATATATATTTTTAAGTGTGATCACACGCAATATTTTATTTTTAGTATAATTTGCATGCAATGTGTTTAACATATTACTTTATTTTATTACACAATATATGTGTTGTATCTTTATGTTTCTTATTTTACATGTAGCACATTGTATTTATTTTGGTGTACATCTCCTTGTATCACATTTTTTTTATTTAACATTCTAAAATTTTGAAAAATGGTACCTACTCATAATTCATGGTGATACAATTTATTTACATTGCATTTATTTGGCAAAACACTTAGTCATAATGATGTACGGAATTTCAGTGCAAACTCAATATGTAATGTTTTTTTTTCTTTACCTTTTGTGGAGATTTGATGGATGCGACTTGCCTGCACCAGTCATGCAAAAAAAAAAAAAAAAAAAAAAAAAAAAAATGCTGTGAAAGGGTGGAATTGTGATGAAAAGCTATCACCATTCTTTCCAGCTTTCATCCAATTTATAATGGCCTATTTTCCCTCTTTAATTAATTAATATCAGCTAATAAAAAACCCTCAATTTAAGTATTAAATAATCCGGATCTACTTTAAAACATCCACATATTAATATTTTGTAATTTATTTATCACGTATTTTCAGCGATCATAATTTAATTTAAATATCTTCAAAATTTTCGGCGAAATATGTCTATTCCCGGCATTGTATATTGCATAACATTTTCTCCACCGCGTTTGGTCACATGCTCCGTTTCCGTCAATCGGCGCACGCTTTCACGGATGCGGGGTTACCGTTGATCGGTGTTCGCGTTTCGCGGCGCGGCAGTGAACATCGGGAGTTCGACAGCGGAGGTCATGGAACGTGGCTCCGCGTTTCCCGACAGTTTTTTTCCCGTTAGGATCGGCATCGGTGCGGCAACTCGCGCGTTATTCTCCTTTTTTTTAGTTATTGCTTCTCTTGTTATGCAAGTAAAATTAATTTTACCTATGAAGTTTTGTGGAAAGATTGTACAATGAATAAAGGATATTCTTTAGGAACAAAATTAGATCTCTTCATTAGAATGTATGGATATGTGTCTGAATGATTTATATCGGCGACAACGTTTAAACCTGGTAAGTACTTCCACTAGGATTTTACCTAAAAAACTTTATTTTACGATCACGTTATATTCTTGAGATAAAAGTTGTCTTTAATACTCTTATTTTCATAACTTTCAACAACCAAGTTTTTATTACACCACAATATAAATAAGCATAAAATCTTTTGTTTACATTATGACTTACTTTCTGAAATTTATTGATTTTTAATAATCAAACATTCAAAAATAATAGAAATTTTATCCAAATTTACTTTTTATATTAACATGGATACATGAAAATACACTAATTCTAATATAATACACTAATATGCAGGGTTGCCAACTTTTCAAAAACAGTTTGAGGAGTATTCAGAGAAGTTTTGAGGAGCATTTCGGCTACTTTGTGGAGCAATTTTAAAAATTAAAAAAGAAAAAGAAAGAAAGAAACTACTAACAAAAATAAATTAGCAATAATCATATGAAATTAAGTAAAGAAAAAAAAAAAAAAAAGGTAAGATGTAGGTATGCATCAAATTTTTAGTTATTCAGTATACTGAATATTCATTATTCAGTAATAATCAAACATTTAGTGCATGCCTATTCAAAAGAAACTTGTTTAATTACAAGAACAAGACAATTGATGTGAAAATAATTTCAATGCTATACTTCAAACAGATACGAAAATTGGATTTTATTAAACAAAATCTTAAATTTTTGGAGTAACAAAAGTCAAAATAATGAACAATTTTAATAGTTTAGATATTAGAAAATGTAATAAAACTGAATCTACAATAAAATAATCATTGTTATTAAGGATGGAAAAGGATTGAAATTGTACAACATTAAATTCAATTTCAGTGCAAACTGACAGCCATCAACTTTTATGAAACTTTTTTTCCCCCTTAAGATTATTGCTAAATATACCTAAAAAATCGAGTTTCCGTAGAGGGGGGGGGGGGGGGTAGAATTACGTTTTTATCATTAATTAAATAAATATGCTATTCTTCTCGTATTTGACAGAATTCGCAATATTTTTACGACCGATTGCCGAAATTCGTAATTATCTCACTGCGAATTTACAAAATCTACGTTTAATAGCAAATAATTGCTAATATATACTATAATTTTGCTCTAATTGATAAAATTCACTCTTCTTTAAAGGTAAATCCTAATTTACGCGATTATTATGCGACCGATTGCCGAAACACGCTATTATTTAGCTACTAATTTGTGCAAAATACGTTCATCTGAAAGCTGAATCTTAAATACTCAACTATTTTGCCACTAATCAGTGAAATTTGCATTTTTTTTTTTTTTTTTTTTTTTTCAAAGTGTAATCTCGGAAATCGGGAATAATTTTGAAGTAGTTTTCGCTAATACGGGATCGCCTACCCACTAATAATCAAAAATTTACGTTTTATATGCTATCATTTGGCTGCTAGCCAATAAAGGTTTTTTTTTTTTTTTTTTCCCCCAGTTGATTTCAGTAAATCGCGATATTTTTGTAGCCGATGACGGAAATACGCAATCATTCCGCCGCTAATTAACAAAATTTATGTTTAATCGCTGAAAAAGGCTTTATTTTGATGCTAATCGATGAATTTCTTGATTTTTTCAAACATGATTTACATTATAAGTATAATTTTGTGGCTTTTTATAGAAATACGGAATTATTTTACAGCTAATTTTCAAAATTACGTAATCGTAAACTAATTGCTAAAATAGATGTTATTTTTCTAAAAATGTCTAATTATTTAGTCATAAATCAGCTTTTTTTTTTATTACTGAAATGTCATTTTTTGCGGCTGATTTATAAAATACGCAATTTTCTTGTGCTATTTTTGTGATGAATCCATTTTAAATCCAGTGATTTTTGTGGAAGTCCCATTTTCAGATATGAAAATTTCTTAGAATCACCCAATAAAAACTAAGTTATCGCGTATTCAGTTATCCTAAGAAAAAGCACAGAAAATATTCTTTTTCTTTCTCCAACGGTAGATACTTCGTACGATAAAGTTCGAAATTTTCCATGATTTTCTCAGAAACTTGTATATTAAAACACTTAAGAAAGTTTCCTATTACAGAGGACAATTCCTCCGTTAAAGTCCGACTTTATACTGTTTTCTCCAAAACTCGCGTGATTACGGCTTCAGACACTTTAGAAAGTCTCCCACGGAAGATAGCTCTTCCTGGTCTTAGTTTCCTTGTGTTGTCAATCGTACTTAAAGTTCAGTAACTTTGAATCCATTATTTTTATCGATAAATAATTAAAATAAACAATTTTTTTCGTTAGAAAGTATTATTTTTTAGCGACTTATTAAGCATTAAGTTAACTGAAACATTGATAGAGTTTAAATGAAAATCAAAATACAGCATAATCATAGCCATGAAGATAATCATAGAATTCGGTTTCTTTCTCCCCCCCCCCCTTTCAGCTTGTGGTGTTTGTGCTTGCGGTTTTAATTAAGCACACTCTCAGCTAATGTAAACAAATATGTGTTCCCGTTCTGAGTCAGCAATATTTCGATTACGCAATGCCTAGCACTAGAATGTTTTTTTTTTTTTCTTTACTATTTATTTATGAGTATTTACGATGAAGCATGTGGTTCTTCAACTAGATTGTAAAAGTTAGTTTTGTTATTTTTATATTTTCAAGAAGCACTTTCATAGATAAAAAATAAAATTCAAAGAATAATGTTTTATGCGGCAACTGTTGGAAATGCAAAATTAAAAGTTGATAAGGATTGGATTGGGACTCCGTGGATTGGGATTCCTGTCTAGATGTGTGCAAGGAAAAAAAAAAAAGAAAAAGAAAGAAAAAAGATAGTAGTTTTTTTTATTTTTTTTTTCAGTGTCTGCCACTATTTAGTTTTATATTATACTTTTTTAATCCGTGGTGAAATCGGAGTTCGCTCGTTGTAAACAAGATGACGATGGGGAAAGGAAAAGCGTAGTTTTAAGTATACGATGCGTAGAGTGTAGTAGAAGCAGGCTAAAGCGTAGTTACTACGCCAATTGCGTAGTTGTTGGCAGCCCTGATTATGATAGACTATAATAAAATGAAAACAGAATCCGAGGAATGGGATGTACAAGATTTGTTAAAACATTTAGTTATGAAATGTTAAATTCAGCTCTGTTTGTGGACGATTTGCTTTATGGCTCCGATACCGTAAACGGTGCCTATGAATTAACTTCTACTGCGGTAAATATTTTAGCAAAGGCTGGAATGAAATTGAGAAAGTTTAGTACGAATTCACAGAAATTAAAGAACATGTGGGATAAAAATGATTGTTTTTCGGAGGTAAATAATGATAGTGTAATAAATATTCTTGGATTGGTGTGGGATAAAGATAGTGATAAATTAGGATTAGCTTTGAAATCTATAGTTGAAAATTTGGATATATCGGTATGTACGAAAAGATATGTATTGCATACAGCTGCAAAATTTTTTGATCCTATTGGGATTATATCTCCCTTTTTAATTAGGATAAAGTGTTTTCTTCGAAGAATGTGGGAAAGAGGTATGGATTGGGATGACGAATTGCCGGATGATCTTAAGGGAATTTGGATAAAGTGGTGTAACGAAATTAAGGATTTATTAGAAATTCGAATAGATAGATGCTATTTCACGTATGTTGATTTGAAAAATTCGTGTGTAGAACTACACATTTTTTCAGATGCTTCACCACTTGCATATGGTTGTGTTGCATATTTTAGGGTTATCAGTAATGATAAAAAATGTTATGTAAGCATGATTATGTCGAAGGCTAGAGTTGCGCCGCTAAAGAAACTAACGTTACCAAGATTGGAGTTAATGGGAGCGGTGATAGCAGCTAGAGTAGCGAAATATATTTGTGATATATTTAAAGAAATTAACAACGAGAAATTTTATTGGACAGATTCTACTATTGTTTTACACTGGGTGAAGGGATCGGCGAAACAATGGAAACCCTTTGTTAAAAATAGAGTAGTTGAAATTCAGGAATTGTCAGTACCCGAAAATTGGTCATATTGTAATACAAAGGATAATCCCGCAGATTTAGTTACTCGTGGTATTAGCGCAAATGCATTAGTTAATAATGATTTTTGGTTTAAAGGTCCAAAATGGTTATCTGAGCTAAATGGTAAAGGCAATGATATTGGGGAAGACGTAGACACGCAATATATTACCGAAGAAAAAAGGAAAACACCTGAAAAAATAATTCAGTTTAAAATCTCTATAGAAACAGTTGAACCAATATTGGATCTTGAAAAATGTAGTAACATTTTAAGAGTCCTCAGAATTACGGCATGGATAAAGAGATTTCTTAACAACGCGAATCCTAAAAACGAGATAGTTAAGGGTCCATTTTCGGCAGAAGAAAATGGTAGTGCGCAAACAATGTGGGTTAAATATACACAGAAATTTAGTTTTCCGAATGAATTAAACTGTTTGATAAATGGGGAACCTATTTCGAAAAATTCAAATTTAATTGAGTTCTCACTATTTTTGGATTCCGAGGGAATAATGCGTATTGGAGGAAGGCTTCAGAAATCAAATTATTCCTTTAACGAAAAACACCCGATCCTGTTGCCTTCAAAGGGTAAATTAATTGATTTGTTAATTAAAAATGCGCATGAAAGAGTTTTTCATTTTGGCATTAATGATACATTAGTTCAATTACAGGAGGAATTTTGGGTAATCAAGGGCAGACAGGCAGTAAAAAGCATATTAAGAAGATGCAGAATTTGCATAAAATTTAATTCTAGATCTGGAGCCCAGATATCAGCTCTGTTACCTGCAGATCGCATCAATGAACAAAAGCCATTTGCAGTGATAGGCCTTGATTTTGCAGGCCCCTTATACATCCGAAATAATGATAGCAAATATTATATATTGTTGTGCACATGTGCAATAACTAGAGCAGTGCATCTAGAATTGGTAGAGAACCTATCAACCGAAACCTTTCTACTAGCATTCAGAAGAATAGTAGCAAGGCGTGGTCTTTGTCATACGGTATACTCCGATAACGCACGAACCTTTCATCGAGCTGATGTCGAATTAAAGCACATATGGAAAATAATCAGCGATCCTATTGTAAAGGATTACTACAGTAATAACAAAATAATATGGAAATATATCATGGAAATGTCGCCATGGTGGGGTGGCTTCTATGAAAGACTGGTTCGATCCGTAAAAACTGCATTAAGAAAGGTGGTTGGCAAAACCACTTTAACACACACACAACTACATACAGTTATATGTGAAATTGAAGCTTCAATAAATTCGCGACCCATAACATATATATATGCAGACTCAGGAGAACCTTCTCCAATTACGCCAGCACACTTTTTGGTAGGTCAACGTCTAACTTCCTTACCTATAGTTCACCTCAAATCCCATGTGCTTCCTGGAACTTCTCTAACATATGATAACGTTTCAACCAAAGGGAACGTATATTAGACCAGTTCTGGTCAAGATGGAAGAAGGAATGCCTTCTTCAGCTGAAAAACGCCATGACAAGTCGACACTCCAGTATTCGAGAATATTCGCCAAACGATGTTGTTTTAATCCACGATTCTAAATTGCCAAGACACTTATGGAAATTAGGAGTAGTATAGTAACTCAAGTGTTTCCCGGTAGAGATGGAAAGGTACGATCTTGTGAGTTAAAAACAGCTACAGGTACATTTAGACGTCCTTTCCAGTTGATTTATCCAGTTGAAATTTATGAAAGAGACTAAAATAAACTTTAAAAACTTTTATTTATAAACTATGACATTTGTATGGACTTTAAATTCTCTTTGATATAGTTACAATTAGAAAATGAACATAAAGTTAATGTTCATCCGGGAGCCAATGTGTTAATTATTGGTCAAATCTAAAACCTGTAGATGGCGCTGCACGCAAATATTAATGTTCTGTTTCTTTTTTTTCTCCTCAGTGTGTTCTTCGTGTTCGTCTTTGTAGTAGTAAAAATAAATGTACGTCTCAGTAATTTAAATCCTATTATTTCCGATTTATGTCTTCAATCGACACCAATGAATAGGAATGAATTATCAGTGGCCTGCAGTCCCCACGACTCTGGACCGATAAGGTAAGCCATTTACCTTATTTCAATTTAATATTCTGAAAATGACTATTAATGACTATTTATGAAAAGTTATATCTAAAATACGTCGCCAAAGTAGCGACATGGTTTTGAATGATAATTTTTATAACGTCGTTAAGAGTTTAGCGACAAATGGCAAATATATATACACCCCGCAACAAAAAGATAGGTACAAAGGGTTTTTGCTTTGATTTTTCATAAAATAACACTATCTAAATTGTGCTTATCATTTATTATTATCATAAAATAACACTATTCCCGGACTAATTTAGAAAAATATTAAGACTAAAATTTTTCTAATTTAAGACTACACACCGCAACAAAAAGATAGGAACAAAGGGCTTTTTTTTCTAAATTTTTGAATATGATTATATTTTGTTATGATAATAAATGATCAGCACAATTTAGATAATGTTATTTTATGAAAAATTAAAAAAATCCCTTTGTTCCTATCTTTTTGTCGCAGAGTGTAGTCTTAAATTTGAAAAATTTTAGTCTTAAAACTTTTCTAAATTAGTCTTAAAATAAAAATTAGTCCGGGAATAGTGTTATTTTATGATAATAATAAATGATAAGCACAATTTAGATGTTATTTTATGAAAAATCAAAGAAAAAACCCTTTGTACCTATCTTTTTGTCGCGGGGTGCATATATATATAAATAAAAATTTTACAACTGGTCAAATTATTTGTAGTTATATTTTAGTGATTTAGTAACTTATTGTCGTTCTTGTGGATTATTGTGGCATTTTAATCATCTATTTTGCAAGTAATATTCAATCAAAGCCCATTATAAAGTAGGGGAGAGTGGGGTTGAATGGGATGCAGGATGAATGGGACAATAGTTAGATTTTTATGTTTTGCAAGCACCAGAAACTTGACATTTTTTCTGATATATGGCAGCACTGAGATCAATCATCAAGTGTAGTTTCAGAATTGTGCTATCCATAGAAGGGCAGAAAAAAAAATTAAAGTGCCTTTTTCAGTTGGCAAAGTAAGTTTTTGCTGATTCAATTAGGTAGTAATTAAGACATTAACTATTTGCTTAAAGTTAATGTAACTCATATATGCTGAAAAAGCATAATCTTTTATTGTGTTTATGATATTCAAGAAGAATGTTGACATTTGTTCATTAAGCCTATTTCCTGTTTTATATGATCATGTGATGGTTGAGATGAATGGGACATTCCCCACTGTGTACTAATTTAAAATTTTACACAAAAATTATATTAAAACGTAAATTAGCCATATTGATTATCAGGATACTTAATTTTGTGGACTTGGAAAGAAAAAGAAAAAAAAAAAAAAAAAAAAAAAAAAAAAAAATTGAAATTAATTGTTTTGATTTTTGTTTATAATAATTCTGATTAAAAAAATTATAAGTTAGAATATTCAATGCAACTTAAATCAATAATTAAAAAATAAATAAATAAACTAATAATAATTTTAAAATCACAATTTCAATCAAGCTAATTAAATAAATCCTTATGATTATTAATGTAATACAGAATAGAATGCTGATTTTCCCGATCAGTCAGAAACAAAAATTTATCTGGATAATTTGTACTCTATTATAATGATTTATCTCTTTCTAAAGTCTTATTTATTTTTAGATTAGGTCTTATTAGATTAAATTACCAAAGCCTAAAGCACTAGGAATTGTGCGAACCAAAGGACTTTTGCCTTTTGATGTTAATTTGAGTCAATACATCAGTTTATAGTCAATTCATAGTGTGTAATAAAATCACATAAACCAATTTAACTTAAATTTATTTACTTTCCATTTTGTTTTCTTTTATTTGTTAATTCCAGTCCTGTCCCATATCCCCAATCATGTCCCATTCATCCCCATAGGTGGGGATGAATGGGACAATGCACATGCATGTAAAAAAAAATTATTATTAATTAAAAATGATAATTTTTTATTAAAGTTAGTATGTTTATATGTAACTGATTACTGAAGTGTACTTATGAGCCATGTTACAAAATTCTGAAATACATATGGCCAACGTTATCAATAAAAACATGAAAAATGTCCCATTCATCCTCACTCTCCCCTATTTATATTGTATACTTTCATAATTTGGATTATTATTTTTTTTTATTTTTTTTTTCCAAATATTTTTTTACTTAATTTTTTTAATCATTTCTTCCTGTGCAATGTTTGAAAAGGTTTCCATAATATAGAATACAGTTCCTCAACAAGTGATATTCATGGTCTGAATAATACTTTTATTGGATTATACTGAAAACATAGGACCCATTATCCGGAATTCCAAAATCCAGAAGACCCGAAATCCAGAATCATTTTAGAATGTTTTTTTTTTTTTTTAATATGATTAAAATACATTTTATATCTAAAATCAGAAGAAAAAAAAAAAAAAAAAACACCCTAAAAGGAATTATTGTGTGTTTTATTAGGTAATTTAGAAATTGAAGCAGAATTTCTTTTTTTTAGATGGTCAGGGATGTTTGTGGTCCAGGAAAACCCTGGAATTCACAGAAAGCCACGCTGAAAAAAATTCTAATTTATTTGGTGATAGATTTCTGGTGGTTTTTAACTTCTCATTAAAACCTTAAAAAAAAAAAAAAAAAAAAATGGAAATTTTTAAAGAAAAATAATTTTTTTTTAGTTTTCTGCTCTTATGATTGAGACAGTATTCATGTTTAACAGCACTGATAAAGAAGCAACCATGCCACTCAAGGCAACTGGCAGCAATGTACATGTTTGTATATATATACACATTATAGTTATTTTTTCACTTCCTGCTAAATTTAATAGAAGAAAGTATCAGATTTGCAAAAAATCTTAACTTCCAGATTTCGATTTATTTGCATGTTTTAACCCTTTGCGGCGCAGGGTAATTCGGATCATTTAAATTACACTGCCACCGGAATTTACGAACAAAATTAAAGATATTTTAAATTTTCAGGTTTAAAAAAAGGACCTTTTCTGCTATGTTATAAATGTAAATTTTTGCTAAAATATTTCTGGGATGCGTTTTTGCAGTTGAGAATTAAAATTAGGCGTTCCATCAGCGGGAACACTGCGACTGAAAGGGTTAAGAGCTCTAGAATATAATTAGAATATTTTTTAAATGTCTGTCTGTGTGTGAAGCAGTTGCTCTTAGAAGTAAATTAGTACCTGTCAATTACCGAGCTATGTTTTGTAATTAAGGGAAAGCAATAATGGGAAAAGGACCCAAAATCCAGAAAATTCTGAAATCCAGAATACTTCTGGTTCCGTGGGTACCGGATAATGGGTCCTATACTGTAATATATATATATATATTTCAACAGGTGTATATGATTTTAATACAATATAAATTAGTAATTTCACCTTCTAGGAATACTTCCTCTAGGTAATTCAGCTTGAGTTTCTTGAATCCGAACTCTTTGGAAATCAACAAATCTAGATTTGTGTACATCTAGCTGAAAACGGGATCTGTTGTTGCAAACTTCATTACGACATATTGTAGGCTGAAAGGAAAAAAAAAAAAAAAAAAGAAAGAAAGAAATCATAAATTAAATTTAGAGTAATAAAATTAATACAAACAATTACGGAAGTTAGCATGTAAGACATCTTATATTATTAAAAGATAATTGTTTGCACTCGCAAAAACTTACAATAAAATTCAAAACTCAAATTTCACAATTGGCACGAAACTATAAAAACTGCATTTCTTGAATAATCAGTACTTTTTCTGAAAATAATTGTACTAATATAATTTTCATGAGATAAAACCTCAATAATTCTAATGTCAATATTCAAATCAAGAATTTTGAATTGAAGTATGATTTTTTTTTTTTTTTTTTTTTTTAAGTAATACTAAATTCTTGAATTAAAAAGAAAAAAGTGTGCAATTTTTAACAAATAATATTGAACTAAATTTCATACTTAATTTTTAGTATCTTTTAAACTATTGTACAACCAGGGACATATCCGGAGGGGGGCTCTGGGGGCTCGAGCCCCTACAATGTGTATAAGCATGGCCCCAGGGTCTGTAGAAGACACATTTACCCACGCTAAACAGTAAGCCATATGAGAAGACCTCAGTGTGTTCACTAAACCTAGACATGTAATATGTCTAGGTTTAGTGGACGCCAGCACACAGGTCCTCATATTTCTGGTAATATGATCTAAAGCAAGCATAATCTAATTAGAAAATCAAATAATATATATTATTTTCTTCTACACACATAACAAGAGAAAAAGTATTGGATTCGGAAACTTTTAGACTTCCAGTTTTCAATGTATTTACATGTTTTTAGATGCATTGAACACCATTAGACTATTTTGGAATCTTAGATATAAATTTTTTGTTGATTAGATTTTTTGGGTATATAGCCCAGCAGGTAGCGTAGCTGCACTAGATTTCCCTTTTTATGGGAAAGATATATCTCAGCTGTATAAAAAAAGAAGCTATATCTCAAAAAAAAAAAAAAAAAAAGTATTTGAAAAATGGTTGTTTTGAACATAAATCATGCACCATACAATTGAATTAGGACGTCAGCCAGTTTCTGGTACGTTGAATTTGAATGGACTTAACATTGCACTAAAGCTAGACAGACAGCATATCAACGGTATAGAATTCATTTCTAGGGTAATCAAACCATCACAATTTAAAACCTCCATGGAGAAGATGTTTCCCAAGCTTCAGTATACCCGAGCTATTATATTTACAAAACATGGAGGACACAACAGATTTTACGTGCACCAGATACCATTAATCTACATGACAGTCTTTGGATGGCTCCAGCAGCAATTGCTCAATCCTTCAATTACGAGCTCGACTCCTTATTAACCGGACTACCGTGAGTCCAGTTTTGGGGGATTTTCTCCGTTTCTCAGCGGTTTATAAAATCACGGATTAAAGAACTCTCTAGCAGAGACTTGTGCATTTTAAAGGACTAGTTCTATCAGTTTTAGGCCCAAGGCACTTTTTAAAATTATTATTATTATTAAATCTTTTCTTGCCATTTCAGATTTTAGGAATATTAATTCCATTGTTTGCCGCCATGCAGTGTTGTAACCGATCTTATTTATAGCGCATAACCATTGTCCTATGCCTAGATACGAATTTTAAGGCAATAACTTATATTTGTTTTAAAGTTAAGGTGATTTGGGGGGGGGGGGGGGGGGACAAACTTTAATGGACATGCTCTTGGTGTACATATGTGCGGGTGCACGACCAACATCTGAGTGAAAATTGGGCCCCCTCCGAAATTTTTTTCTGGATACAGCCTTGTGTACAACTGCATTGTAAGTCACATGAACAATATTACCAGAAAGTTATGAATAGCTAGTTTTTCACAATAAATCTCACTTGTAATCTCTAATGCAATTGAAACAAAAAAATTTGAATCAACTTTCGATTGTAAAACACAACTTAAAATAGACAATAAAATATAATCAGATTAATAATTATACAACTGTCATCTTTCATTTTAAATAATTTTAACAGTTTTGACGGTCTAACATAAATGGCTAGAAAGCAATGAAGAAAGAGTTGGCCCAAGCTGTCAATTATTATTATTATTATAATTATTAATTTTTACACTAAGACTTAAAATTTTGGCTATAGTAGATTTCTATGCTGATATCTTTCTAAGATTTTTGTTAAAATTTATCAGTAGCAAATAAAACAAATCTTAACAAATTTTAAGTATTGAAGTCAAGTTTAACTTTTGTTTTCTGAGCAAAGATAGACTATTTTTCAGACTTAAAATCTTGTTTTCAACAACATTTTTAAGATGAAAATATGATTTTACTTTGATAATACAATATTTCAATTTTAGTGTGTCAACCCCACTCCCCTATACATACACACATGCTCCAAAAAGATGAAAAAGAGCAAAATTGAAAAGAGTATTGAAAAAAAAAAAAAAAAAGCCACATAAAATTGTTAAGAAATGCTAATAATATATAATCAAAACATTCTGCGATTTTATTCACTTTCAGATTTATGATTTTAGATAAAAATACAAATAATTTCTAAATTTATCTAGAAAATAGCATTTAAATTTACAATTGCAAAAAGTATTATTTTAATACTAAAAATCAAGGTAACAGACTTAACACAAAGAAAGAGACAATACTGTATGCAAAATTTAAAAGCAATCCAATTTATACAAGCATACCAACAGTTATTAAAATAATAATAATAATAATGAAAAGTAAACTGTACCACAGTGTACTTGAATTGTTGTTCTACATCTTTGACAGTTGTTCCACAGTCCATACAAACAAAGGTACCACTAACAAGTTCAGGATGAACTGGATGAGTTCTTACAACTTGTCCACTTATACGCAGTAATGTACCAATTTTATTGGCAGTTAATTCTCTTACTCTAGAATAAAAGAATTGTACAGAAATATTAGAAGACTGAGAGCACAAAACACCTGTAAAAAATATACAGTTTAATAATTAAAAAAAAAAAAAAAAAAAAAAAAAAAACAGCATAAGTTCTGAACTTGGGAGATAAAAGAAAAATCAAGGGATTTATATAAAAAACAAAAATATATTTTTAAAATAGAACTGGTTAATTTCTCTTCTTTTTTTTTTTTTTTTTTAAACAATCATAAATTATTAATTTTGAGTTGTGGCTTAACATATTTTAAGCTTATTTCATTAATTTATTTTATTTTGCACTTTTCTTCTTTATATGCAGCTCCTGGGGTTAGTTTTTTTAAAGCATTTTTGCAAGAACAAATGCATATAGCGAACATATGTATATACAAGAAAGAGTTATAACCCCAGTGGCAGAAAGCTTTGAAACTGTCTGTGACAGGCTTTTAAAATTTCATAATCTGTCTGCAAAATTTGTGTGTAATCATGGGTGAAAATGGCTTACACTGAAAAAGACTGAAAGCTGATGGGGACAGGAGGGGCTTAACATCAGTGGCGATCTTGTGAAACAATACACAAATACAATTTTACTACAAAACGATATAGTATATACAATTGGATTCATTCATCTCATTCAATTAAATATTTTATAGCAATGTTTGACACAACAAAATATAAATAATACAAGTATTAGTTTTAGTTTTGATACAGAAATTTTTATAAGTGAATTGTTATCTGAAAGTTGCAGACAAATTTTAAGTGAATTGTTATCCAAAAATTGCAGACAAATTTTTCTCAGTGCAGACAAAAGCTGTCCGCAAGCCGTTTTTATGTGTCCGCGACTATGTCGTAGTGTGTCACAGGTTATAACTTACTTTTATCACGTATAAAAATCGCAATCAGAAGGGCAACAAATTAAGCAAATAATGCACTTTTTGAAGATAGGTTGTTAGCCCTAAATTCATTCTGGATGGATTGATCTTTGAGTACACTTTCAGAAATGTACAAACAAATCTCGCACAGAGTTTGTAATACTATAATGCATTAAAATGTAAATTTCATTTTTTACCAAGAGTGATTATGAATTCATGAAAAAATACCCGAAAAGTTAACGAGAAAAAGTTTTCGTGTGGGGAGAGAACATATAATTTATTGCAAGGAGGCACAATTCTCTCATTATGAAAAATATTAAATATAATTAGGTTTGCAGATCATGTAAAATTTATATTTTAGTCTTATTTAATGAATTAAAAAAAAAAAAAGGAATTCTAGTATGGAAAACAAAATGAATACCTGAAAACAGGCATTTATTTTGTTTTGATTACCTGAACACAATCAACTTTGGTTTACATCGATTGTGCAGTGCACATTTTGTTTTCAGATTTTTGGGAGTCTACTATAATAATAATTTTTGTTTTTAAATATATATAAAACTGTTCTGAAAAGGAACAGGAATGAATTTTAATATTCAATAAAGAATATGATAAACAAAAATTAATGTATACTTACTTATGCCGAGTAGGAATATCACAGAAGCCAACATATAACTCTTTATCAGTATCATAAACAGTTTTTTCTTTCATGTAATTAGTAACTGCTTGGCAAATATATGGATACACACTGAAATAGATTTGAATATATATATATATATATATATATATACATGTATGTGTGTATTAATTTAAATAAATTGAAATGAGTAGGCCTGATAAAGAATAAAAACAAACTTAAACATTATTAAAAGGAGATTTCACGCTAGGTAACAAAATCTAGGAATTTAGCCTT
Organism: Salticus scenicus; assembly: GCA_963930645.1. NCBI lineage: Eukaryota > Metazoa > Arthropoda > Arachnida > Araneae > Salticidae > Salticus > Salticus scenicus. The sequence goes on from OZ005650.1 coordinate 42,075,415, forward strand.
TTGAACAGTAAAGAGAAAAGTTGAATAGCAGATAGCTTTTTCGGTAGTAGTATTTAGTATATAAAGAAATGAGCCATTTCTTTATGCACTGAAGATGGTACACTAAGTATTAGCGAAACAGTTGTCTGCTATTCAGTTTTTCTCTTTGACGTTCAGAGGTTGAAGATTTTTTCTGGGTTTAATTAACACAAAAATTGTTAAACATTAAGTTAAAGAAATTTATAAAGATCAAAATGAATAAAGCAAAACATTTGTAAAATTTTAAAATATACTTTTATATAATTTTAAGTGTGGCTTTTGATGCTTAAAGCCTATTTTGTACAAATGTGTTTTCATCATTGTTTAAAATATAATGTATATGCTACCAGGGTTCCCACTCTTAAAAAGGAAAAAAAATTCAAGGACTTTTCAAGTACTATTTAAGGCCCATTTGAAAATTTTCAAGGACTATGGGGGAAAATCGCAGAATGCTAGGCATTTTCACAAAACTTTAGTAAATCACAGAACACTTTTATTATTATTTTTATAATTAGAATAATAACTTTGCCAGTTTTCACAATACATTTTTGATGGATTGACCAAATTAACTTTTACAAAAATCAAAAAATTATTAGTTTAGGATTTGGAATTGGGATCATTATGATTATTCCAAAGTTCTTAGGTTTGAGTTCTGGTCTGGTTACTTTCTGCTCAATATTAATGACTAGTCTACCAAACAGGTATCAGATTGGCAAAAAAGACAAATAAGCTGAAACTATATGCAAAAGCAAGATAATGAAATGGAAATTTAATAACAAAATGCATTATATATTAGACAGTGGCATGTGCATGTGGAGATAGTTTAGCCTTGATTGAGCGTTTGCTAGAGCGGAAAATTCAAGGATTTTCAAGGACTTTACACAAAATTCAAGTACTTTCAAGGCCCGTGGGAACCCTGGTTACAGGCAAAGTATGAAATGCCAGCATTCCATTCTACAGAATGGCGGACGTTTCTAAGCAAAGTATGAAATGTGAGAGTTATTACATACTCCCTAGGCATTTTATAGAATGGCAAATGCTATTTAGGCATAGTATGAAAAAAATGTCCTGATAACGCTATTATATAAATGATGTGCATTCCTCAAAAAATACAAATGTTATTCTGAAAAAATAATGAGAGTGCCATTACAAAAAATTTACTCAAAATACGTAAAGAAAAATGAAAGTTGTACAAAACAAAATTTATGCCTTTCGTATTAAGGGAAACAAAATTTTCATATAAAAAATAAGAAATTAAACACATTTACTAATAAAATTATACCTTAAATATATCACCCTTTTTAAAAAAATATGCACTTAAAGCAAATATATCTTGAATACGTCTCGTATCCATCTTCAGTGCATCACTGTGATACTGTCTTTTGCTCTGGATTGTTTTCATCCTCCTGATCATTGATTCTCTTCACGGGACTTTTTTGTCATCAGATGTATCTGATGCACTTAAAGCAAATATATCTTGAATACGTCTCGTATCCATCTTCAGTGCATCACTGTGATACTGTCTTTTGCTCTGGATTGTTTTCATCCTCCTGATCATTGATTCTCTTCACGGGACTTTTTTGTCATCAGATGTATCTTTTGTCAGAGGTATTCTTTTTTGCGATCATTGATACAACATGTTGTCATGCCTATGTAGCAGGCTCTTTTATTACATATTTTCATGTTTAAAGTTAATTTTATAAATACCTGAAGTAACTTTTGGGTTCTTTTGGTCTTTTTCATTACGAAGGCGTTGAAATGTGTTTTTGTTTGGTTTAATGGGAATTCTAATATTCAATTTTTTAGCTTCATTTTTTTATGTTTAGAGCAGCACCATTGATGATGATGTCGTGTCTATGAAAGTGCAATTAAATGGCTCCGAAGCTGTCGAAGACAGCTTTAGCAACCTCGACAGCCCTATCTGTATAAAGTAGGTCTACTGGGTCTTCAAAGCCGATATTAAGAAGTTTGGCCTGGATTGCTGGGCAGCTTAAGATGTGTTGGGGAGACAGTGGGATGTCGTCTGGGCAGTGAGGACAAAAGTTGGTGTAACTACGCTGCCCGTCCTCAGAAATCCTCATCCCCTTTAAATGGTTTGTCCTCAGTCTGGTTAAAATAGTTGATAAGGCTCTATCACAGTTCAATTCCGGAATGGAGTTTCGTTTAACTTGTTGACCGATTAGTCTTCGGCCAGCGACGGCATTGGCGTCAACGAGGGTTAGACATTTGGATGGCTGAGGAGAATTACGTGCAGCCTTTGCGAGCTCATCGGCCTTCTCATTACCGAAAATATTTACATGAGCCGGTATCCATTGCAAGATGCAGGAACCCTGGGCAGCAATGATTTTGTTTGTGAGCTCAATGATCTGATGGCTGAGTTGACATTTGCCCTTCTGGATCGCTTGCAATGCTGATCTGCAATCAGAGAATATGATGATGCCTTTGGAACTCTGGACCTCCTTAGACAGATAAATCTCCAGAGCACATTTGATGGCGACGAGCTCGGATGTGTAGTTGGAGGCGATTTTCCCAACAGGAATACCGTGGCATTCCTGCGCTCCGTCTGGTTCAATGAAAAAGACACCTGCTCCTCCTCTATCGAGATTAGAGTCAGAAGAGCCATCTGTGTAGGCGATCGTCAGATCTTGATTTGAGGTCGTGAGTACTTCAATGGTATGGTCGCCTTTCTCTTTAATTATTGTGGTGGGATCTTTCTTGGTGCAAGGTTGTAAGAGATTTAAATAGATTTTTGTTTGGGGGAGAGGGCACAGGATGTTGTAAGGCTCTTTGGAAATTTTGAAGGTCTCATATTTGAGGTTGATATCATTCCTGATATCTTGGTCAAGTTGGAGGGTCGAGGATCTCTTCAGCCTGCAATTTCCACTCCACGCTCTAAAGGTTCTACTTGAGATATGGCGATCAGCAAGGGTTTGGATTTTGTTGGTAAATTTAATGGTTGTTAATTTTCTTCTGCTTTCCAAGGGGGCAAGGCCACATTCCTTTTCAATTTTGATGTTATTCGTTGATGAAACAGCTCCAGTGATGATTTTAGAGGCCCTGTATTGAATAGCGTCGATCTTTTCTTTAACAGTAGGCCTTGCCGATGCCCATATGGGTGCTGCATATTCGAGAATAGGCCTGACGATAGAAGTGTAGGTATTCTCGAGAGTTTTTGGACTAGATCCCCAGGAAGCACCACAAAGTCTTTTGAGGATGTTAAGCTTTTTCATTGCTTTATTTGAAATATTTTCAAGGTGTTTAGAGAATCTTAACTCTGCATCTAGAGTTAGTCCAAGATACTTGGGGTTAGAAGTTTGTTTAAGCAGCACCATTACAGAAAGGTATAGAGGTGGTTAGATTTTTCTGCGTTGTTAATGGAATTCAAGGTTTTTAAAACATTTTTTATATATTTTATCAACAAGATTTTTATACTATAGTTGGCTTTTTTCGCAATTTCTTTGATAAATTTTATTTCTTCTTTTAGTGAGATTCTGTTAGAGCAGATGAGGATGGCTCGGTTTACGTAAGAATGGAGAGCAGCATATTTATATGAAAGTGTTGCATTTTTTATTAATAATTTCGTTATTAGTTGTAGCTTTTCTATAGACATTAATATTGAATGAGTTATTGGGGTTTTTGATAACACAGACATCAAGGAAATTTAAAGTGTTGTTAGTTTCACTTTCAATCATAAATTTTATTTTATTATCAAGGACAAGGTTATTAAGATCTTTAAGGAGGTTGGTATGATTGATATTATCGGGAATAACAGTGAAAATATCGTCAATGTAACGGTTCTAAAAATTGTACTTATAATATCAGCAGCAGAAATTTCCAAGTGATGCACTTTTAGTTTGGCGATTACTCCCGATATGGGAGAGCCCATTAGGACGCCTTGAGTTTGTTTATAAATTTTTTGACTGAAAGAAAAATATTGAAGAGAGTCAACGATCAAGAGGATGAAAACAATCCAGTGCGAAAGACAGTATCACAGTGATGCACTGAAGATGGATAGGAGATGCATACGAAATATATTTGCTATAAATGCATATTTTTTAAAAGAGGATGATATATTTAAGGTATAATTTTATTAGTAAATGTAAATTTAATCTTTTAAATAACTTATTATGTAAGAAATTAAAATTAACCTACTTGTTGCAACATGGTAGGCTTGAATGACATTTTGATTACATTTTTCACACAAAGACATTTCAAATTTTGGAACTTTGTTTTACACATACATTTGATGAATCCTTGACCATACCTTCAATTAAAAGCAAGTTCTTATGCCAAAAAGTGAATTATGATCTTGCATATAATTGTTTTAAAATTCCTTCAGAAGTTCCAAGTTGGTAGAAACCCTCCTCTGTCCCACTCATTACAACTGCCAATGTATTGAACGAATCACCTCGGCACTTGTCGACATCAGGAATAGGAACTCGCAAGGTAGTTCCCAAAGAAGCAGTGGGAATTTTATTAATTTTTTTCCCGAATTCACTTTCATTTTTTTGGCTTGTATTTCCAGACAGACTTTAGAATTTATTTTACCTTCAATAGCATTTTCAGTTTTGAAACAAAGGGTGCACAAAATATCCATTTCATCATCTTTACTAGCATGGCCACAGAAGGTATGAATTTTTTGACAACATTTTTGCATGCAAGTGCATCACTCGTTTCCTTTAAACTTACACAACAGGTATCAGAAATGGAAATCTCTTTGGTAAGCATGTCTTTATCATGTATATCGACTATAACCTCATACTTGCCAACCAATTTTAATAAAAAAAGGGAAGATTTTTGTTGAAAAACCAGAAGATTTAATAAAAAAAGGGAAGATTTTTTTTCCTTCTTCCCCCCCCCCCCCCACCTCTTTGACGTAATAAACAGTTTTACAATTTTAATATTTAGAAGCAATCTATAAAAACTGTTTTACTATAGATTGATTATACTAAATATATAAAAGTTTTAAATAAAGTTATTCCTCTTCAACATATAAATATCTACAAAACAGAATCTGTAAGAAATTTATTTAACAATAGACAAAAAACTTAGTTAAGTTAAAGTATAACTAATTTTTTAAATAAATAGAATATGATTTTTGTTTATGTACATTAATCATACATATATAAAAAAAAAAAAAAAGTAGCAGTAGCTAATTATTGGTTTCAAACGTGCATAAAACCAACTGAGTATTAATTTTCTTAAATTGATTTGGAAAAAAGTTTCCTACCTGAAAAAATTATTCTTCTTTTTTTCCCCTGTTTACACATTTGGTATAAATATGACATACAGATATTTAAAATAATTAAGGAAAATTAAACAGATTCATTAAATTCAGCAATAAAGATCTAAAAATAATTACATACATGAGAAATATTGAGCACTTCCATTGCTTTATTGTTTCTAGAATTGATCATTGATCACAATCCAGGGTAAGGGAGGGGAGATACAAAATAATTACAGAGTAAGAAATATTAAAAACTGTTTCAACTTTACTTCTAGAATCTAATGAAAGAAGTTTAAAATTAATATTATCATTTATGTTGCAGATGGATAAAGATTAGGAAAGAAAAGACTTCTGCAGAACATTTGATTGCTGATCACTAGTTGGAGATAAATGAAGGGGGAGGGGGGGGGGGGGCAAAAAATAATTACATCAGCCAGAAATATTTAACAATTCTATTTCTTTACATGTTCTAGAATCTCATAAAGCAAGTTCGAAATGAACATTGACATTTATGTTATGGATGGAAAGATTGGAAATCAGGAGTTTTCGTAGAATATTTGGGTTTTCTTTTTAAAATGAACGATATCCGCAACATTTTTAAAAACGGAAGATTTCATCATCTGTCCGGAAGATACGTTAAAAAACCGGAAGTCTTTCGGGAAAACCGGAAAAGTTGGCAAGTATGTAACCTCATATATGTTTTTTAAACAGGCTCTTATTTTTGGATAATCTGATTAGTTTAATCTTTTTCCATTGTTTGGACGCTTTCTTTAACTTTTTCTAGCTGTTTACCTGTATTTATGTTTTTTAAAACATCTTCAGGTAGAAAAGACATTGTAAGCTCTACTTTAGGTTTGCAGCCAAAAAGAGCTTCGTATGGTGTTCTTTTGATACCAGTATGATAAGTTCTTTTTCATAAATTGAACAGAATGCAGTCCTTCACTCCAACAGTTAGATTTGTTGTCCTGCATTCAAGTACAGAGCCTATTTTCGATATCTTGATTAGCTTTTTCGACACTACCCTGGATTTGTGAATAGCGAGGCTTCTCATGGGCGATCTTCAGTGCTGACCAAAACTCCTTCAAGCTAGTCACCACATTATTGGCAAATTCCCTACTATTATCAGACCGTCATATATAATATGGCACTCCAAGTAACGAGAATATGTCTACTAGGTTGTAGGCTTTCACTTATTTTTGACATTAGGATATAGATGAACGTAATAAAAATTTCATTACATTCATTTACTTTTTGCTTTATGGGATTAATCGATTTGCCCTATGAACCATTCATATATGTCACGGAAAATATAGTAATTAATAATTAATTTTAAATAAATTCCTTCTAAAAATAATTTTCCATTAGTTTTGATTTTAATCGTTGTAAAACATGTACTTTACACTTTGGAAAAGTTACAGATGTCAATACATTCTAGATTAATATAGAGAAGAAAATAAGTTTCATTAATCCTTTTCAAAAAGAAATATATACTTACCGATAATATTCTTCTTGAATTGTAGTAGCAAGCCCTTGATTATATCGTTTTACATCTTCAAAACTGACATGAAGAGTATTCCTTTCAGGTCGAGAAAGATCTTTAACGTACTGCAAATATTTTGGCTGACCTTCATCATTAAGATACCTATAAATGTCAAGAAATCTGTATTAGTTATTTTGATTAATGTGATAAAATATCTAAAATTATCTTTAGTATTTCCAAAGAAATACATGAGAGAATTTCATTAGAATGCTTTGTTGATAAGATTGCAAATTAATTTAAAACTTCTTTAGGCGCATTGAGCACTTTTGGGTGAACAAAAATCATGAAACTTGCATCATCGTCAGCAAAGGCTTTCCATGAGAAGAAACATATTTTTTATATTATCGAAAGTGGAATTCGAGATTTCAGCTGATTTACACGTTTTCAGGTCTCCTGAATAGATTCTTTTGTATCTCAGCTACTAATTAAAATAATTTCATAAGTAATACATCATTTGAAAGCTTTGTTGAGCTGGAATCGAACAATAGCTTACAGAAATTTCTACCGTCAGATTGCGCTGTAATATTTTAAAATTTCAATATTTCTATTTCTAATTATGATTAAATTATTTTTAATACATCATTTGAAAGATATTTTGAAGTTCTTTTACATTATCGAAAGTGGAATTCGAGATTTCAGCTGATTTAAATGTTTTGAGGTGTCCTGAATCGGTTTTCTTTTGTATCTCAGTTACTAATTAAAATAATTTCATAAGTAATCAATATTTTTACCTAATATAAGGTTTAGTTCATATGGGTAGCTACAAATATTGTGCCAAATCATATAATACAGATCATACACACTTCTTTACAAACCAAAAATAATTCAAAAATAATAATCTAATAGCTCGACAATACAATTCACAAGTTACTTAGTTTTCACTTCTATCGACAGTCCCCAAAGACTGCTTTGTGTTTTTTTTTTTTTATGATCTCTTATTATACTGTACTGTGCAGTGATGTACTTCTTTAAATTACTATGCACCATGCTTAATGATTAAATGTCACATTTACTCTTGTATAGCTTACTAATATATTTTCAGATAGTCTTGATGTTTAAGTTGTATTTTATTTTTGTTTCTATGTGCGTGGCAACACCGATTGTAGTTGCTATTAGTTATTATTTCCGTGTTCCAGGGGTGCAGAATATGTCCGAACGCCCGAACAAGGTTCGGGGGAAATTTAAACTGACTGGGGAAATTTTGAATATTTTTTTTAAGAGAAAATAAAAATGTAAATCAAAAATAACAATTTGCTACTTTGAAGTGCTTATACACTAACAGCGATATTTTTATGTTACACTGTATACTTATTCTCTTAAAGATTTATTACATAGCACAAATGACCTTGTATAGCAAAGTAGATTTTTGCATTATTGAGGGAAGTTTATACTGTGTTTGGGGGAAATTTCCGAGGTTTGAACATTTTCTGCACCCCTGCCGTGTTCTAATGTTTGGTTTTTAATTAAATGTTGTAATGTCTTTCAAAGCTCGTATCGTCACAATTATTGATATAATCTTCAAATACTAAGTTAAAATAAGTCTTTTTACGTTAACACTTGATTATTCAAAAGTATCTCCAAATCTAACAATTATTGTTTAAGGAAAGTTTTGAGCCTGAAGACAGCCTTTAAGCAAAATACTTTGAATTATGGAAACCATTAATACCAAATAATAGGATTTATATCAAAGTTATATAGTACTGTTATTTCTTGTCATAATAACTGAAAGTGATCCCCCCCCCCGAATCTGCAGACAAAACGTCGCATTAAAGCTACGCAGTAGGCAACTGCCGACAGTCTGGGATTCACCCCGTCCGAAGACATGCCATCAGAATTTTGATCATCCGCGGCAGAGTTATTTCCCCAGTTTCTGAACTTAACAGAACGAAATTGTTCATTTTATAGATAATAATAATTAAAATACCACCTAGATGACGACACTGCTCGCGCCTTCGATATTAAAGAATAGAGAAAGCTGATGGTTTTAAAACTTTTATATAGAGTCGGCAGCAAAACTATCCGAGCACTAGCAAAAATTCCTATGTAAAAAAGTACGCTTAATACTGTTTTGTTAAATAAATCCTTATCGAATCCTGTTCTTAACAGGACTCGACAAGGATTTATTTAACAAAACAGTATTAAGTGTACTTTTTTTTTTTTTTTTTTTTTAATATATATATATATATATATATAGGAATTTTTGCTAATGCTGGGATACTTTTGTTGCCTACTGTAGATTTAGCATTAATAAAAATTGAGAAATTTTAGAATAAAAAAATAATTAAAAACATTTTTTTTAACAAATTTTATAAACAAAACTAGATTACATGAAAAGAATTAGTTCTTAAAACACAGATAAATGCTAAACTTTTTTTTTTCCATATCTTTCAATATAAAAACAAACTGAAAATAAAAAAACTCACTCTGAAAGAAAATCCTGGAAAAGTTTTTGAACACGATCCCCAACAACATCTTTTTTTCTAGCAGGACCAACTTGATGAGCTCCGACATCCATGCTTAATGTTTAAATAAAATAAAATTTCTTTAAAAATAAATACAAAGTAAGCGCGTTAAAGGGCGATGAAAACAAGAAGCAGTAGCAGAAAGAAGCTAGTTTCCCGCGTAAAATCAGTTGCCACTTATGCTGGCTGGCTATTATAAAGTTTTGTAAAAAAAAATAAAAATAAATATACGGTTAAATTAGTTTTTTAGGAAGCTTTAATTGTTAAAAAAATGATAGTACGATATTTTATCATTCCAAATCGTTTTTATTCGAAGTTCTTCATTCAAACACCAGTTTATCGTTCGTTGTCTTATATTCATTCACAGTGATTCAATAAAGAATCATTCATTTGACCTTTTGTTTGTTTGTTGTTATTTTGTTGTTTGATGTGGTTTTTCTTTTCTGCAAAGATTTCTATTATACTTTGCATCTCACTCTAATATGTCTAATATTGTGAATCCAAGCACTTATCTCAAGAGTGTGTTACATAATGGAATTGGAAGATACGTTTGTCAACTCCAACGCATTACGTTTAAATTTTCCAAATCGCATGGAGGAAGTAGAGGTCTTAGAGAATACATAGAAAAAGACCTTATGGATTTTGCAAGAGAGAATCCTGGCGTTGTAATTTATTTAAAACCTCGTCGTATTGGTCCTCCAAGTATAACAGCTCAATATTTAAATGGTCATACTCAATATAGAAGTTTCCCAACCCAACCAAGAGATATAATTTTTAAATGGGTTCATTTTATTAAGACACAGTCAGGCTATCCTATTTCTCGATTCATTAAAAATCATCATACTGATACGCCAAGTATACAAGGTGTATGGAATCCATTTACTCATAAACCAAGCTGGCTTAATATAACTGAATTTCCAAATGAAGAATTGTCCAAAGCCGAAACATTTTTTCCATCTGCTACTGAACAGCTATTGGAAATTGCAAAAAATAGCCCTTCGTTAGAAGAAACGGACAAGTTGCCAGAGGTATCTGTTAAGAATGTAGTTAATGTTTGAAAATTGCTTATTAATAATGTGTAAATGATATCTTTTTCTTGTTTTCTGAACAGAAAATTATTATTGTACCAATACCTTACCTTAAAGAGTTTAGTAAAAATGTATGTATCAATAAATACTTTAATAAAAATTATCAGCGTTCTGATTTATTCATTTTTCTCATTTTTGATATTTATAATGCCATAGTGAAGTGGAAAGATAGAACTATTACATGACATGAGATATTTTAGTGAAGATTCATATTCTATTATGCTTAAGCTTTAACCTTTAACATCAATAGTCAGGTTTAAGATCTTGCAACTGGAGTTAATTTAGATTGCGGCCTAATCAGGCCCGTAGCTAAACTATGTTTCTAGGAGGGCAATATTTTTTCTAAGGGGGTGGGGGCAAAATATTTCTTTGAAATTTTCAGTATTGTAATATTTCCTGAAAAATTTTGAGCTATAAATTTTAGATAACATTCTTGAGTTACAAAATAAAACTATTTTTTTAATTTGGTTAAGAATTCAGCCTCTGATATATCACAAATAAATAATATATTTTTTCACATACCTCATCACTCTATAGACAATATATGAAATTTTATCAAAATGTTTAAACAAAATAATATAGATAAAAAATTTTATTTCATTTTGATTAAATTTATAGTTTTTTTTTTTTTTTTAAACTTTTTAGGTTTTAAAAAATATTTGTTTACAGAGAAATTTCTACTTTTATTTCTAAATCAGGCTGTTGTTTTAATCAAATTTCAAGATTTTAAATATGATAATGAAATTAATATATTTAATACTAATAACTAAAGGGCAAAACTGGGAAAATTCATTAGTGGCCAGTGGCCGGTACTGTCAGTTTCATTAGTAGCCACTTTTTTAAGTTAGTGGCCACTTTTCACACGATAAGACTATTTCTTTCAGTCTGCAAAAAACATTGTTACCATTTTGCGGTATAATCACCACAAGAAAAAATATGAAAATAAGAAATACATATAATAATAAAATTAACACAGGGACACTGAAATTGTAATTTGTAATTACACTCTTTTTAAAAATCCTAAATTAAAATCTGCTTAGGGCTGTAATAATAACAGCAAAAGTTTTCATCTTTCAGATAATTCAGTAGTACTTTTTTTTTTTTTTTTTTTTAATTTATTTAAGTGAAATAAGCCATTATCATTCACAGTTCAGATTGATATTTTCTAGTAAATGAATCAGCTGATTCATCATCATCACAACCTTTTACATGGTCATGTTTGTAAATACAGTTAGCAGTTTTATTATTGTTTCTTATTTCTAAAAACACACTTTTTTAAATGATTTTATTTCAATAGAGTTAAAATATTTCCTCTTAAAAAGTATAGATATGGAAACTTAGCTGCTTCATTAAAAATAATTTACTTAGCTGCCAAATTTGTAGCTTTAAAAATAGGGATATTTCTACTTTAAAATGGGAAGGAAAAAGGAAGATTTCTACTCAAAAGAAAGCAAATAGTACAAAATTTTTTGAAAAATACACATTTAAGCCAAATCAAATTTTGATACACACATTTGTCAAATATCTTAAATGGGTTAAATATACGCTGAATACTATGGAGAAAATAATGGAAAAAGATTGTGCTTTGCAGGACATTTGATCATTAACTGCTAGTTGAAATGGAGTGCACATGTGTGTGGGGGGGGGGGGATGATACATCCATATACTTCTTTATAGGTTTTAGAATCTAATCAAGAAAGTTTAAAATGTATATTTACATCTATGTTATGGATGGAGAAAGATTGTAAATCACAAGGCTTCAGTGGAGCATGTGATTGCCAATCGTTGGAGGGTAGGAGGGGGGGGGGAATTACAAGAATTATGAGTAAGAGATATTAAACAATTCTACTTCTTTACAGATTCTAGAATCTAATAAAGTAAGTTTAAAATAGATATTTATATTTTTGCAGCAAATGGAGAATGATTAGAAATTATAAAGCTTTCTATAAGCTGTGTGATCACAGATCGTTAGGGGAAGGGAAAGGGGGGGGGGTGTCCACAAAATTATATGGGTGAGATATATTAAACAATTCTACTTCTTTATAGGTTGTAGAATATAACAAAGCAAGTTTAAAATGAACATTGACATTTATGCCATGGATGGAAAAAGATTGAAAATCACAAGGCTTCGATTGCCTATCGTCGCTCGATTTTTAGAATCTTTTAATGATCACAAAAAGTGGCGACTTTAGTGGCGATCGATGCATAACTTTTAATCGCCATCTTTTTTTATTTAGTCGCCACGTGGCCGGTGGCGACCGTTAATTTTGCCCTTTACTAATAACAACATACGTATATGTTCAGAAATTTAATTCATCAACCTGGAAATTAATTTTTGATAGAATGGAGTAGAAGGCTGATTTTTACCAACTATGTGAAAAATACCAGAGCCGGGAATCGAACCCCGGGCCTTCTGCTTAACGCGCAGATACTCTAACCACTGAGCTACCCTGGCTGAAAAGCCGCTCGGCACTTATCACATAATTTACATTGGCAAGGTCACCGAGTCTGCATTAAAGCAGCTATATCAAGTGACAAATTTGATATGATATATTTTTCACATAGTTGGTAAAAATCAGCCTTCTACTCCATTCTATCAAAAATACGTATATGTTGTTATATATATATTTAAATAATGTGTAAAATTTCTTTAAAAACAGATGAACATAAAATGTAGGTGAAAAATGTTTTTATATTTCAATTAAACTTATAGGGACAAGTGGGGCATCTTGGGACATGGCCCATACTGGGATACCTTAAATATCAGCTTTGATTTTGTAAATAAAAATTAATTTTCTTAGGACATCATAGTGGGCAGCACAGTGTACTCTTCAGTGCACTTTGGAATTTTCACATTGGCAGAATATTAAAAAATGCATTGTACTGCTAAACTTAATTTTTCGAGAGTTACATTATGATAATGATCTAAATGGGCAGGTTGGAACACTCTCTCAACTTGCTCCACCACTATGCAATGCAAAAAAAGTAATATTTGCTTGTACTACATAAATTTATTGAGACTTTCAATGTGTTAAAATTTGGAAAATGGTTAGTTTTATTAAGAAAACCATTTCACTTTTTAAGTAAGATATAAAAAGAACAAAAATAGTGAGATCTAGGAAAGAAATTAGGAAGTTCCCTGTTGTTGATGCTTCTGTAATAGAAACAGCTGCAGAAAATGTTCTAAATAATAAGATGTCAATTAGAAAGGCAGTATAAACATATGGTTTCAGCAAAAGTACTCTTAGCCGGCATCAGACTTAGTTAAAATGAAAAACTTTCTGCAAACACAAAAATCTCAATGAAAAATTTTCTGCCCCCCCCCCCCCCCAAAAAAGAAAAAAAAAAAAAATAGCATGTGAAAAATAAAAGTTAAAATAAAGTCATAAAACAACAACTATATAATTAAGGTTAAAAAAAAAAATTCAAAGTAAAGCATTTTCATAAATTGATTTAGAAATTCTACAAAAAAAAAAAAAAATTCTTTATTTTTTATTTTGTTTACAAGTTTGGTACAGATATGAAACATAAATTTTTAATTTAATTGAGGAACAGTAGATTCATCAAGTTTAGTAATAAAAATCTAAAAATAATTACGTATGTGAGAAATATCAATTACTTCTATGTTCTATCGCTTTATTGTTTCTAGAATTGGTCATTGGTCACTGTCTGGAGATGGGAAAGCGGGGGGGGGGGAAGTAAAAAAAAATTACATAATAAGAAATATTAAACTCTTTCATTTCTAATTCTAGAATCCAAAAAGCGAATTTAAAATTAATACTGTCATGGAGTAAGATTGGGATACAAAAGACTTCTGCAGAACATTTGACTGCCGATCGCTAGTTATAGATAAGAAAAGAGGGAAAGGGCAAAAAAGAATTCCATGAGCAAGAAATATTTATCAATTTTATTTCTTTATAGGTTCTAGAACATCGTAATGTGAGGTTAAAATGAATATTGACATTTATGTTGTAGATGTAGAAAGATTGGGAATCTGGAGGCTTTGCTGATCGTTAACGGGGTTTCTTTATTTTTCTTTCTTTTTTTTAAACGAACAATATTCGCGACTTTTTTGAAAGCAGAAGAAATTAATTTGCAGAATACCGCGAATTAGGGGGGGGGGGGGAAATCGCAAATTCGCCTAAAAGTCACATGCTCTTTTTTTTTTTTTTTTTTTTTTTTTAATGAATGCTGAAAATTTTTCTGCAAGGAAGAAAATCTTTCTGCGAATGGCGTTCGAGTACATTATCTATGTCTGGCCGGCATTTATTATCAATGTCCCGTGCTACCACATCCAGTGAGGCAGTTAAAGATTTAGTAAACAAGTTTTTAAAAGACTTAATAAGCATTTTTAATTTTTTTAACTGAAACAGGAATGCTTAAACTTTATGTCAAACTGAGTTTATGAAAATTGAATAAAAAATAAATTTTCTAAAAATCCTTATCAAAAAAGTGCCCCAAGGTACCTTGCCCTAAATAATGTAAGCTTTTTCTTTCTTTCTTTCTTTTCTTTTTTTTTTTTTTTAAGAAAATTATTTTAGGCTCTCTAAAGCACTTAGTTTGCTTGTATAGGTTCAGGCCGATTGACTACACTTGGGTTCTAGCCTGCATTCATGCAAATTTCCAAGAAAACCATCAGAAACTCAAAAGGGCTAAGTCAATGAGCCCGACATGGAATCGAACCCGGCACTTTGAGACTTCCAACTCTGAGAGCAGAATCTTAGTATGTTGTGTTTATATCTGTTCCCCTGTAAATAGTAATTTTATGAAGTACTGAAAACCGGATTTGAACAGGGAAAATATAAAAAGAATTTTTTTTTAAATGTGAAAGAACAGTTTTTCTGAGTTTGAATTTTATAAAGAGGCCTATTTTATGAATTTTAATTTTATGAAAAGGCTCATTTTTAAGGGAGCTCTTTTTATGAAAATGAATTTTTGCTTAGATTAAACCTCTGAGTTAATTCAATGCAATCAATCACATAATAGTATGTATTTTTTCTTCATTTGGCCCCATGCAAAAACTTTCATCGATAAGTTCAAGTTCCTGCTTTGATTCACACCTGCACACAAATAGCTTTTCATTCTGTTGAAGATGAGGGAATGATTTTTCTTTAGCATTATGTGTTGCAAGAATGCTTATATAAATGCAGTATTCATATTTGATTCAATATTACGTTAATAAAATTACTCAATTCATTAAATGAAAACATCTTTAACTCAAGATAGTGAAAGCAAATCAGACTTTGAAATTTATTTGTAGAATTGATGAAAACCTAACTAGTTATAAATTTTAGTAGCCTTTAAACTTTTGCTGCTCTGGATTTGGGTCTATGCTGAAGTCTATCTGACTTTTGAAATAATGTGACTACTTAAATGAAATTAAGACCCTGTTATACATTTTTTTTTTTTTTTTAATGCAGTTAAGGTCTTTACTTTTCTCTCTTTGTTTTACAATTTTGTTCTGTTTTTCATGATCATCACCAGAGTTTTACAGAAGAATTAGGAATAATTATTGAATAGTAGTTTAACATTTTGATTGATGGCTGAATTTGGATTAATTACAGAAATTATCCTGGTTAATTTTTATGCACATGGAAATTGTTGCTATGTGTATATTGTGCTTAGGTTGCAATAATTACTTTGAAACACAGATTTTTTTTTTTTTTTTTTCATTATTTATGCTATAAAGTATGACATGGGAAAAGTTAGAGTATAGGGGATGGTTATAAAGTTGAATAGGAAATTTAATTGTAAATTATCATTTATACCCTTATATGAATATATCAATGAAAATAAGTTGCAATAATTGACTACTAATATAATAACACAGTCTCTTATCATTAAATGGTTTTATTTATTAATTCTGTGAAGCTATGCAGATTTTAGAAATACGTCAAAAACATAAATTTATTCTGTTATCACATGTAATTGTTTTACAGAAATGATATTTTTATAGAGTTTAAGAAAAAAAATTAAAAATACCATGGACAAAATTATAAGACACCCTAACATTTTAATTAAAACACCTGCTTTTTTTCAAAAATAATGTGCAATATGCAAATTTTCTGCACGCTGTTATGACGTCAGCAGTTAACTAAAGCAGACGATAACTGACTTCACGCATTTACAAACATGCCACGAGGTACAGAATTAAAATAAAGTGAAATTCGCAAAATTTGGAGATTAAATGGAACTGGTGCTTCAATTAATAATATTTCAAAAGTTATTAAAAGTTCTAGATGTGCAATTAGAAATGTTTTTAAAAGAGGAATTAATGGATTGGTGATTAAAAGATCTGGACGTGCTTCTTGCTTGTCCTCGAGAGACAGATGCCAAGTGCTTTCGCTCGCTACACAGAATAAGATGACCACTACAGGCATTAAAACTGAATTGTTCAAAGAGAACCATTTGCAGGGTGTTGCATAATGCTTCCTATGTGAAATATAAAAAATTGAAGAAAAACTACCGCTTTTAAGCCGGCACAAAATGGAGCGTCTAAACTTCGCTAAACAAACTATGGCCTGGACCTCCAAATCGTACTCTGTGTTATTTTCTGATGAAAAAAAGTTTAACCTAGATGGTCCTGACAGGTTTCAATATTATTGGCATGATTTACGGAAGTCTTCTCATGTACTAATGAGCCGCCAAATGGGTGGAGGCTCAGTAATGGTTTGGGCTGTTTTTTCGGCTCAAGGGAAAATGGATATTGTTTTTGTGCATTCAAGAATGAATTCCGAAAACTATAAGAATCTTCTTAAAGATCAACTAGCCATATATGGTGAACTTCTTTGTGGCGAAAACTACACTTTCCAGCACGATAACGCGCCGATTCATGCATTACACGAAACAAAAATGTGGCTTTCAGAGCAAAGTATCAATGTTCTCCCGTGGCCTTCTCGCTCCCCACACTTAAATCCCATTGAAAACTTTTTTGGGGTCTTAGCTCGTGCGGTTTACCGAAATGGGAGGCAGTTCATATGTGTCAAAGACCTAAAGAATGCCATAAAATATGCTTGGGAAGAACTGTCTTGCGATATTTTGTTAGAATTGATAGACTCGATGCCGAATCGCATCTTTCATGTTATAAAAGACAATGGCGGCTCCACCAAATATTGAATAACCATGTTGGATTTTCTTTTAGACCATTAGTGTCTGCTAATTATGTTGACCCCTGTATTTGGAATAAACGGTTGGTGTCTTATAGTTTTGTCCATTATGTTTTTAAGTTTTTACATTAAATTGTATGAAAATATCATTATTATAAAATAATTATATATGATAACAGAATAAATTTATGTTTTTGACGTATTTGATAAAACATTTTTAAGCTCTGAACCTTTTCTTTCACTATTTGTCAAATTAGATAGGTGTCTTATACTTATGTCCACCACTGTATATATATATAATTATTATGTATATATCTACATAGTACTATATTAGTGATATATATGCCAGTTTGAAATTATGTAATTATTTTTCAACTTTGTTAGAAAAATTCCTTTCATTTCAACCATCTTTCTACAATATCTCTTTTGAACAAAACAGTTTTATAAAAAGAAAGAGGAGAAAAAATGAACAAAATTGCAAGCCATTTTTGTACACTGGTGGACAAAATTAAAGAAACATCCTGTTTTCTCGTTTTCTTTTTTTGCACATAATTTTTAAACAAATAAACATATGGACATAAAATTTGGATGGCCTGTTCGTTATCATATTATTAACCGAATTTTATGTAACTTTAGCATAAGAATAATTTTTAGGCTAATAAGTATTCACTTTTCTCTCAAAAGTAAGCTTCGGAAAAAATGAAAAATTTCAATAATTTATGAAAGAACACTTAATGAAAAGTAGTGTTAAGGATGAATTAGAGTTAGGTAAAGACGTACATGCCTTGAGAGAAAAATGAATATTTATTAGCCTAAAAATTATTCTTATGCTAAAGTTACATAAAATTCGGTTAATAATATGATAACGAACAGGCCATTCAAATTTTATGTCCATGTGTTTAGAAATTATGTGCAAAAAAAGAGAACGAGAAAACAGGTTATTGCTTTAATTTTGTCCACCAGTGTATTTGTAATTCATGATGTAAAAATAATAATAATACTTTGCCTAAAATTCTAAGGATTTAACAATAAATATTAAACATAACTAACAAATATAATATATAGACCATCTAAGGTTCAATACAGGCAAAAAATGGAGTATTTTGTTGCCCCTCGAAAAGTTCAAATTCAATAAAACAGCCTTTTTAGAAGATTTAGTTTTATAAAAATGATCTTTTTACAAAATTTTTCCATGTTTCCAGAATTATTTTTAATATTAACCGATAACATAGTTCAATGAAACACTATTAACTTAATTATAAACATTTATATAGAACGACTGATAAAATGGAAGGTGTTACATATTTTTTCCCCCCCACAAAAATAAATAAAAATATCACAAAAATAGGCAACAAAAATTAAAACCTGGATTGACTCCTGACATGTAAGAGTAAAAAGTAGGCAGTGATAATTTTCTTTTGTATTCCTTTATTAAATATGTTTTCAAATATGAATAAAATATTTCAGTATCAATATTAACAAAAATTTTAAACGTTTTTGCACACTTTTTTTTACTTTAACCATATAAAAATGTATAATTATTTGTAATATGAAAATCGTACATGGAAGGGTTAAAATATTTTTCTTTTGTTACTAGTTTTAATTTTACACAAAATAACTTAATAATAAAAAATTAATTAAATTCAAAATTGTGATAAAATACTGAACAGAATGAAATAAGAATTCATTTTAGAGTTTAGGCTAATGGAGATGAAAAGAAAAATATTGATTTCAAAAATATTTTAAAAAAAACTCTCCAATTATAACTGTTGCTATGCAATTAAATATGGACCAGTGGAAATATTGGCTGATAAATATACATATAATAATGTAAAGCCAGTGAAAAATATCGACACAAGATGGCACTAATTGTTACTAATTTGAAAAAACAAAAAGGAGTGGCCTCATTCCTCTTAAAAAGAACTCCAAGGCTGGGATTCCAGCATAAAGTGTTAAGGAGAACGTCAAGGTTAAAAGTTTAGAAATTTCTTTAAAAAAAAAATGTATAGTTTGCTTTATTTACTGTAAACAATAATACATTTCATTATCTGAATCTGAATATATAAATGTTGAATACTGATATCATATGTAATAATCTGGAGTGACATTCACACTACTTTCTCTTACTCTGATGCTCCTAGTTTGAGAAATTATTATTTGGCATATATTTCAATGTGAGAGGGGTATCCCTCTCAACTCCATGTTTCAATATTGTGTCTACATTTTATAAGATAGTTAAGTTTATTATATTTAGAATTTTATTTCATATTATTCTAAGAAATTTTACTCATGCCATTTTTAAAAATTTATTGATATGATCTTCAAAATACCAAATTTAAACTTCCTCCTATTCTTTCTTTTTTTTTTTTTTTTAAAGTTATGTTAATAGCGAACAAATACACAGATCATTTGCTGTAAGATTATTTTTCGTATTCAAGTGATGTCCGAACAGATAATTAGTTACAACCAATAAGGAAAGATAATATATTTGTTTAATTTTGCATAGATTTATATATTCCCTAACAGCACAGTTAGGCTTAACTTATCCACAGTACATCTTAAGGACGTTTCTGGGATGTCTTTTCATCCAGAAGGCATCTTGAAGATATCCTGGGGAGGCGATGTGCTGTCTGGGTTGTATACATACACATAAGCAATGCAACATCTTGTTATCTAAGATCATAAGATTTATACATGAAAAGGTTGAATAACTTTCATGATGCATGATCATCTGGTGTGGATCACAGTGTACTCAAATTTAACAAAGTAAAAAAAAAAATGCACAACACAAATTGAAATTATTTTGAGCAATTACAAACTAACTTCTAATGTACATGAATTCTTTTATGCTATCCTGTAAATAAATGATGAGTGTTTTGCAAACTATATTCTCGAGCAAATATGTTTTATTGTATATAAAAAATATGTATGTTTATTATATTTTGATTTAGTGCAGTCTTCAAATGCACCAAATGAGAAATTTTGCCCATAGACCTAGTTGTTTTTGAATTATTTTATAGGTTCCCTGTACATAAATCATTTGCCCAGTCTCAATAAAAAAAAAAAAAAAAATCATTAAAAATGTATCTCATATGATAATGATTTAAAATACAGAATTTAGATTTTTTGCTATTATAAATTTTTGAGTTATGCTGATAGCAGGTTATTACATACAGACCAACCGCTAAAAAAATTGATTTTCCAATTGCAAGGATCTCAAAATGTGTAATCATACCAAAATTTGATCTCAAAAGAATTCTTTCTTTAGTATATATGAGTATATGAAAATAAATTATAAAATTGCTTTAGTTTGGTCAATTTTAAAGATATTTAAATGAACTTAATGATAGATCATAAAGTGTGTTTTTGATTCACCCCATAAATATCTCAAAATGTAGCACTATTTCTTTCCCATAAATAGCAGAGAAAGTATTGGTCGAGTCAAATTTTCAAAATTAAGATTTAACATTACATATTTTGAAGTGCTTTGAATATGAACAATCAGTTTTCAGCATTTAATCTGTCTGTATATTATCAGCATAAAACATATGCTTTGAAGTTCAAATTTGTTATTCTAAATCTGTATTAGATGACTCTTCTTAACTTTCAAATAGTACGTGAGAATTCTCTGTGAGTAAAATTTCTAGTTGGTACATTTTAGCATCTTTAGACTACACTAAATATAATGAAATTAACATACGTTTTCTATAAGCATTTATCTGTAGAATATGGTATGAAAATTATTCATTTGTTTAGATGGCAACACAAAAAATTTGGATATATAGTCGAACCTTGTTAACGTAAATTACTTTTAACATGAGCTGTTTTCACAATCCCCGTCAAGATTAAGATTAGTTTAGTTATATGAAGATTAGTAACTCGTAGCATGAACTACTGATAACATGATCATTCACTCCCCCCCCCCCTTAAGATTCACGTTATTGAGGTTCAACTGTATTAAGGTGAACCTTGTTGTAAATCAAATAGCTCAAAGCACATTTGAAGTTGCATTGTGTATTTTTTTTCTACAGTGCTAAATTAAATGAATTATTGAGTCCATAAAAAAAAAAAAAAAAGACTAATTGATCTGATTGATTTTTCTGGGGGGAAAAATATCCAGTTTTAATTGCATTTCCCCCTCCCCCAAAACCTATGTACATTGATTTTTTAATTAATTAATTCTATTATTATTTTTATTTTTTGCCAACTCTGAAACAAACCACTCTCCATTAGACATATTCAGGAGCTCCATATCTGTATCGATGGATGTTTTCTAGAAAGAAAAAAAAAAAAAAAAAAAAAAAAAAGATCCATATTCATATGTGGATCAGTTTTTTTTATTCAATGGATCTAATATGGATCTTTCACAGAAATGTTATAAAAACTAGAAAGAAACTGTTTTAACAATTTTTTTTTTATATTTACTACAGTAATTGTACAACAAGACTATTATTCCATGACTATAAGGGAAAAAAAAAAAAAAAAAAAACCTATTGTGCTGTAGCCATCACAAATTTTTCTTCTCTAACATTCTAGCATAATAATTGGTTGGAAAAATACTTAAAACCTAAAAAAGGTTGCATAATAGTTATTTTCAGCTGATATGCATTCAAATTAATTCAATATAGCTTTTAATACTACTCATATTAAGTTTGGTGTGTTTACACACTACATAAGCTAAGATATTGTTTTTCTGTAAATAGGAAAAATTGTAGGATAGTAATGCCACCTATAGTTTGATATGCACACAAATCAAATTGGCATAGTTTTAGATAATAAACCATTTTACATATAAAATTTGGTGCATAATATACACTATAGAAACTGAAATATAGCCTTTCCGTATAGCAGCATAACAGTGCCACTTATTTATTCCGGCCTACCAATTTTCTTGAAGCAACTGAGGAATATATGATAGGAAATCTAAAAAGAATTTATATGGCAACTTTTGAAAAAAAAAAAAAATTATTTTTGATATATAGATTTGTCTCTCAGTTTTCCATCTTTTCCAGTTTTTCAATTTTCACCAAAAATTGGGAAAATCATCTATACACAGGACCTGTCTTAAATATGAAGTTTTGTCGTTCTATTTCTTTTCATTTTAAAGATTTGACAATCAGAAGATTCACGCATACATACTAACCAATTTCTAAAAACTACATTTTTTTTATTTAGGAGACCTCAAAACATGTAAAAACTGGATATCAAAATTTTTAACCAAATACAATACCTCCATTACCTATGGTAATGAATCAGGTGATGGAAATAAAAATTGTTGTGTATATAAATATCATACATTTTTTGAAAGGTCCATACCCGTATTTGTGGATACAGAAAACCTGATATTCGTATTCATATCCGTAATCGCGGATTACATTTTTTGATGATCTGGGGTATCCCTACTCTTCATGTGCCTTCAAATCTGTTGGTTAATTTTCACATCTTTATGAAAAAAAACATTGTTTGATTTTTGCCGTGTGTATAAATCTCTTTTAAAACATAACTGATTGGCAGTTTTAATGTCAGTCAATAATGGTTGATCATTTTAAAGTAACTTTCAACATTTTTTTTTTTTTGGGGGGGGGGGGGGAGATTTGTAGACCTGTTGAAATACAAAGTTTATTCGAAAAAACAAAAATTTTTTTTCTCACTGTTTACCACTAACTTGCTTCATTAACATTTTGCATTTTTCAACCCTAATTTGATTCCAATTAAAAAGCAGTTTTTAAATTGCTCTGTCTTTCTTCTCTAGAAGTTCCTAAAAAGAAAATATTTTGCGTCTTTCTTTCCTTATTATTGGTTTTGAAAGTAAGCTAAATGAATTGAAATACTTAAAATTTTTAAGTAGAATTTTAACACACAGATGTCTTACCTTCAATTAAACATTTTTTAGATTTAAAAAAGAATAAAGTAGTCTAGACACATTGCAGTGTAGGAAGTGTATTCAATAAAAAATGAATAATAAATTTCAAATAAATAATGTAATTTAACTTATATTATTATTTTCTGAGTATCTATATAATAAATGCTTAAAGGAAGCGATTGTATGAGATTTCTAAAACTGAATATTCATCTTTCTCGATACATTCGAGTAAGATTAAAAGCTATCTATAAAATAAAAATTAATTTAGTTTAAAAGATGAAAATGTTTTCAGTCTTAAAGGGTTAAGCCTTTATAATCATAACAGTCATAGTCAAAAATTTGCAAATTTTATGTGCATAAGTATGTAAGTGTGAGAGGCAGTAGAAAGTAGTACCCATTTGATGAATATAAAATATCCACTAAAGATTTAGTAACAAACTTTTTATTTTTACATGAATATACATTAGGATATTTTTCAACATAGTCACCCTGTATAATTACGTACTTATTATGTCATATAATAAGTTTTTGTATATTTTTATTGTACATCTCTGCTTCCAGTCTACTCAGAAACATAAGCACTGTTTGCTAAAGCTCTCTCTGCCAGAATTCTTTGTAAATTTTATTAAGTGTAATGGCAGTCCTTTTCAATGAATTCATTAACACACCACAACAAATCATCTGTAATGATAGATGGACATCCTCTTCATTCACCATCATAGACACATTCTTCCTTCTTTCATTAAACTGTCAACAACATCTCCACACTAATTCATAATTTTATCACCATAAACATTTCCATTCTAGAGTAGTATAACACAAAATATCCAAAGAAAGTTAATTTTATTCTCTATATGACATCATAAAAAAAAAAATGCATTTTTTCTTCTTTTGTTAAAAATGAAAAAAAAAAAAAATCAATTATTTTATTTTAAATTATCAGATTGATGATGGTTCAGCCATTCGTTTTAAAGGTACTATTGAAAAGATTTTTTGAAAGATACTCAAGATGAAAAATTGTTTAGTGCAACATATCGAATTGAGGGTGCTTCAGATACCACCAAAAAAAGTCTGCCATAAATGAGAATTTTCAGGGGTTATGAATCAGCTGGTTGCCAAAGGTAACTAGTAATAATAATAAAAGTAGTTACTCAGTGTCTGCAATCACCTGTTTAGTGTGAAAATTAGATATTACAGATAAGCATTTTAATGAGTGTGAAACTTTATAGTGCTTGTTTATGCAATTTTCATTCTTCCACACTAGAGATGAATATTTCATTTGTTTAAAAATAAATACAGTATAATATCTTAAATCAAAACTTCTAAAAATCTGAATTATTCAAATATCGGAAACTTTGTTTTCTAGAATAACAACAGAACCACAAAAACATGAAGAGAGAGAGAAAAAAAACAACTAAAATTTTTGATACAGAAAATAAATTACAATGTTTGTTACTTTTTTTTGTAACAATTATACAATTGTTACAATATGTATATGGTATATAATTGTTACAATATATAATTGTATATAAGTACACAATTTGGCGCTTAACTCTAAGAGTTAACAGAATTAGCCAGTGATTCATCCATCCAACAGAAGTTTTTTTTTTTTGGCCGTAAATTACAGAATAATACTTGTTGGCCATTTTAGATTTTCTCGTACTCATTATATTTGTCCTATGAATGAGAAATAAAAAATCAACTGAATGAGTGGTAAGCAAGCCATTAATTCTGTGAATAAAAAATAAAAAACATTGTCATTTATAGATTGCAAAGAAAATGGAATTGGTCCGTTGGAGTTGCACTTTCATTTGTAATTTGTGCACCAAATATGAAATTGACAAATCAACTACATATGATCTGATAAACAAAGGAAAGTTTTTTTTTTCTTCCAATAGTGATTTTCTGTTTGAAATGGAAGAAAGAGAAACTGTTAAAAGTGCAAAAAATCTAGACATAGACAAAGTAACATTAAAATGTCCAGTGATAATCATACACGCCTAAAATATCATGAAAAAAAGGATCTGACAGTGCCATGTGATTATATGATGGGTTGGCTAGACAAATTAAAAATGTGTCATAGTATTCACCAAATAAGAATTTGTGGAGAAAGAATAAATATTGTTCACAAAGCAACAGCTATTTGTTTGTTGAGGATTTGATAGAAGTAATCCAACAAGAAAATTTATCATTGGATCAAATATACAATTCAATCCTAGTGGTGTAAAAGAAATAAAACAAAGATTGACCCTTTTGGTATGTGCAAGTTAAAACAAATGATTATTGGAAAGAGTGCATGAGCTTGAGCCCTTAAAGTATGTCAAATATTTCCAGTTTATACAAGTCAAACAAGGATACTTGAATTACATAAGAAATTTTTAGACAGGTACAACAATAACTTTTTGCCAGAAATTCAAAATCATTGTTCAGT
This sequence comes from Salticus scenicus, assembly GCA_963930645.1. Lineage (NCBI taxonomy): Eukaryota > Metazoa > Arthropoda > Arachnida > Araneae > Salticidae > Salticus > Salticus scenicus. The sequence continues at coordinate 42,101,150 of OZ005650.1, forward strand.
ATCTAATCTATCAGCAAATGCAAAAATATTAACTGACAGATGGACAGTGCACCTGAATAGTGAACAATTAAGTCAAGATAATGATAGTTTTATTTATCTCACCTAACTACCTCCTATTTTATAACTTATGGATTCATATTGTACTACATGTTTTTAAATACACTTATAAGAATAAGCTCTTGCTCTAAATGTTGAATTACATTAATGACTGAAAAAATATTTTTGATTTTGTAAAAGAATATAGTATAAAAAATGCTCTTTGGTTTGCAGCAAATGCTTGGAGCAGGGCTTGAAAAATCTCAAAATTTTTACATGCCCTGTCAGGCATGTTAGTCTGGGGAATACATGCCCAAATACCTTATTCAAGTGCATATTAATAAAAACATTCACATATCTAGTGAAAAGAATTTATCAACATTGTATCTATATTGACATTGTTTATTCCAGTTTAAGTAAAAGTTTTAGACAAGTTCTATATTTTAAAATTATTTTTGATTAGCCCTTTCAGTTGCAGTGTTCTCGCTGATCAAACACCTAATTTTAATCCTCAAGTACAAAAACTCATCCCGGAAATTTTTTAGCAAAAATTTATATTTATAACATAGCAGAAAAGGCCCTTTTTTTTAACCTGAAAATTTAAAATTTCTTTTATTTTAATATTGTTCGTAAATTCAGATGGGAGTGTAATTTAAATGATCCAAATTACCCTGTGCCGCAAAGGGTTAAATATTTGCATGTCCAATGCGGCATGTAAGGGGGGGGAAGTATATGTCCAATCTGAATTTTGATATGCCCCGGGCATGTCGGGCAATATAATTTTCGAGCCTTGGCTTGGAGTGATGTGTCTGAAAATATTTTTAAAAATGCTTGGCACAGTATTCTTCCTCAGGCTTTATTTCCCCCCCCCATCCCCCCAATAATAATGATAACGAATTCAATGGGTTTAAAATCTCAGGAGAAAAAGCAAAAAATTTCTGATGTATTATTATAAGCCAAAGAGTGAAATATTGATTTGGAACTTGCCAAATTAAGAGTTTTGTCACTGTGATGACAATGTTCTGATTGTAAACTAAGTGTAAAAGAAATTTTAAATCATGCCTTGAATGTGCACTGTAGTGATATAGAAAATGAGAAAAAAGTTGATAAAACTGAAAAAAAGAAAAAAAAAAAAAAATCTCTACAGATTGATTGAAATGTTAAATTCCATGATAACAATGCAATTTTATTGAAGAACATAAAATCATGACTACGTATAAAATTTATGAAAAACTTATAAAATATAAGCCTAAAAGGAAGCAACAATTCTTATGAGACTTGCTTAAGTGATGTCTAAATTAAAATTAATTCCCCCCCCCCCCATCCACATATTTAATTTTTCTCTTTATGAAAATTTTCATTAATATACATATTTATTTATTTTATTACTTCCATCTATTATCTATTTTTCCTATTGATGGATTTAACTTTTTTCTTTATAAATATTAAACATTTCATTAACATATGTTTATAATTTTAATTTGTCATTTTTTTTTAACACACACATATATATATATATTATCAGTTTAAAAAATTCATGGAATTGGGCACCAAATTTATACTTCCAATTAAAACTAGCATTCCACAAATCGTTCAACAGTTTTCTTATGACTTGATTTATTTATTTATAAAATATCTATTACTCATAATAAACCTATTGCCTACTTCACTCAATGGAAAGTTTTAGTATTACAAAAAATTAAAAATGCTTTATTTCTCAATTATTCAAATCTGATGTTTTTTTAAAAAATCTGTACTTCTTAACTCTATCAAATCACTACAGGATGACTTTGTGATAACTTATGTTGATAAATCACCTAATAATTATGCCATTATTTGTAAATCCTACTATCTCTCTATTTTAAACTCTTCAGTCACTAATAGTAACATCTTCAGTTTAACTAATAATAACCTTATTATCAATAACTGAGAAATACATAATTACTATAAACTACTTCAACTTCCCTTCAATAACTTTAATTATCCTTATACAGTTCTCATAACTAAGTTTCACAAATCTCCAATTAAATTTCGCACTGTCACTATTGGGTGTAACACTTCTAACAACAAAGCTCTACTGGATATTCTAAAACAAATTTACAATTGTACTTGCAAAGTTGATAATTTACACTGTCTTAAAAATAGCTTTCAATTAATTCAATACATTAAATCGCTCGATTCAATAGACAATATTATGACTTTTGACTTTCAAGATCTTTTCAATAACATTGAGTTATCAGATCTTAGTAATATCATTTACAGTCTTTTTCAAGAATATAAAACTCAAATTAACCTTACTCACAATTTTAAAGCAGAAAAATTCAAAACACTTCTTAATTTTGTTATCCATAATAATTATATCTTCCACAACAACAATATCTATTTACAACAAGGAGGTAGTAGCACCAGTATTTTGGCAGATCTCGATCTTTATTATTATGAAAAGCAATTTTGCCATGATGATGTTCGATTTTATCATTACATAGATGATATTATTGTATTTTATCTCAACAAGAACTCACAAAATGACTTTTCTTTAAATTATCCACCTTATTTAAAGATAGCTTAAAATACTCTAACTAATCAATCAATTAACTTTTTAGATCTCAAAATAATCATTGATGGTAGAACCCTGCATCAGGTCGGGTAACCCGATTTTACACAAACCCAACCCGACCCGACCCACGGGTCGGGTTTAGCTTTGTACGAGTCGGGTCGACTTGAGAACACCTTTCAAAAAAAATTTTACAGTTGAAAGCATAAATTTGTAGACATAATTATAGATCTTTAACTGATTTTAGACATGTGTCGGAGCTCCGTATTCCTATATGCGGATATCCACCTTGGGGGAAAAAAAAAAAAAAAAAAAATCCGTATAAGCATGAGAAAAAAATATCCATATACGTTTTCTTTTCTTCAGCAAATCTAAAACTGATCATCTGTATAAATTGTATGAAAATGTTAAAGTACTGTATAAATTTTTATTGACTATTGTTAATATGTATAGATAATATATAAAAGAAATAGAACATAACCTCGCTTTTACGTTTTGGGAATTTAAGTTATTTCTCAATTTACATTTTTTTTTTTTTAGATATTTTTATTTTCAATGAATTTTAATCCTCGCTTTTTGTTAACGAAATTTTCAATTTTCTTCCATTTACATTTGTATATACAGCAAACATACAGGGAATATTTGTTGTGATTTGGTTAAAAAAAGTAATGTAAAATAAATACATAAAGGAAATTAATACCATCAAGGCAGATTATATTCTTTATCGTCTTCCCTAGAACAAATAAATAATGCACCAAGTAAAACTGAAACCGGAGGAAGCTAAGTTGCTGATTATGCGAATTTAAATTGATCAGTAAACCTTAAAAACAGATGTTTAACTGCGAATCACATACATGCTACAAAAATTATTATAGTAAAGTAAACATCCACATTGGACAAAAGCAATAAAGAATAATACATCTTTATTTTTTTTCCAGTCTATAAGTATTAAACAATGAATTACAAACATTTAAATTGAAGTGCATTTTTTACTTTCTTCTTTATTCAATAGAAGAAAGTATTGGATTCATAAAAATTTTCAACTTCCAGTTTTCGACAGATTTACACGTTTTGAGAGGTCTAGAACACTATTTTACCATTTATAGAAAATGTCTGTCTGTGTGTGTGACAAAAATTTTTCTCCGTAACCACTGTTCAGAATTATATATGTAGAGACACCTTGACCTAAATTAGTGCCTATCAATTTTTGTCAACCATCAACAGGTGGCACTGCTATACAGCAATTTCCGAGATTTAAGAGGAGGCTATATCTCAGGTTCTATTGAGTATAATCAAACAAAGCTTGCTATGTGAAAAGGCTATTATGAGGCATTATGATGATTCAATTTGAATTCTTATCGGCCATAAGGTGGCGCTGCTGTACAGCGATTTCGTTGGAAGGCTATATCTCAGGAACTACTGCAGAAGGGAAGGCTATATCTCAGGAACTACTGCATAAAATTGCATATAAATTTATATGTACATGTACCTTGACCTAAATTAATGTCTCAACTTTTGGTGTCAACTGCTCAACAGGTGGCGCTGCTATACAGCGATATTTGCAATTTAATGAGAGGGTATATCTCGGATTGTATTGTGTATAATCAAACAAAACTTGATATGTGAGAAGCCATAATGAGACATTATGTTGAATCAATCTGGATGCTAATCGGCCAATAGGTGGAGCTGCTATACTGCAATATCCCTCAATAATGGTAAGGCTATATACAGGCCCGGACTGGCCAGGTCGGCTGGTCGGCGATTGCTGAGGGCCCCCAGGAGACCCCTCAAAACATACTACTTTATAAATAGTTATATCAGAATAATTTGACTATTTTCCTATAATTTTACTGATTTACAAATAATTTTGACTCAAGAAGTGTTGTGCAGTGTTTATAATTTCAGGCAAGTTCGCGACCAAAAAACTTAAATGCAAACAAGTATTGAAGCTTTGTGATGAAAACCTCGTCTTTCTTGATTGTTTTAATCTAGGATGAGTGCACAAGTAAAGTCGAGAATGTTTCATCCAGGGAGCATGCTGCTTCATGCTTCATCCTGTATGTTTGTTCTCCTATCTTAAACAACCACGGAATTATAAATGTAGCGTCTAGATTGTGATAGTTACGTCTCTTCGGAGCTTCAATTTTTGTTCTTACCTAATATAACTAACTTCTTTTGCGCAACGCTCACCCGCTATAAGTCTCGTAGTAAGGTTGTATTTAAAGCAGTGTCAGAGCTGTGCTAACATCAAACGCGTCTATCAGTGTGGTGCTTCAAAAAGAAAAGACGAGAAAATCCTTAGATGTTGAAAAAAATTCCAAATATCTAAATACTTCGTTAATTAGTTCACCTCTAAGCCGCAAAGTGGGCTTTTGAGGGACGAAAATGGTACATTAAGTACAGGTAATTCGAATTAGTTTATTAGCTTATAAGTTCAAGCAAAACAATTCTATTATTTAATTTTATAAAATTAATTTTTAAAATTAGACGTTCTTGATTTCAGATGAAAATTAGAGATTTTATATAAAAATAATACTTAAGTACCTTCCACATCAGGGTTGGGTTTCTTCCGGAAGAAACCAGTTTCTTCCAGGACAGTGGAAGAAACTGGAAAAAAACCGGAAGAAATGGAAGAAACCAACCAGAAGACAAAACAGATGTTCAAAATTAAAATTTATGAACTATATAAATTCAAAGCATAAATATAATGTCAAATCTAATCTATAATCCAATTAATATTAAAAATATTTTTAGAAAAATAAGTTATTTGATAACAAACAGTAAATATATACAGGTGATGGGTTTTTATTTTTCAATGCTAATATTTTTAGAACTTTTTGCATAGATACTATCTCATATTATTATACGTTCAAACAGTACATGTGATGATAATTACGGAATTTTTAGCCATAATAATTGCATTTTTTTTTTTTTTTTTTTTAAGGATACAATTTTTTGCATAAACTCGAAGCTGGTACCCAGTGAACTGTATCAATAAGTAAAATACCCACTTTTAAACTCTCCTGCAAGTTCTCTAGGATTAAAAAAAAAAAAAAAAAAAACGTGGTTTGTATTTATCTATTTTAAGTTAAAAAATAAAGGGCAGTATTGAACTACTAGAAAACTTTTCATTATTTTTACAGTCAACAACCTCTAACTCTCAAAAGTTTTGTCCAGAGGTTGTGCAAGTTATAGGAATTTGCAGATTAGAGATCATTGCCTTTGTTTACAGTTTTCTTTTGCAGATACAAAGTCAGTTATTATTAATTCATATTCATAAATAGACCTCAAAATGGAAAGACGATTTCTAATAAATTTTAGAATAAAATATTCCTTTAATATTAATAAAAACTAATCTACCACATTCATATATGATGGTAAATAATTTAAGCATATTCAAATAATAGATACCTATAAAATGTAAACAAACATATTTAAAAAATACGAAACGAAATATTTTTGGAAGTTCAGAAATAATATTTATCACTCTCACTGATTAATTTTGTTAAACATTGATTGTTTTAAGCACTAGTTTGTATGAATTGCAGGATAATGCAAATACAAGAATGCAAAATTCTCCCTTTCCCACCCTGATGGATAGGTGGGTGACAAAATCCCGTTTACGAGCATAACTCAGGTCTAAATTACTTCACGATTAAGAAACAGCACCAGAAAAGACGAGACCTGCGTACAAAAAAGAAAAAAATATATGTTGATTTTCGAATTCTTCATTTTAAGGGTGAGGGAAAGAATTTCACAAAATTTGGATTTTCCATTAAAAATCTACGAAAAATGGCACGAAGAAGTAGAAAACAAATGTGTCTTCTGTATATACTTATTTTGGATGTTTTGCGATTTTTGATTTGGGAAGGGAGGGGGGGGGGGATTTACAAGGAAGGCAAATTTTAGAGCCATCTTTTTGCATTAAATTTTCCCAGGGGAATCTATGGGAGCTACGTTTACGAATTTTGATGTGTGTTCAATATTTTCATCAAACATTAACTGTGACGGGATTTTGCTAAATTTCTCCATAGGAGTGGTGAGAGGGCAAAAAAATAAATAAATAAATAAAATAAATAAATAAATAAAACAAAATAAAATAAAAATAAAAAAATTAATTAACTAAAAATTGCAAGCGTAATTCTGTTCCAAATTATCTCAGGATGACAATATATTGGTATGTGGGTTTGCTATATGAGCACAAAAAATAAGTTTCCAGTTATAACCCTCATCTAAATTATCTCAGAAAAAAAATTTCTGAGTGTATGGATTGCTTATATGTGACTAAATACACTCTAAAAATACATTTTGCGAAATATTCCCCTTTCCTTTTTGCGAGGGTTGGGGGCACATATCCAAGCGTAATTCTATTCCAAATTAGCTCAGGAAGGTGATTTTTTGGTGTGTGTGTGCGTTGTGTGTACCTAACACATCCTATAAAGGAATTATCATAGGAAAGCCATATTTTGGTGTGTGGGTTGGTGATGTGAGAGTAATACACACGAAAAAAGGATTTTGTGAAATATCCCCCTTCCTTTTTTCCTGGGGGGAAGGGGGGGCAAAAAATACATTTCGTTACAAAGTGCAACTTTACTTACAATTATCTCAGTTTTTTTTTTTTTTTTTTTTTTTTTTTATGGGGCAGTGTATGTACACAGCACGCATTATAGGAGGATTTTACGAAAGATCCTCTTTCACCCATAGGAATCTGGTGGGTAAAAAACATGTTTCAAATTGTAACTCTGTTCTAAATTAAAAGCGATTTTTCGGCGTGTGTGCTGATTATGTGTACCCAATACACACTATAATGAAATTTGCGAAATTTCCCCCCTCCCGCTTTAGCGGGGGAGGGTAAAATACTGAAGTTTGGGCTGATTTCAATGAATTTTTCTTACATTTTTTCATTTTATGAAATTTTTAGAATTAGTAAGGTGTATATAACTTCGTGACTTCATTTAAATATAGTGGAGTGAAACAGGCAAAGCGTGATAGTTTCCTCTAAATACCTCAGCAAGGGGCCCCTTTTCGATTTCTAGCCGAGGGCCCCCAAAGGAGCCAGTCCGGGCCTGGCTATATATCAACTTTTATAGCATATAACTGTACGAAACCTGATATGTGAGATAACCATTATAAAAAACTACTTTTTAAGATAAATAAAACTTAATATTTTAAATAAAATATAATATTTTAAATAAAACTGTCATACTTTGGATATTTAGTGTTAGATGTCTCTAAGATGAAAATCGTTTGCATTCATCCTGTTAGATAATTTTAAAAAATAATATTTTAAATAAATTATTTGCACTTAGTAAAATATAGGAAAGTATAGAAGAAAGTCTTGTGGTGGCCACAACATACTAGTTTACTCTTGAAGTTCACAACTCACATAAATGGTTAAAAATTATTATTGATCTATTTTTCAGATTTTTTAATTTTCAAGTTAAACAATTAGTAATTACATTTCAAATTCTGTTTAAAATAATTTACTAACTGTATGATGATGAAAATTTACCTTATTTTATAATTTAAAAAAAGTTTTGTATGATTTTTAGATGAATAAGTAATTTTCATTTAATTTTTGGGTTTCGGGTCTAAAGACAGGGGATTCGGGTTGGGTGCAGGTCGCAAAAGTTTCTCTACTGCGGGTTCGGGTTGATGAAAAATTTTTTGTCGGGTTCGGGTTGATATAAAATTCATCTGTTGGGCTTAGGAGGGCTCTCATGGTAATAAAATTTACACAGATATCTATGACAAACAGCAAGATTTTAGTTTTAAAGTAAACTTATTTACACATTTTAATTCCTGCCTGCATCTTTCGGTATTTAGAAACATCATCATTAACCATTTATTTTGAATCAATAATTTATGCTCTCCGAAGTTTTAAAACAAGAATATTAATAAACTGATCACAGCCACTGCTAAAATGGGTTTTCCGAAAACCTTTGTATTTTCTATTTTATATCCATAACCCTGTTTCTGTCAGTACAAAGAAAAAAAAAAAAAAAATGTACACTTTAGTGTATATTATCAAAAAAAAAAAAAAAATTATAAAATAATAAAAGACAATAAAAAAGGTGGCGGTTGGGTGGGAAGATGTTTGATTACGTAGGTGGGGTGGTGTTGTAAGGCTGGATGGTTGGACGAGATTGTGAAATTAAAAAAAAAAAAAAAGCAGAAGGCTTGTTGCATTTACTATGTATTGCTATGCAAACTTTTTTTTTCCCATTAAACTTTCAGTTTCTTCTTTTTTGAGTTGTCAACTATTCTTAAAATTCTAATCATACTATTAAACACATTGCAATCAATCAATAAATTTCATTGTTGCTTCATAGTTTCATTATTACTCATCTGCTTTGAAAGTTTGCGTTTTTAAATCCATATGACTCCTATTCTGGTCTTGGCAGGCAGTGGGAGTGTTGCCGGCATGAAACTAGTTTAACCTCACAGACAAGTTGCAAGTCTTGCCGCCTGCCCCTTCCTTCCTTTATTAAGTTTCTTAAACTATTTTTTCATAAATTTTGATACAGTTTATGTTTTTAAGTTAAGATTTTTTGTGTTAGTTTATTGTTTTGTTTAATTTGCAGGCTGTTAATTAATAAATCTGGTTTCTTTAAATATGTGTATTTCATCACCTGATGAATTTTTTTCATTTTTCTGAACTTCTCCTACATAAAGAAATTTTTAATCTTATTGGTCATTGGTGTTACAGTGATCTTGTATCTGTTGCTTGGCTTCTACTATGCTTAATAGATCATCATCATTATTTATATATATATATATATATAAGCAAAAAGTTACCAAGGATAAATGAAAATTAATCCCAAAACACATGAGGGCCTTCTTCAGGGAAAGGCCCTTAAGATAAATTATTATAAGATAAGTAAATAAGTTAAAATTCTATCTGTAAAAGCATTATAATAGAATATTCATATTTAATTAAGAAACATTTGTTGTTCTGAGAATTTTTGACAGTATTAAGAAATAAAACTTTATCCCAAAAATCAGAGGAAGACAATCACAAAATTTTATTTATAAAACTTTCAGTACAAATGAGCATATTTCAGTTATTATGCAAATATAAAAATAATAAAATATGTTTATTGATATGTAAAAATCACAAGTCAGATTTATAAATTTAAACTAACGCACTGATATAAAAATTAAGTAATGTCTAAAAATTGGTCCTCTCGTAAGCACTCGAGAAGATTTTTAAAAGGTATATAACTAGAGAGAGCAGGTTTGCTGCCAATAAGAATCAATTTCTTTCTTGCTCGAGAAATAGCTACATTTAAACGCCTTGCATCATCCAAGATTCCACCAGCCTAAAATAAATAATTGAATTATTAAAATAAACTTATGATTTAAATTTATTTTATAAAATATCAATAAACTATTTTTAAAAAATTGTAACAGTACATGTACTATAATTCATATTGATTTAGCTCTAAATATTTATTGAGTACCAATAATGCTGCTGTTGATACAATTGGTACAATGGCAAGTGTTGACATTTTGCTGCAATTAACTTAGTTAAGCATTAAAAGTTAATTGCAGTTTTCAATGGAACTATAAAAAGCAATTTTTAGTCTAAAAAAACATCTCTTTAAATAAAAAATATTAATTCAAGAAATGTGTATAATTTGCAATAAGCCCTAAACTGCAAATTGAATGATTAAATACTGATATGTTTAATTGGTTTTAATACTAATAGAAGCTGTATCATTTATCATAGTAAAAGCAATCTCAAAATTGATTATTATTTATTTTTTTTTTTTGATAAAAATATAACTTAATGTTAATTTAAAAATAAAATAAAATAATCATTTAATAAAAGTTCTATCATTGGTTAGAAACACTCACATACAGGCATCACAGAAAAAATATGGATTTATAATTCAGTAAACTAATTGTAAATTAATATTCTTATGGTGTCATTACTATAAACTATAACAAAACATCGAAGCATATGCCACTGTGCTACTGACATGGGTGAAATTATAGTACCTGGACAAATATAAAAATGAGCTATGTCATGGGATATAACACAAAATTCAGCTTAGAAGCATCTTACAGATTCTGTGATTTTTTTTATTTTTTTTTTAATGCGTAATAAATATATTATACTTGCAATGCTCACATTGATTCTATGGACCCACACTACTCATTTGCTATTTTTCTGTTTTTTCGAGGCCTGACTCAAATATTGCCAAACTGTCTGTTTTTGGCAAAAAATTCTAAGCATAAAAAAACCCCTCCAAAATGTCTACGATATACCGTAAAATCCCGAAAGTAACCCCCCCATCGAATATAACCCCCTCCCCCTTTTCTTGCTAAAAGTGAAATGTCTCTGTTATCCTGAAAGTAACCCCCCCCCCTTTTTTTTTTCTCCATCCAACAAAGCTACATCCAATCTTTGGGTGCACTTACGGTAGGTCGGCATTGCAAGTTAAGTTTGGCATTGAATTAAGTTTTAATATTTATATATTATTTCTAATTTAATTAATTTTTCATAAAGTATCGGATGCACATTATCAATGAAATTATTACGCAGTTTTTTTTTTTACCTTTAATGTAAGAAATGATAGCCTTTAATATTTCCTTTTAAGTAAGTTCTGTAAAATCCCGAAAGTACCCCCTCCATCGAATATAACCTCCCCTCCCTTTTCTTCATTTTTTTGATAATTTTTTTAAAAAATCTTGATTATAATCCCCCCACCTGAAATTTAACCTCTTTGCTTTTCAAAAAGCGAGGGGTTACTTTCGGGATTTTACGGTAGTTAAATTAAACACTTTGCCCAAGAAATGTGGAAAACAAGCAATATTAACAAAACTAATTTGTTTATTCTATGTTATTTTAAGCAAACTAATGTGTCTATAATACCTTTAGTAAAACATTGGTGAGACATTTGGAGAAGAGTCCAGTGCCAATAACAGAAAAGTTCAATATATTTATTAAATAAAGAATCCATGCAGTGTTGCATTACTATTATTATTATTTATTTATTTATTTTTTCATTTAAATAAAACTGATTTTATTTACAAAAAATTAATTAATTAAATTAAAATTAAATACTAACTTTTTCTGACATTACTGGTGAACTGCTTGGCCTTGCACAAGAGACAATAATGACATCTTTATCTCGACCTTGATATTGATCTACAGTATTTATTTCAATACCAAACATGTTGAGTTCTTTCAACTTAAATTCAATCAACTCTACTTGCTTCCTGTAGGGAGCAATGATTCCAATCTCAGAATGAAGAACTTTATGCTTTATAGGGAAGAAAATTTATTATTAAAAATGTTTAGCATATATATATGTATTTAGAAATAACAAATTATATTAACTGAAGAAAAACAATGACGTTTCTAAGAAGTATTATAGTGAAATTTACTTTTATTTTAATCACTTTTCCATACAAATTAGAAATGGTTAACATTTTATACTTTACATTTTGTAACATGCAATTAATTTAAAGCAGATTTAGAAAATTGTTTTTATTTGAACAAAAATGCTAATTTTATTTATTTTTTTACAAGTAAAATATAAATGTAATTAAAAATCCTTTTTATAACAGAAAGAATGCATTCAATACATTAATATGGGGTATTTTAGGATTAAAATAGATTATAATAAACTTGTCATCAGACTCAGATAAAATGAAAAACTTTCTGCGAACACAAAATTTAAAGCAAAAATTTTCTGAAAAAAAAAAAAAAAAAAAAAATTACTCCTATTTTATACTTGCCAACTTAAAACTGGTAAAAATCAGAACATTTTAGGAAAAACATCAGAAAATTCAGAAACACTTTTAAAAAATTAGAACGTTTAAAAAAAAAAAAAAAAAAAATCAGAACAATATTAAATAATAATAATAAAAAGAATTTTTACTCAGAGAAAAAAAAAATAAATGTTTTATAAAAATAAGAATTAAAATTTAATCAGTTTACTCATAATTAATTTGACATTTCTTGAAAGCCAATCGCATAGAAATTTATTTAACGCCTTTCGCGCGTTTGTTTATATTATGCGGGTCTGCTTGTCATATTGAAAGCAACACTGAAAAGTTGTCAATAATTAGAAAACCTACAAATAATGTAAAAACAAAATAAATAAATAAAAAGTAGCTGAAATTAATAGAATATAATTCTTATAATTAAATCTAATAAATATTTTAAAAGATATATTTTGACAAATTGTCATGAATGGAATCAGCAGATGAGGCAGATTTTTAAAGTTTTCACTTATAAACAAACACCAGAACACATTCAAAGGAAAGGACAACTCTAATATTTTTATTTTATGAGACTATAAGTGTTCACTATAACTTCCTCGAATCATGTCGTCAACGTCCAGACAATAGTCCATTTCTTCTAACACTCTTTCAAGCATGTCTGGTGATACTAAGATCAGAGCATTAAATATGTATGTTTGAAGGTCCTCCAAGTTGTGTGACAGTGGTGGAACATACAGACTTGCCTTGTCTTTCATAAAAGCTCTACCAGAAAAAAACTCGTATTTGGTGGGACCTTGGGGAGGGGGATTGGGTGTCAAGGAAACTTTATTTTGTTGTTTGTTCTGTCATAGCCAATGAAACAAAATTAGGAATCACATTGTTGAGAAATTCATGCATTTTCAGTGTGGAGGCATGGGGGAAAAATATTTGAACTGTCCTTTCTTTTTAACCATTTTTTGGCATGTTTCTGTTTAAAAATGGATTTATTACAGTCTTTTAAAATACCATATATCATTTTGAGTAACTCTACACTTTATTGGCAAAAATAGTTTTACGAAAAATCAAAATTTTGTATTCTAACTTTTTTGCTATTCAAAGGATAAGCGTAGTGAGATTTAGCAGAAAATAAGTAACTTCATTGTTTAAAAAAAAAAAAAAAAGAAAGAAAGAAATTTAAAAAATACAAACCTTAGTCAAAAGCTGTAAAATATTAATAACTAATTCTGCTTCAATTTCATTTTTGTTTTTATCTGAATGGTCATTTTGATAGTTTTCTGTATTAATAAAGCAGACTGATTTGCTTATATCATTATCTAAAGCAGACCATAATAGAGAAGAGTTATTTATAGTGTCTGACATTTTATTGAGATGAAGTACAGCATTGGCAACTTCTTCAGATCCGCACCGAAGACTACCATTATATGTCAACTCATTGCACAATCTCATTATCTCCCTAGTTAAGAAGAAAAAATCAAGAGAAAACTAAAGTTTACTATAAAAGATCATGCATAACATTTTACACTATTTGTCATTATCATTTATCATTATTAATATTTTTAAATAAAATGAATAATCACATTAAATAATAAATATTTAAAGTTAAATCAAATCTAAAGTAACTTTTGGCGTATTATGTGAGTTACAGACATGGTACAAGCTTACAGAAAAAAAAGGCTGAACTTTTCACGCCCCCCCCCCCCTCTCAAAAGTGGTTTCAGGCAACTGACACAATATAAATTTTTCAATAATGAAAATAATGTTAAATCTGATTGCATACATGTACACACAATAAACAAAATCAGAACAATAAATCTTACATTAAATATCATATTAATTATAATTAAAATAGTTCTAAGTGCTTAAAAAACAGATAAACTTATTATTCAAAATAAGTTTATTCTATAGAAGCATTGTTTGCTGGGGCAATTGATTAGCAAAATAATGCAGTTCAAGTTCGAGCAATTTCTTTTTCATTTTCTCCAAGTTTGAATTTGACATTTCTTGAAAGCCAATCACATAGAAATTGCTAATAATATATTGCACAAATTCAGGCTGATGCCCTCCCCCCCCCCCCTTACACATGACCAAAAAGTTTTAATGCAGATTTGCATTGATCCCAAGAATAATAATTTTCAAGCTTAAAATGGCTGAAAAGTAACATGTCTGGAGTTATGAGGGTGGTGATCTCCACAGGGATTTTTCTTAAGGGGTCCTAGCCCATATTGGCATGAGTTTCGAAGAAAGCCACCAAACTACAATTGGCTAGGCCAATAACTGCAACTTGGGCTTGAACCTGCCACCCCCTATTTACCAGCTATGAGAGCAGAATCTCTTTGCCTGCCACTGGTAACTGGTTGAGCATAAATCAACTTTTAGATTAAATTTATAAACAAAAATATTTAAACTTAATTAACAATCTACATTTGTATATAACCCCTTAAGAATAAATTTAAATTTATATGTAATCCCTTTTATCACTTTCTAAATTTATTTTCAAAACTATTATCTCTTCTCTCTGTAATATATTAATTTTAAACATTAAGACGATTCATGACATTCTGTTTAACAAAAATGGATAGCAACAAAGTTAGCAACTGAAATTTTCTTACTGACTATTAGTAAAAACCATTTACTTTTTTCTTTTGTTATTTACAATTGTTTTACACATGAGAGCCAAGTTTTCAAAATTATTAAAAATTTAAGATACAAATTTAAGAGATTTGAGATGTTAGGAAATTTTACTAACATTTAAAAACATGAATAAAGAATTTTATTCATAAGAGGATTGCAATAAAATTGTTTGAAATTTAACAGATTTACAACAAAACCAATATGTCACTTAAAAGTTAAAAATGCATCTAAAGACTGGTGTAGAAAAATGTTAAATAAAAAGCTTTTTGTAAGTTTTATTTTCATTTATTTAATCTATTTACTTTATTTGGTTTTGTGCATTGCCACTTTGATGCTGTGCTCATGCCTACTTTTTTTCACCTGATGAAAGGTTGTGCTATTATTTCAACCCAACACAAAGGTTGCAAGTTTTTTGCAATTTATAGTGTTTGCTTACAAAAATTGTTTATTTAAAGCTATTTATTAGTGAGCATTAAGGTCACCCGAATCCCATCAATAAATAAATAAAGAATCATAATAATCTATGGGGTAAATAATAATCATTATTACTCATTACATAATACGCATTTGTAAATTCCGTTTTCACATTAAGAAAATACATGACTGTTAAATTCTATTTCGTTATCTAAAAATTATTATTTTTTTTTTTTTTTCAAATTTATTTTGCAATTAAAAAACGAGATATAATTTAACAGTCATGAGTTTTCTGAATGTGAAAATGGAATTTAGAAATATAGTAGAGTCAAAAATCCGTATAGCTCAGAATCAGAGGTTGCGTGGATTTTAGGATTTTGGGCAAATAAAAAATGATTTTCACTTTGAATAACAAAAACAGAATATTATTCAAACTAAACACTATTAGTCAATAATAACACTGAATATTAAATTACTAGGTACATAAAAATAATAATGAACATTTACAAAAATATATAACGAGAACAATAAATAAAAATGAAAAAAATATTTGTCAAATTTGGTTACAATCTGTTCACCTGTAGCTAGTTTTAAACAAACTTGAACCTGCATGATTTATTTATATTTTTATTTATTGTAAATAGTAGTAACACAAATTTATTTTTCTGCGAATTTTATTCAGTTCTTCCTTACAAATTATGCCTTCATCAGAAAACATTTTAAACAATTAGTTTGTTATTATTTACCTGATTGATATCATCGTATCACAACAATCATCATTTTATTTTGATGAATTTAATATACTGTCAACTTCATTAGCAGCAACTTAGCTCTTGAAGTCCTTCATATTATTTTTGTTTTTCTTTTTTGTAATCATAAAATGCAAACATAAAATCTGTATTCAAGATCTTTTTCAAAATTCTGATTTGCAGTTTTGTAATTTATTAATAGTGAATTTCATTGTTTGTATCTGACAAGCTGTGAGGATTTTGGACTTTGGCGAATTTTAGGTCGGCGGATTTCTGGCTCTCTATTGTACATATTATGTAATGAGGAATATTTTTTCCATGGGTAAACATGGCATTTGAATGATCTGAACAAACAGATCACTTGTTTAAAATGCACTTTGTTCGACAATACTTAGATTTTTTTTTTTTTTTTTTTTTTTTACCTTAACTGAATTTGTCACTTTTTTTAACTTCACATTTTCTTTTTAACCTTTGAAACTTTTATTAGGAAATTACTCATACAATGATAAAAATCATAAATAAGAGAGAGAAAAGAATTAATAAGTTAAACATACCTATTCATTCGATATTGCAAAGTTAATTCCATACAAGTTTCAGGTTTTTGTAGTCTTTGAAATAAACTCTCTTGCATACCTCTTTCTCTAAAACATAAATAAAATATTTAAAAAATCTGGAGCGACTCTACTCACTTTTATGAACACTTAATAATTAATGGTTGTTTAAATAAGAGAAGTTGTTAAAAATAGGAAAGGGTAAAACATATAAGGTGTTTGATTGTTTTCCCGCAAGTTGTATGCTGTTTAATGGATCATAATATATATTTATTTAATTTTTTTGTACATCCCTGTGAAAGAAATATAAATAATAGACTCACAATATCAAATATTTAAACAATTTTAAGCAATTTAATATTACAAAAGTGAACTTTAAATAATTTGAGCTCATAGACTACAATGTGTAAAAATTCTACTTTGTATACCAGTAAAAAAAAAAAAAAAAAAAAAAAACTAGTCTAACAATCCCTACAGTTCCAGTGTTAATAAGCTATATCATGCCTACCAATTAATATTTAAATCGAATGTAAACTTTAGATGCTATTGCATCAAATATTTTGAGTTCATTGACCATAATGATGAATTTTCTTTTGTGTCCGTGTAAAAGAACTATAAGTCTTGCATTCATCCCAATCTATAGAAATTGTGCAATGGTGACCATGACCTACTAATCCAATTTTTTGCTCAATTGGATAAGGCATATAGATACTTTTTAAAAATCTAAATAGTTTGTGTGATGGTGATTCACAACATTCCTAACAACTTTTAGCTCAATCGAATAAGGCATTTAAATGTATGTTATCACACTTTAAATAATTTGAGTCCTTAGACCATAATGATAAGCCCAGTGGCAGAAAGTTTTGTAGCTGTCTGTGACAGGCTTTTAAAATTTTATAATCTGTCTGCAAAAGTTGCATGTAATCGGGTGAAAACGGTTTACACTCAAAAAGCCTGAAAGCAGATGGAGAGGGGTGGGGGGTGGGCTTAACATCAGTGGTGATCTCATGCAACAATACACGAATAGAATTTTACTACACAACAATATAGTATAAACAATTGTATTCATTCAGTTCATCTCATTCAATTAAATATTTTATAGCAATGTTTGACACAACACAATATAAATAATTATAATTAATAAAAGTATTAATTTTAGTTTTGATACAGAAATTTTTATAAGTGAATTGTTATCTGAAAGTTGCGAACAATTTTTTTTATCAGTGCAGACAAAAGCTGTCCGCAAGCCACTTTTCTGAGTCCGCGACTATGTCGCCGTGTTGCGATGTTTCTGCCACTGGGATGATAAGGAATTTTCTTTGTACCCCTGTAATAAAAACTGTAAGTGCTAGACTCAGCAAAATCTGTACAGTTCATGAGAAAGTGACACATAATATACATATGAACTTTCAGCTTGTAGCATTCAGAGGCTATCGTGCCTACTCACATAAATACAAACATACACACATATCACATAAATACATCACCATAAAACTAACAACAATGAACTCAGGAGACCTCAAAATATAGCAATACACCAAAATTGTTGTAGTCAAATTTTTTCATAATTACAATACTTTCCTTACATAATGTATGTTTGTAAAATAAAATCGCAAATCACATACATTTTATGATATATATACAGAGGCTGTTCGCACATTTTTTAGACGATTTTATTTCTCTGTAAGAAAAAATCGTCTGCATGGAAAATTTTATGTTCACAACAGTTGTATTTTTGGAAGTTTTATTTATTGTCCGATATTTAGAATTTTTGTTTACATGCAAAATGGCGCTTTTAAAAAGGCAATGGATGGAAGCATACGTTTCTGTTCTTTTCGAATAGAATGCGCTGCAGAACTCTTTATAAAAAACATTTATCAGGAGAAAAATAGAAAAATGTCGTAGCAATAGATGAAGCTTGGGTCTATTTAAGTGATTGCAACAAAAAAAAAAAAGATCAATTTACTATCATGACAGAGGAGAAAAAATTTTTGCTACATGGTTCAAAGAATCAAAAGAAAGTTTTTCTAAAAGATTTATGATTGTCAGTGGTTTTTCATACAAAGGCAAGATAAAGGTAAACTAGTATGTTGTGGCCACCACAAGACTTTCTTCTATATTTACCTATACATATTCAATCAGTAACAATATTAAAAAAAAAAAAAAAAAAAAAAAAAAAAAATTTTTTTTTTTTTTTTTTTGTTAAAAGTGAAAAAAATCGATAACTTTGTTTTAAATTATCACAGATTTATAGTTCAACCATTCGTTTTAAAGGGATTGACGAGACCTTTCGAAAGATACCCATCTTAAAAATTTATCCTCCCCGAGGGGGGGGGGGTACTTCCCCCCCAGGGGGGAAGCGATGCCCCCCCATGCAGAAAATTTTTTTCCTAGTTACATACTACTATTATCAATAATTCATATTAATTTTACAATCACAAGTTTAAAACAACTCTAATTATGCACATTTATACGAATTTTTGTCCTATGCTGCCATGTTAAAAATTTAGATAAAATGCTATCACAGCGCCACCTGTTGAGCTATTGATCTCCAAACATAATCAGCACCAGTTTATGTCGGGGACCAACTAAATACAAAGTTTGGTTAAATTTCGTTAAAAAAAAAAAAAAAAAAAAAATTGCGATATTTTTGTTTTTTTTTTGTTAAAAGTAAAAAAAATCGATAACTTTGGTTTAAATTATCACAGATTTATCGTTCAACCATTCGTTTTAAAGGTATTGACGAGATCTTTCGAAAGATACCCATCTTGAAACTTTGCCCCCCCGGGTGGGAACTTCCCCCCCCCCGGTGGGGGGGAACCGATGCCC
This sequence comes from Salticus scenicus, assembly GCA_963930645.1. NCBI lineage: Eukaryota > Metazoa > Arthropoda > Arachnida > Araneae > Salticidae > Salticus > Salticus scenicus. The sequence goes on from OZ005650.1 coordinate 42,120,652, forward strand.
CCACATGCACAAAAATTTTTTCCTAGTTAACTACTACTATTATCAACCTGATCTTTCGAAAGATACCCAATGTGAAAATTTACCCCCAATGGGGGGTATATCCCCCCTAGGGGGGGGAAGCGATGCCCCCCCATGCAGAAATTTTTTTTCCTAGTTACATACTACTATTATCAATAATTCATATTAATTTTACAATCACAAGTTTAAAACAACTCTAATTATGCACATTTATACGAATTTTTGTCCTATGCTGCCATGTTAAAAATTTAGATAAAATGCGATTACAGCGCCACCTGTTGAGCTATTGATCCCAAAATCTAATCAGCACCAGTTCATGTCAGGGTGCAACTAAATACCAAGTTTGGTTAAATTTCATTCATTGGTTCGTGAGATACAGCGTCCACAAAAAAATGATACAGACAGACAGACAGACAGACATTTTCTAAAAACTATTGATTCGTGTTCTCCACATCCCAAAACATGTAAATCCATCAAAAAGTGGACTTCGAAAATTTTCGCGAATCCAATACTTTCTCTATATTACATATAGAAGAAAGTAAAAAAACTTTGACAAGAATGTCAAAATCAACTCTAAATACTATCAAGAACATATTCTAACTCCAATTTTTAAATATGAAATTACAGATCTTTATCAACAATGCCATCAGTCCGTTGAACTGCATGTAGACAAAGCAAGCAGTCACACATCACAATCCACAATTGCTTTTCTAGAAAAAATGGAACAAGAAACGGGAATTAAAACCATACCCTTCACTGATATTCCTGTTAAATTTCCTGATGTATCACTAATGGATTTTCATGCTTTTGGACTCTTAAAATCTGCCTTATCCAAATGCCAGCCTACAATGCTTTTTATAATTTGGAAAGCCGTTGAAGAGGAATGGAACAAAATACCTCTTCCGATATTACAAAAAGCATTATTATCATAGAAATTACGATGTAGAATGATAGTTAAGAACAAGGGCTATCAAACTGAACATTTAAAACACGAAATATGAGTGTAAGTTTTTCGGTATACTCCACCAAAATCATCTAAAAAATGTGCGAACACCTTCTGTATATACAAGAAAAGAAAGAAAGAAAAAAAAAACTTACCGAGCTTCAAAATTAAGAACAAGTGGTGGCAATTGCTTATCATCCCCAACTAAAATAAATCGTTTGGCATAGAATAGAGGTCCTAAACAAGCAATCTGATTTATTTGTGATGCTTCATCCACGATGCAGACATCAAATTTCCTTAATTTGAAAATAGCATGATTTACACCCAAGCTAGTAGTAGCAACAACCATCTAGAAACCAATTACAAATAATAAGAAAATAAAATGCATTCTTAAATAAAATATATGTACTTAAAGAAACAATTTTCACTAACATTAAATTATCTTTAAAGAATCAAACAAACAAGATACTTGCAAATATATATTTTATAGCAAATGTTTGTATTTCTTAGTTTAATTATCAAAAATGAAATAAAATAAATTATGTAAAAAAGCAGTAAAAAACTGTCTAAATTAACAGTACTTTGTATATACCTTTTCATATGATAACTTCTACTATCTGGCTGGAAGTTAACCTTTAAAATTTTCCACGCTTCTGAGGGGTCAGTACATTCACTTATTAAACTTTTAAATTCAGTGTCAATATTCAAGTACAAAATTGACATAGCAGCATTCTGCCTTCTTTTAAAGTCTTGCACTGCCTCCTCAGATACCGTTTCACTAACTTTAGGCTTAGTTTCGTTACCAATGACGATATCGTAAGCATTTTTTTCCATGAGTAAAAATTTAATGTCACACTTCCAACCAGAATAGTTAGTTGCATTTAACTTGGTAATTTGAGGTACAATATTATAAGCCATTTTTTTTTTTTTTAAATAGTTACTTAATTATCAATTATACAGAAAACAAGAAAAGAACAACTGGTCAAGTTTAAAAAATGACGCCCTAAAAAAACCGGCCCATAACCAAATATTATAAACTAAAAGTCCATGTTTCAAATAATTTCTATTAAGCAGATTAAATACAGTGGAAACATTAATATTTAAATTTTAAGGGTTTCAATAGAAATAACCCGACCAGTGTTCAACTATTATAACACATTAAAGACCAAAGTTTTAACAAATAAAAACAACTTTATTCAACAAGATATAATGATATATTAAGATTTCAAATTTATAACAAGAACAAGATTACCTCTTACAGGTGTTGAGCCAGGCATATTGATAAACACAATGAAAAGCAGATGACAATACACTTCAAGAAACGTCGCAGAGCCTCCGCGATCGCCTGGTTGATCAGCGGGAAAATACGATGAAGGAATATACTTCCGCGATCGCCCGGTTGATCAGCGAAAGGGAAACAAGACGAAATAACACAAAGTTGAAATGAAGACAATTACGTTCATCCACTATACACTTCAATTTAGAAACTTTCATTTAACTTTTAATTAACTTTTTTTTTTAAAAATTTCAAACTTGAACAAACGCCACTTAAAAAGCGGCTAAACAAATTTAACGTCATTAAACTAGCAAATGTAACGATCTCGCCTCAAAAGGACGTCAATTATTAATTCAATTCAAAACTTCCACCATCCATGAACGACGGAAAATTTAACCTTTAACAAGGAACAATTTAACAAACAAAAACTTAACATATGTAAAATATTAACAACTTAACAACGGCAGCCATCATTTCTTAAAAAAAATGCAATAGCCAAAGAGCATTAATAGCTTAGCTGGAACGATACTATAAGCACATACATCGTTACTTGGCCATCAAGCTACTCACACAACTCATAAACTACTGCTTCATATCTAATTGAAGACTAGCTGGCCATTGCTAAACACTGCCGATAACTGCACTTTAACACACGCATCGCGATCTTTTTATACTGACTGCCAAGTCAAAAATCTACATATAAACAATGCATTACCATTGCCACTCAACAGTCAAAGTCAAAAATACAATTTATCATAACTATTTTAATAGAAGTGGCAACAGCAAAAATTAAGAAAATTATGCAGAGCAAGTTTGGCAACGGCAACAATGTAAACAAAACATCGTTAGTAATGGCGCGATGTAAGTAAAAGATGGCTGACGGAGTTTAAGTAAAGAAAACTTTTAAATTCAAATAAAAGGTAAGTTAACAGTTATATAATAAAGGATAAGCATTTATATTCATAAAATTAACTATTTCCATGTGCGAGGACAATTGATAGATATCAATTTTCACTCAGTCGGAAAAATAAAAATTTCAATAAATACTATTCAACTAATTTTAATTTTCTTAAATTTAACAAAAGTTTCAAATAACACTTTTTTACTTTCTTCTATATGTAATATAGAGAAAGTATTGGATTCGCGAAAATTTTCGACCTCCGTTTTTTGATGGATTTACATGTTTTGGGATGTCTAGATTACGAATTAATAGTTTTTAGAAAATGTCTGTCTGTATCATTTTTTTGTGGACGCTGTATCTCACGAACCAATGAATGAAATTTAACCAAACTTGGTATTTAGTTGCACACTGACATAAACTGGTGCTGGTTAGATTTTGGGATCAATCGCTCAATAGGTGGCGTTGTGATCGCATTTTATGCAAATTTTTAACATGGCAGCATAGGACAAAATTCCGTATAAATGGGCATAAAGAGAGTTATTTTACACTTGTGATTGTAAAATTAATATGAATTATTGATAATAGTAGTAGTTAACTAGGAAAAAAAATTTGTGCATGTGGGGGCATCGGTTCCCCCCCCTGGGGGGGAAGTACCCCCCCGGGGAAGTAAATTTTCAAGATGGGTATCTTTCGAAAGGTCTCATTGATAATAGTAATAGTTAACTGGGAAAAAATTTTTGTGCATGTGGGGGGGGGGGGAAGTACCCACCCGGGGGGGCAAAGTTTCAAGATGGGTATCTTTCGAAAGGTCTCGTCAATACCTTTAAAACGAATGGTTGAACCATAAATCTGTGATAATTTAAACCAAAGTTATCGATTTTTTTTTTACTTTTAACAAAACAAAACTTAGAGAAAAAAAAAAAATCGCAATTTTTTTTTTTTTTTTAACGAAATTTAACCAAACTTGGTATTTAGTTGGTCCCCGACATAAACTGGTGCTGATTATGTTTGGGGATCAATAGCTCAACAGGTGGCGCTGTGATAGCATTTTATCTAAATTTTTAACATGGCAGCATAGGACAAAAATTCGTATAAATGTGCATAATTAGAGTTGTTTTAAACTTGTGATTGTAAAATTAATATGAATTATTGATAATAGTAGTATGTAAATAGGAAAAAAATTTTCTGCATGGGGGGGGGATCGCTTCCCCCCCTAGGGGGGAAATACCCCCCCAGGGGGGGGGGTAAATTTTCACAATGGGTATCTTTCGAAAGATCAGGTTGATAATAGTAGTTAACTAGGAAAAAGTTTTTGTGCATGTGGGGGCATCGGATCCCCCCCGGGGGGGCAAAGTTTCAAGATGGGTATCTTTCGAAAGGTCTCGTCAATACCTTTAAAACGAATGGTTGAACCATAAATCTGTGATAATTTAAACCAAAGTTATCGATTTTTTTTACTTTTAACAAAACAAAACTTCGAAAAAAAAAAAATCGCAATTTTTTTTTTTTTTTTTTAACGAAATTTAACCAAACTTGGTATTTAGTTTGTCCCCGACATTAACTGGTGCTGATTATGTTTGGGGATCAATAGCTCAACAGGTGGTGCTGTGATAGCATTTTATCTAAATTTTTAACATGGCAGCATAGGACAAAAATTCGTATAAATGTGCATAATAAGAGTTGTTTTAAACTTGTGATTGTAAAATTAATATGAATTATTGATAATAGTAGTATGTAACTAGGAAAAAAAATTTCTGCATGGGGGGGCATCGCTTACCCCCCGGGGGGAATAAATTTTCAAGATGGGTATATTTCGAAAGGTCTCGTCAATACCTTTAAAACGAATGGTTGAACTATAAATCTGTGATAATTTAAAACAAAGTTATCAATTTTTTTTTACTTTTAACAAAAAAAAAAAAAAAAAAAAAACTTAGAAAAAAAATCGTCCTTTTTTTTTTTTTTTTTTTTTTTTTTTTAAATATTGTTACTGATTGAATATGTATAGGTAAATATAGAAGAAAGTCTTGTGGTGGCCACAACATACTAGTTTTTTTTTTTTTTTTGTGTGTGTGTGTGTATCAAATAATATTTTGAAGCAGGGGTGCAGAAATGTTCAGACCTCGTAAATTTCCCCAGAACACAGTATAAATTTCCCTCAATAACACAAAAAACAATTTTGTTATACAAAGCCATTTATTTGACGAAATAAGTGTTTAAGAGACACAGTATACAGTGTAACATAAAAATACAGCTGTTAGTTTATATTATAAGCATTTCAAAGTATCAAGTTAGTCTTACATTTTAATTTTTTTCTCAAGAAAATATTCAAAATTTCTCCAGCCTGTTGTAATTACCCCCCCCCCCCTACCTCCCCGGAACCTCATTCGGGTCTTCAGACATTTTGCACTCCTGTTCTGAAGATTCATTTTGTAATTTTATTACATGAGACAGTGATACAATAAAAATCAACCCAGTTAAACATTATACCTTATTATATGCATTTTTGATGAAAAAGTGAAATTAATTTTAGTATGAGCAAAAAATGATCTGGCCAAGAATTAAACCTGTGCCCTATGGCATCATGTATCAATGCTTCACCAACTGAATTACCTAGTAGATAACTGACTTGCATTAATTGTTCATATGAAATAGATTTTTTTTTTTTTTTTTTTTTTTAAACATGTGTTCTATGAATACAGACAGAGACAGTATCTTATGGTGTCACCAAACCATTAATATATTTAGTGATAGAACTCAGATTTGAATCCTGGCCTGGTCACTCTTTTCCGGGGATGGCTAGATTTTGCCCAAAACGAAAAAACCCACTTGAACCCCCCCCCCCCCCCCCAAAAAAAAAAGCCCAAGTGTTTTTTTTCAAAATCCTTGTTTAAAATTGTACTTTTGTCTAACTTACAATAAACACACATATATAAAAAATAAAACAAATATTATATACATTATTAGAACATGAACAAAGAGTTTTTAGAAATATTGGAGATGCTCAAACTGCCGTAAGGTCATTGTGCCTAAATGCGACGTGATTTTTGGTAAGTTTATCGCATTTAGGAAACTTATGACATTTTAGTAAACAAATAATTATGAAAAGAAAGAAAAAATGGTTGAATATTATACTCATAGTTCTAAACTAGTGTTTTGAGTCAATTTTTTTCAAGAAATTAAAAAAATATCAGCAATTTATGAAAATATATACCAGCGTCGCATTTAGGAAATTTGTGTCGCATTTAAGGTACTATATCCTAAATGCGATGTTCACACTCCCTAAATGCGATAATGCATGGGAGTTACTTTAATGTTATTAACACTTTCCAAAGAAGGTTGAAAACTGTTATTAACACATTCCAACAAGGTTGAAAAGTGTTTATGACTTCGGTTTGTCTGTCTGTCTGTCCATCTGTCTGTCTGTCCGTCCGTCTGTCTGTCTGCGCTCTAACTCCCGTAAATATTTATGGAATTTCTTGAAACTGATATATGTTATTCAAGATTACTATTGGACGTTCCCTATTGAAAATGGAGTTCATACCTCTACTAGTTTGTGTACAGGGACACCCGAAAGTATTTCAAAGCATTGTGTTCTATGAGAGGTATTTTTACAAACCATATTTTCTTACCTTTACTGTAGACATATCTTAATGAAATTGCAATATGTTATTAAAGTTTACTATAGGATGTTTTCTGTACAAAATGGAGGAAATATCACCATCGGTTTATGTACAGGGACACTCAAAAGTATTCCAAAGCATCGCGTTCTATGAGAGATATTTCTATAAATCAAATTTTAATAACTTTACTTTCCACGAAGTTTTTGGAAATTTAAATATGGTATTTATATGCACAAAAGAATGCTTTGCACAGAATATAGCATGATTAGCATTAGATTTACAGGGTGGCACAAAAATATCCAGTTACATTAACAGCTATTAAAAAAAATGGCTAGAATTGTACTTTCGTTTACGTTAAGCGTTTTTAACACATTCTAACATTTTTTAAGGGTGAATATGATACCTCTACTGGTTTGTGCACAGGGACACCCGAAAGTATTTCAAAGCATTGTGTTCTATGAGAGGTATTTCTATAAACCATATTTTCATACCTTTATTGTAGACATATTTCAATGAAATTGAAATATGTTATTCAAGATCACTATCGGGCGTTCCCTATTGAAAATGGAGTTTATACCTCTACTGGTTTGTGCACAGGACACCCAAAAGCATTCGAAAGCATTGTGTTCTATGAGAGGTATTTCTATAAACCATATTTTCATACCTTTACTGTAGACATATCTTAATGAAATTGAAATATGTTATTCAAATTCCCTATTGGATGTTTCCTGTATAAAATGGAGGAAATACCACCACCGATTTATATAGAGGGACACTCAAAAGTATTCCAAAGCATTGCGTTCTATTAGAGATATTTCTATAAATCAAATTTTAATAACTTTACTTTCCACGAAGTTTTTGGAAATTTAAATGTGTTATTTATATGCAGAAAAAAATGCTTTGCATAGAATACAGCATGATTAGCATTAGGTTTACAGGGTGTCACAAAAATATCCATTTATATTAAGAGCTACTGATAAAACAATTCTAGAACTGCACTTTCAATTACATTAAGCGTTTTTAACACTTTCTAACATTTTTAAGTGTGAATATGATTTCAGTTTGTGTATCTGTCCATCTGTCTGTTCGTCTGTCTGCCCGCGCTCTAACTCCTGTAAATATTTATGGAATTTCTCGAAACTGATATATTTTATTGATGTTCACTATCGGATGTTCCATATTGAAAATGGAGTGAATATCTCTTCTGGTTTGTGTACAGGGACACCTAAAAGCATTCGAAAGCATTGTGTTTTATGAGTGTTATTTTTATAAACATTATCCCTATAGAATGTTCCCCATTCAAAACGACATTAACAGGTCCTGTACAACTAGTTTGTTTACAGGGACAACAACAAAAAAAAAAAAAAAAAAATGCCAATGCATTACGGTTTAGGACAGAATTTTTTGAAAGTTAAGTCTTTCTACTGCAAAAATCATAAAAATATTGAAATGTATTGTTAATATTCTAAAATAATGTTTTGCATAGAATATGGTATGATTAACTTTCTGATTTAAAGGGCTACACTAAAATATTCAGAGAGATCAAAAGCTGTAATTATAATTTAATGGCTGCATTTTATTTTGCGTTAAGCCTTTTTAACTCTTTCCAAAATGCCTAAGAGTAATTTTAAAATCAATTAGTCTATCTGTATATTTTTCAGTCCTTCTGTCTGTTGTGTGATAACGTTGTAAAGTTTGCGTTGACGCAAACTCCATCTTAACTTAATTAGATCACTAAATGGATAAGTAAGAGAACACAAGACTTGAATTAACAATAACTAAAGTTTATTTGAGCAGATTAATGGGGAGGGTGGCCTGGCAATTAAACTAGCTCAGTCAGTGTATTACTCAATCAATATATATATATCAACAATTAAATTAGATTATCTTAAATATCTCACCCCAGCAAGCAATTGAAGGTGTAGCGACGGTTGCACTCGTAACTCCACTGCTGCGACTTCACTTTCGATCAGAGGATTCCCTACAGATCGAAATTCACTTTCACGAGCGCTAGCAAATACTCGTACTAACACTCATCATGACTTATTCCTCACTCCTCTAAATTTCTACTACTCAATATTCGCCCAAATAAGACTTTCAACAATCCACTATAATACTCCAATATCCACACTATAATATGCTCCGACATCCACTATAATATCCTCCAACATCCACTCCCATCTACTAAAACCATCGCCATTTTATACTTCTTCCTACATCCTCCTCTCTCTTCATTTCAATCCGTCCTTTTAAAATCACTTCTAATTTATCTAACATTCAAAATCTAAGTCTTTCATTGCAGCACCCTGCCGACACAAAGCTAACTCGACCTCAACTTTCGCCGAGTCACTGGCAACGAAGCGATTTAACCGTCCCCACTTTCTACTTTGCTGGATCCAGCTTAATTAAAACAACTGTGGTGACGACCTCACAACGTAGGCAAAGAATATTAAAAGTTATTCGATACAACAATTCCGTATAGTTGGAAGGTGTTACTAATCAATGGGTAATGCATGATATTTCTTTCTTGTTTAAGTCTTAACGTGTTTTCAATTTCTGTATCTATGTGCCTGAATCTCCATTTGTCTATCTGTCCGTGTACCACACTTAGCATCCGGAAATACTTCCTGAATTTTTAAAAAAATATATATGTTGTTCATATTCACTATTGAATGTTCCCAAATAAAAAGGGCATTAATGGGTACTGTACAACATGTTTATGTACAAGAACGCGCAAAAAATGCCAATGCGTTGCGTTTTAGGACATACATTTTTATAATTTACATTTAAAGAACTTTCATACTGTACTTTCAACTGTAAAATTATAAAGAAATTGGCATTTATTGTTAATTTGCTAAAATAATGTTTTGTATAAAATATGATTTTGTTAACCTTCATATTTACAGGGCTACACTGAAATTTTCAGATAGATTAAGGGCTGGAATTACAATCGAAGGGCGACGGTTTCTTTTGTGTTAAGCATTTTTAACACTTTCAAACAGTGTTTAAGAATGATTAGGAATTCAATTAGTCTGTCTGTATGCCTTTCAGAACTACTGTTTGTTTGTTGTGTGATAACGTAGGTACAGAACTTTCAAAGTTATAAGATACAACAATTACGTGCAGTTGGAAAGTGTTAATAATCATTGCGTAATGCAGGATTTTTCGTTCTTTTTTTATAGTTTATAAAATACTTAATACCACATAACTATTTCAAGATAAAATGTTGTGCAACTCTATGTGCAACTCTGCCTTTAACAGTGTGTGTAACTCTTCCTTTATATTAACAGTGTGTGGAACTTTGTGTCTAAATCTGCTGTTTGTTAACAGTGTGTAACTCTTCTTTTTTTTAACAGTGTGTGTGTAATTCTGTGTGTATTGCTGAACTTTTCTAACAGTGTACGTAACGCTATGTGAAACTGTCACTGTGTGTGCAACCCTGTATGCAATTAACAGTGTGTGTGTAGCTCTTCTTTCTTATTAACAGTGTGTGTAACTCCATGTGTAATTTTGTTTTTTATTAACAGTTTTTTTTTTAACATTGTGTGTGTAACACTGTGTGTATCGCTGATTTTTAGCAAAAAACGTGTGTAATTTTACTTATGTGTAACTAACAGTGTGCGTAACCCTGTACGTAATTAAATGTGTGTGTGCAACTCTGCCTTCTTATTAACTCTGTGTGTGTAACTCTGTGTGTAACTCTTTATTAACAGCGCCTTTTTATTAACAGTGCATGTAACTCTGTGTATAATCCTGCCTTTTTATTAGCAGTGTGTGTAATTCAATGTTCATTTTTTTTTTTTTTTTTTTTGAACAATGTGTGTAACTTTGCGTGTATCACTGATTTTTTGCTGTGTATAATTCCGCCTTTTTATTAACAGTGTGTGTAACTCCGTAGGTAAATCTCTTTTTTTTTTGGACAATGTGTGTAACGCTGTGTGTACCGCTAATTTTTTGCTAACAGTGTGTGTGTAACTCTGCATTTTTATTAACAGTTTGTGTGTAATTGTGTGTGTAACTCTGCATTTTTATTAACAGTTTGTGTGTAATTGTGTGTGTAACTTTGCCTTTTTATAACAGAGTGTGTAACTCCGTGTTTAACTCTTCTTTTCTGAGTAGTGTATGTGTAACTCTGATTCCATGAATATTTATGGGAGATAGAGCACGGACAGACAGACAAACCTAAGTCATTAACACTTTTCAACTTTATTGGAAAGTGTTAAAAACATTTAGAAAGTGATAAAAACGCTTATTGTAAACGAAAATGCAATTCAAGCAATTTTCCAACAATACCTCTTAATGTATCTGAATATTTTTGTGTGGCCCTGTAAATATAATGCTAATAATATTGTATTTTATGGAAGGCATTCTTTTGTGCATATGAATAATATATATATATATATATATATATATATATTTACGACTTGTGCAAAGTAAAATCATTAAAATTTGGTGCTTAGAAATACCTTCCATAGAACGCAATGCTTTTAAATACTTTCGGATGTCCCTGTATACAAACCAGTGATGGTATTTACTTCAATTTACATGCGGAATATCCGGCAGTGGACTTAAATGATATATTTCAATTTCATTAAAATTTGTTTAAAGTAAACGTATCAAAATACGGTTTATAGAAATATCTATCATGGAACACAGTGCTTTGGAAAATTTTGGGTGTCCCTGTAGACAAATCAGAAGAGGAATTCCCTCCATTTTCAATAGGGAACATCCGATAGTGAAGTTGAATACGATATATCAGCTTCAAGAAATTCCATGAAAATTTGCAGGAGTTCGACTGCGGACAGACAGACAAACCTTGCGGACAGACACTTTTCAACCTTGCTGGAAAGTGTTAAAAAAAGAACGAAAAATCATGCAGTACGCACTGGTTATTAATACTCTCCAATTGTACGTGCTTGTAATATCGTATAACTTTCAATATTCTTTGCCTGCATTATCAAACAAAGGAGAGAAGCACAGAAAAAATATACATATTGACTAATTCAATTTAAAACCGCTCTCAGACATCGTTGAAGAATGTTAAAAAGGCTTAATGCAAAAGAAAATCCAGCCGTCAGATTATAATTGATCCCTTAATGTATTTGAATATTTTTGTGTAGTCTTGTAAATCTGAAAGTTGATCACATCATATTCTATACAAAACATTATTTTAGAATATTAAAATACATTTCAATTTATTTATAATTTTTACAGTAGAAAGTTATTTAGATGTGATTTATAAAAATGTCTGTCCTAAAACGCAAAGCATTGGAAGTTCCCTGTACACAAACACGTTGTGTAGGACATATTAATGGCATTTTAAATAGGAAACATTCCATAGTGAACTTTAATAACATATATCAATTTTTCAAAATTCTGAAAATATTTAAGAACTCTTGGGACGAGAGCCAGATAGAAAGAGAGACAATCGGACAGAAAGATAACCAAATTAAAATCATATTCGTGCATAAAAATTGTTAGAAAGTGTTAAAAATGCTTATTGTAAAAGAAAATGCAATTACAGCAAATTTTTAATAATAGCTCATAATGTAACTTAATATTTTTATGTGGCCCTGTAAGATTAATACTAATCATACTGTATTTATAAAAAGCATTCCTTTTTGCATATGAATAACATTTTTCAATTTCATTAAGATTTGTGCAAAGTAAAGTTATTAAAATTTGGTTTGCAGAAATACCTCTCATACAACGCAATACTTGTAAGTCTCCCTGTACACAAAACAGTGGTAATATTTTCTCCATTTCACATAGGAAACATCCGATAGCGAACTTGAATAACATATTTCAATTTCATTAAGATTTGTGTAAAGTAACAGTATTAAAATATGGTTTATAGAAATGCCTCTCATAGAAAAAAAAATAGTTTGCAGTACTTTCCGATGCCCCTGTACACAAACCAGTAGAGGTATTCACTCCATTTTTAATAGGGGACATCCGATAGTGAACTTGAAAAACATATATTAGTTTCAAGATATTCCATAAATATTTACCGGAGTTAGAGCGCCGAAAGACAGAGAGATGGGCAGACAAACAGATACACAGATACACAAATTGAAATTATATTCACACTTAAAAATTGTCAGAAAATGTTAAAAACGCTTAATGTAAACGAAAGTGCAATTCCAGCAAACTTTTCTTAATAGCTCTTTATGTATCTGAATATTTTTTTGTTGCTCTGTAAAACTAATACTAAACATACTATATTCTATAGAAAGCAGTCTTTTGTGCATATGAATAACAAATTTCAGTTTCATTAAGCTTTGTGGAAAGCAAAGTTATCAAAATTTGGTTTATAGAAATACTTCTCATATAACGCAATGCTTTGGTATGCTTTCAAGTGTCTCTGTGCCCAAACCAGCGGTGGTATTTACTCCATTTAATATATAAAACATCCGATAGTGAACTTGAATGACATTTCTCAATTTCATTAAGGTTTGTGTACAGTAAAGGTATTAAAATATGGTTTATAGAAATATCTCTCATAGAACACAATGCTTTGTAAAAGGTTTGGGTGCCTCTGTACACAAACCAGTAGAGATATTAACTCCTTTTTCAATAGGGAACATCCGATAGTGAACTTAAATAACATATATCAGTTTCAAGAAATTACATAAATATTTACTGGAGCTAGAGTTCGGACAGACGAACAGACAGATACTTAAATTGAAATTATATTCACAGATGAAAATTGATAGACAATGTTAAAAACGCTTAATGTAAACGAAATTGAAATTATAGCAAATTTTTATGAACAGCTCTTAATGTAACTGAATATTTTTGTGTGGCCCTGTAAATCTAATGCTAATCATGCTATATTCTATGCAAAGCATTCTTTTGTGCATATGAATAACATATTTCAATTTCATTAAACTTTGTGGAAAATAAAGTTATTAAAATTTGGTTTATAGAAATACCTCTCATAGAACGCAATGCTTTGGAGTACTTTCGAGTGTCCCTGTGTACAGACTAGTGGTGGTATTTATTCCATTTTATATATGAAACATCTGATAGTGAACTTGAATAACATGATTCAATTTCACTAAGATTTGTATACAGTTAAGGTATTAAATATGGTTTACAGCAATACCTCTCATAGAATACAGTGCTTTGGAATACTTTCGGGTGTCCCTACAGGAATTAGAGCGCGGACAGACAGACAGACAGAGGGACAGACAAGTCTAAGTCGCTTTTAAACCTTGTTGGAAAGTGTTAAAAAGGAAAAAATGCTTAAACTTCCCTTAATATATCAACTGTAAAATTCGCCGCATTTAAGGGATAAAATTTGTCGCATTTAGGAAAATGGTGTAAACAGACCCTTAAATGCGATAAAAATTTTAAACCCCTCATTTTAAAAAAATGTAGTATTTTTTTTTAATTTTCTTCTGGTAGGTATGAAGGGTATTCAAGCACATGACGTAACAGTGGTTATTTGATCTTGAAAGATGAAAGGATAAAATTACAGTTACTATTTGAAAATATTTTATCGCAATTAGGAAAAGACGTCGGAAAGCCATAATGGACAATGTTTACTGCAAAAGAAAATTCTACTAGAAAAAACCTTTAAAATTTAATGAAAAGTTTCGCGAACTGTTCTTGAAATGTGTATGTTCCATTATGATTTATAAGTTTGTGATTTAAGCATTTAGATTTTCAGTAGAAGAACTTTGTCGCATTTATGGGTTATCGCATTTAGGCACATTGACCTTATAGAAAAAAAATCCTGAAAAATTCCCCAAGAAAAAAAACCCTATAATTATCTTATTAAAACAGAATAAAAAATTATATTAAAAAAAATAAAAGCAAGAAAAAAACAGTTGTTTTTCAGTATAAAGATAAAGAAAACTATAGAACTTGAGGAATGTAAAATAAAAATAAATAAAAATAAAATTTTTAAAAATTTCTGAAAACTTTAACAGTGCAACACTGTTATGTAATGTAGAGGGACAATAATTAAAAATGTTTTATGAAAATTTATTGACTACAAGAAGTTCAATAAGACAACATGAAATACAATAGAGAGCCAAAAATCTGACGAAGTTTGAAATCTGCACAGCTTGTTAGATATAAACATTGAAATTCACATTAATAAGTTACAAAGCTGCAAATCAGAATTTTTGAAAAAGATCTTAAATGTAGATTCTGTACATGCATTTTATGATTACAAATAATAATAATAATATGAAAGACTGCTAGAACAAAGTTACTGATAATGAAATTAATAACAGTATATTAAATTCTTCAAAAAATTATGATGATGATATGAATGAAGTATACAATAACTAATTTTAAAAAATGCTATCTGATGAAATCATAATTGTAAGGAAGAATTCACTTACATTTTTAGAACGATAAATTTGTGTCACAAAACAAGAGCTAATGACTATTTACAATAACCAAAAAAAAAAAAAAAAAAAAAAAATTGCAGTGATACATATATGCATGTTCAAGTGACATTTAAAACAAACTACATGTGCAGAGATTTTAACTAAATATGACAAATAATTTATTGTTTTTGTTTTAGATATATGTAACATAAACATGTGTTCCATAATATTAAAAGGATTGGTATTCCAGTAATGTAAGAATCTTAGGAATGTTGAGGAGTCCACCAGTTAACCAATAATCATTTATTAAGTTGAAGGTACAGTTTTGGCCTGAATGTAGACACCCTGAGCGGATATTCGCTCTAGTTCCACACAGTTACACAACGGTATGATCAGCAGGTGCCCATGAGGTTTTGTTAGCAAGTGTTACATGACAAAACAGCTCTCTCGATCGTTCTGTTTTCGTGTTTTGATCGCCAGAACTCGATTCTAATCGGTTAATAAACTGCTGATTGCCTCATTAGATGAGGTTCCAGGATTAATTAATATGCAGGACTTAACCACAGACACTTGTAAAAAGCACTTGACTCAGCTAATTTTTCCTCTTACAGTTGTACAATATTTTGACTTTAGCGGCCTGTAAAATCTTGTTGGAATGTAACTTTCTCCAAAATGAAAAAAAAAAAAAGATAAATTAGCACTTCTTACCTTTAAAAATTTAACCTGTGTGACAGGATATATTGATAAATCAAATAACAGGAGACTTGGCGTTGGAATAGTAAAACCCGAATAAACTACTATGTCAGAAACACCAAAGAAAAATATTTGAGATGCATACAGCTGTTTAGCTAGCCTTAAGCGAACCGTCTTCAGTGTAAAAAGAATTCTGAATCTGGAGAAGTGCTCGTATATATAGGAGAGGGACCGAATTTAGTTCAACCAATAGGATTACGGAAAAGGTGAGGAGTGTGGCCAATAGGAATTTAGGAATGTGTAGCTGTGTAAACAGCAGAAAAATTAAGAAAATGTGGACTGAATGTAAAATTTCCAACAATCAGACACATAGGGAACAGCGAAATCACAATTTACAAGGCATCTCAAATATTTTTCTTTTGTGTTTCTGACGTAGTAGTTTATTCGGGTTTTAATGATAAAGCACCTATTAAAACAATCAAAAGTATTAAAATAATCAATAAACTGAGACCACTAAACCTTAGATGTAACCACATCAATTAAATATGCCCTCTAATTTGTTAGACAAATAAGAAATATGAAAATAAATGACTATGTATTTCAAAAGCAACTTACTTTTTCTTTCATAAATCTTGAGAATTCTTCAACAGATACAAAGTCCTTGGTCAAATTTTCAAAGCTGTATTTTAAAATTTCAGGATGAATACGATATTTAGGACCAAGTCTGACAAAGTCTGTATGTTCTTTGAGTTTTAAAAGTATATTATCAATAGCAGAATGTGTGTAACTAGTTAGTAAAACAGACATATTTAATTTTAATAGAAGCCTAACTAAAGCAACTATAGTTGAGGTTTTCCCTGAAAATAAATAAAGTAAAATAATTTGTAATATTTTCAGTGATTTTTAGCAAGCAATTTCCTTTATTTGAAGCAGGTAAATAATACTTAATAATGAAACACTACTATTATAACAATCAACAAAAAATAAGAAGATTAAAAAAAAAAAAAAAAAAAAAAAAAAAAAAAGTTTTTTTTTTTTTAAATATTGAGAAGAAATTTTAATTTAATGAGACTGTTAGATTTATATAAATGTAAATTAAAGAAGTGAAATTTTTTTAAGGGCTACTCCCAAATTCAGGGTTAAAAAAAAAAAAACTGTTTTTGAATTTCTTGTAAATTACTTTGTTTTTATAGAATTTTCTCACTTTTAATGTTTAATTTGCCTTATAATACATTAAGACCTTTTCAAAAAACACTTATTATTGGTACATATTAATGCTTTTAATAATAGCCATATGATATATCATTAACAAGTCTCCCCTTGCCATTCAATCTGCATAGACAAGAAGCAGTTTTCAGGGGTTTTGCAGGTTAGGTAGTTTCACCTCTGAAATTATGCTTCAAACATTTCATGTAAAAAAAAAAAAAAAAAAAAAAAAAAAATAGTTTTGCTAATAACAGCATTATTTATAAAAGAGGTATATATTCTAGAAGATTGTGGAAAAGGAAACCAATTAAAGAAAAGCTGAATGAAAGAATCCGAACAATTTCATGAAAATGGAAGTTCAAATATAATTAACATTTATTTAGAGGAACAGTATACTCTAATTATTAGCTACTTCAGGCCATTTCTGGGCAGTTAGTTACTTTAATTCATTTAGTTGTAAACTTTCAAATAAAAGTCTGGTTCCAGATAATTTTGTGATTAGACAAATAAAAAATTTTGATAGTATAAAAAATAGTCATATTACAACTTACAGAATTAAATATAAAATTTATTTCAAAATAAGGTAATTTTTCAGGTGAGAAAATTCATATTCTTAAATGTTGCAATTTCACTACTTTCTCTTGCCCCCAAAAGTGTTAAAACACTGGACTTATTGAGCCCTTGTACCAATGTTTCCACTACGGTAGCATTTTTCGTGAAATGCTAAAAGACTTATCCAAAATGCGAAAATGAAATAACATGTTTTCGCTTTTTTGCTAAAAACAATTTGAAAAAAAAAAAAAAAAATCCATCAGTTCATGCATATAAGGAAAATCAAACGCTGAACTACGCATAAGAATTGAATACAAGAAATCAATTTGTAAATAAACATGAAGCATTTGTAAATGGGCTAATATGAAAGAAAGAAAAATTATAAATTGTAAACCAAAAAGCTTAGAATAGTAATAAACAAATTTCACTTATATTACTTTTTTTTTTTTTTTTGTATGTTATGATTTTATTTTCAGATACAGTATAAGCTTAATGTAGTTTTACATGCTATAGTGATAATTATATCTCCAGAAAAAGAATATAAGTTGTATCTAAGATGTTCATATTGCTTTAAAAAAGTTTATAATATGAAGTAATAATCTAAAAAGTTTAATATTTTTCATGTCTGCCAATAAATGTGTTAAAATATATGCTTGTACTATATTCGAATTGATCTGGTTACAGTGGTAAATACAATTATTAATTAAGTTTAATTTACAAATGAAAATCAAACATATTGAGGCATTTAGAATAATAGGTAAACTGATATTCATTTTTATCTACTGTTTCTGGCATTTTAGCATTTTGCTAAAGCTTTTTATTTGATTTTAGCTTTTTTGCTAAAGAAAATTTTTACTCAGTTTAAACCCTGCCTTGTACAGAGCATTGTATGGTTGTAAGATTCCTGACAGTATTTCTTGTCATATAACTGTTTAGACATATTAATTTATAATACGATAAGTGTAACACTATTGGATAAAAAAATATAAAAAAATTACCAGTTCCAGGCATCCCTTTAATAAGGAAATAGTCTTCAGCCATTAAAGCTTTGAGCACTGCTTTTTGTTGATCTTTATTGAGACATTTTAATATTGCTCTACCCAGTAGTACAATTTGTTTAGAAAGAGACTGTGCATATTTTGGAGTCTGTTTGTCTATAATAAATTTTCGCAGTTTACTAGCTTGATCCTCTGCTTGCATCAGTAGCATCAAGTTATTTCGAACACAGGATGCAGCACTACTTGAAACAATTTTGTCAATGCGAAAAATGACACCTTTCAGTCGATCAAGAGTTCTCAAATTCCTGTTAAAGCAAAGTAAAATTTACACATTACAAAAAGTGTTAAACATATACATTAATTTAACTTTTTGAATATACAGATTTTCCCACAATTTTTTAAACTAATGGAAATCTTTTTGATTGTTGTTAAAATGTACAATACTATATGCACTAAAAATATTTCTCTATAAACAAGGAAATTTTTGTTTTTTAAGCAAGCAACAAGGCACACTTCTGGTTATTTGTTGCTACTTGAAATAATAAACACCTTATTTCAAATTAATTGTATGCTTTCAAAGTAACAGTCAGAAAGGTAAAAACAGATTAAATAAACTTGAACTGCTAAAGGATGCTGGGAAAAATATATAGATTTGTAATAAAAATCACACTTTGAAAAAAAAAAAAAATAAATAAATAAAGTGATGGCTGATGTAAATGGAATTAAATTTAATTATTAATATTAAAGTGGGAGCATCTCAGATGAGATTCTGACTGTATCTAAAATATTTGACAATTTATATATATTAACTTAGATTTAAAAAAATGATTGAATTACATTTACTTAAAACATATACCTAAAAAATATCTTTTATAATAAGTGCACTTACAGCTTATTTTAAAAACCAAATATATTTCGGACGCTCTCGCACCCATCTTCAGTGTGTTCTAGTGATACAACGCACTGAAGATGGGCACGAGAGCGTCCGAAATATATTTGGTTTTTTAAATAAGCCGTAAGTGCACTTCAAACCCAATAAAACATATTTCAACGTATCCGTAACAAAAAAGATCAAATTGATCCAAAAAACACTTCAGGCATTTACAAAATTACTATCAAACTCAATAAAAACATAGTTCAACGTATCCGTAACGAAAAAGATCAAATTGACCCCAAAAAACACTTCAGGCATTTACAAAATTAATTTTAAACATGAAAATGATGAAAGAGGCTGTTACATTGGCATGACTAAACGTTACATTAATGATCGAGAAAAAGAACACTTCGCCGACATAAAATTCAATAGATCCTCTACTGCTCTATCTACCACCCATAAAACTAACCCTATTAGTTTTAATACCGTTAACACCCGAAAAATAGCACCCTATAATAACCACCACTATGCTCTCAAAAGAGAAGCAATTGAAATAGTTACTAACAATTTATCTATTAATGACCATGAGCACAGCATAATACCATCCATATGGCAACAACTGATTAAGAAAAATACCAATTTTGAAGTGAAGAGATTTGAAGATCAGGAAGCGAAGGCTGACCAAAACAGAAGGAGTGTCTCCACAACGCACTGAAGATGGGCACGAGAGCATCCGAAATATATTTGGTTTATTAAATAAGCCGTAAGTGCACTTATAAAGAATATTTTTTAGGTATATGTTTTAAGCAAATGTTTGACAATTTATTTATTACTAGAAGTCATGTTAAAATCTAACACTAATTGAAGTTAAAAGTTTCACTGAACCAGAAACAATCAATCATTTTTCAGTCTATAACTAACAATGGAACCATGGAATATTTTGTCATTAGAAACATTAAAATAAAAAAAACTCATTTTGTAAGATTTGAAGACTATCCAAATCACTATATTCATGTTTTTGTCAAATTGTTTGAGTGTTTTCCTGAAAAATATTCAAGAAACACAACGTATATAACATATTTTAAAATAAAATTTCACTGGATGAATAAAATATACCAGTTTAAATAAAATCACTTTTGTTAAACATTAGCCCATTGACACTAAAACCTTTACTAACATAAGGATCACTTTGATTTTGTTTAATATTTGATGATTGAGTGATGTATAATTTTACTATTCCTCATTTTCACTTTCTGAAAGTAGCAACTATATCTCACAATAAGAAAAAGTATTTCATCCTGCTTAATTTTAGGTGGTTGACTGAAAAGATGACAATACTTTTGTTACAGTTTGAAAGAAACAGTCTTTGTGGGCTAATAAACAGTAGTCATGGACCGTGAGCACTTGGATAACTTCTAGCAGACAAATCAAATTTGCTGTGCTGTATCAAGCTCATCCCAAAAAGCCAGGATTCTGCAAATGACTGCGCAAGAAAGTCAATCAACAGTTGCCGATGCTCAGGGGTCGATCCAGGCAAAATTTGGGTCCCTTTTGCAGCCCCTTCACAAAATTCCACATAGTAAAAAGGGACCCTTCACAAAATTCAAATTCATAAAAAGGGACCCTTCACAAAATTCAAATTTTATAAAATGAGTTCCTTCACAAGATTTTGTTTTTTAAAAATGATCCTTTTATTAAATGTTTTCATATTTACAGTATTATTTTTAATTTATGCCTTAATTTGGCTCAACGGAACTCTATTAACGTGATACTAAACATTACATAAAGTGATTGTAAAAACTGAAGATTTTACACAATATTTTACTTTTTCACAAAAATATTTTATATTTCACAAAAATAAATAAAAATTTCACAAAAATATTTTGTTTTTCACAAAAAAGGGACCCAAAAATTAAAACCTGGATCGATCCCTGCCGATGCTAATATTTAACATTAATTTAAATATATTTAAAAGAAATTATACAACAATCATGCTTTAAGTTATTGGCAACTAGCAACAAAATCATATACATACAGACATGCTAAATTATAATACACTAGGAATATAAATTTTAGCCTTTACACTACTTTAGCTTTCACCTCATACTTTTACAACCTAAACTTTTAAACTTAATTACAGATAAAGAAATCCTTCCTGAATCGATAATTTACTTTACGATGATTTCATTATTTTCTCTCTCTTTCTTCATTCAGTTTAGTAACTTTACAGTTTAGCTGATGATAGACTATGAATTTCATATTTTATAAATACACAAGATATAGCTATGAATTGGTTGCACAAATAAAATAAAAGCTTAAAAATTGTATACTACTGTTTTGGGCCTAACTTACAAGGAAACATTCAAAAGGTGTCATCTTCAAAAACCATTGAAAAAAATATATTTGATTCTACTCTTCATAAAACACCAGAAAATGAAAAAAATTATCGGCTGAAATTAATTACAGTGACCACAAAAAATTATCAAAATTAAGCATATTTGGCGATTTCACACTGCTAGACGATTG
Source organism: Salticus scenicus (assembly GCA_963930645.1). NCBI lineage: Eukaryota > Metazoa > Arthropoda > Arachnida > Araneae > Salticidae > Salticus > Salticus scenicus. Next base: position 42,142,604 of record OZ005650.1, read on the forward strand.
ATTTTGAGTACTTGGCGGAAAAGCAAAACACGGTTCTGTTCATACACGGCAATCTCGGTGCTAGCAAATGTATCGCCTAACAGCTATAAATCGCCAAATATACTTAATTTTGATAATTTTTTGTGGTCGCTGTAATTAATTTCAGCTGATATTTTTTTCATTTTCTGGTGTTTTATGAAGAGTAGAATCAAATATATTTTTTCAATACTTTTAAAAGATGACACCTTTTGAATGTTTCCTTGTTAGAGACATTGCAGAATGTTCACATTTTATATCAATCCAACTTAAATGGCTTTTTTTTTAATGAATTTTTTAAATAATAAAATGTAAAAATAAACAAAAAATAATAAAATGACAAACCTTTCAGTCACTAATTCTATGAAATGTTCTTTAACACTAATAATATAGCCCATTGAAACTGCAACTCCATGAAGATTCTCTTGTATACTAATGGCTACATAATCTCCCTCTTTAAGATGACAACTTTTTAAATCTGGAGATACAGGATTACCCTCACACCGACGAAAAGTATGAATAAAGTAGCCTTCATCTGCTTCTTGTCTAACTGAAACATTTTCATCTAAAAACATATGACTCAAACACATTCCTTGTTTTTCTCTAAAAAGAAAGTATGTCATTATAATTTTAAAATTTAGGTCTTAGAAAATGTTCAATTAAATACATGGGAAAAGAAAGAAAAAGAAAATTATAATCATAAAATTTATGTACTGAGAATGGAATTATTATTTATTTTCTAATCAGTTAATCATTTTAATACTAAAAACAAAAGAAAAAAATTAATAACAGGAGACTTGGCGTTGGAATATTAAAACCCGAATAAACTACTATGTCAGAAACGCCAAAGAAAAATATTTGAGATGCATACAGCTGTTTTGGTAGCTTTAAGCGTACCGTCTTCAGTGAAAAAAGAATTCTGAATCTGGAGAAGTGCTCGTATATATAGGAGAGGGACCGAATTCAGTTCAACCAATAGGATTACAGGAAAGGTGGGGTGTGTGGCCTATAGGAATTTAGGAATATATTCCTAAATTAAGAAAATGTGGACTGAATTTGGAAATTTTACATTCAGTCCACATTTTCTTAATTTTTCTACTGTTTACACAGCTAACATTCCTAAATTCCTATTGGCCACACTCCCCACCTTTCCCGTAATCCTATTGGTTGAACTAAATTCGGTCCCTCTCCTATATATACAAGCACTTCTCCAGATTCAGAATTCTTTTTGCACTGAAGACGGTACACTTAAGGCTACCGAAACAACTGTATGCATCTTAAATATTTTTCTTTGGCGTTTCTGAAGCAGTAGTTTATTCAGGTTTTAAAAAGAAAAAAATTACCTGATAGCCGCATCTTCAGTCCAAAATGCTTTAACTTCGGCAGTAGTAACATTTTCAAGTAACAATAAACGAGACCAATGTAGAAAATAATTAATGTGGCTGTCTGAGAGATGTTTTGTAGACAAGGGGATTAAGGATTTCATAGCATGAGATGGCTCGTATTGTTTTTCATCAGAAAAAATCCTATAAATAAGGAAATTGCACAAACATTCCAATAATTACTCATGCAAAAAACTTATTGAATTCTAATAACGAACAAAATAAACAATAGTAATGGAAGATACATTTCAAAATCTTATAACATTTAAAAATTGAAAGGACTCTTTTTGAGAGGATCTGCTTGTTCTCTAATCTGGTACACAGAAAGTACTGGGTTCAAACCCAGGTTGCACTTGTCCACCTAACCATTCCAAACTCTGTGTGGCTTTCTCTAAAACTAACTTAAAGGAAATCATATGGATTAGGACCCATTACAAAACCCCTCCATTGGAAGGCATTTCACCTAAGCCTAGGTCTCTAGCATAAACAATTGCCTTTATTTCCCAACACACATCTAAAAAGACATCATTTATTAAAAAGTTAAAATTATTTAATTATATCTGAAGCATATTTAATTTCAACTGGAAATACTTTTACTCATTACGTTGGCCATTTTTAGTTTCAACTAATTTCTGTGGTATAAGTCATCTTTCCCTTCACCTTTACTTAAAAAAAATAATACAAAAATAAAGAGGAAAATTACTATTACTGATTTCCAGTTGAAACTAAAAGTTGCCAAGATTAAAGGGGAAATAAAAAAGTACAGCAAAACATTAGTTTTTGGATCAATAAATTAATTTTTTAAATGGGGAGGGGGAGGAAGCTGGCTGTCTAAAAACACATGTTTTACTGCAGTTTATCCTAAGGACAGTCATTAGGCATGCAAATTTTGCTCATTCTCTGTAACAACCCTAATAAAACAGAAATTCATACAGTTCATTATACCAATTCAAAAAATTATAATTGACAGTATAGACTACATTTCAGTTCCTCTCTCAAAATATATATATCTAACATTTAACACAAATTATTTTTAATTCATTCAATGGTAATGTAGTGTACATTAATTCTAAATAAGTATGGGTAAAGTCCTTTATAGTTTTCCTTCTCTCTTTCTCCCCAACCACCCACAAGAAGAACTGAAATTCAGTTCATTCTAACACCGGTAATTTTTTTTAATTTTCATGATATTTGGTTGGGGTTTTCAGTACATTTGGCTAATAAATTATGCAAAAGAAATTTTGTTAACACTCTTGCAGTTGAAAATTATTTAGTGAAAATGTTCATGTTTCATCAGATATTCAATATTTTTATATTCTGATTGTTGCATGTTGTGTCTAATGCAGTGTGTGTCACATTTTCTAAAAATGGCATTGCATTGGGTTTACCTGCATACCCTACTACAATACAACCAGCATATTATATATGTTTAAAAAAGAAAAAAAAGAAGGAAAATATTTTAAAGAAACTTTTATATTTCTATGAATATACATGCTATTTGGACACAAATAAATAGAGATAATTAAAAGAAGCCTTATAATCATATAAAACAGCTACATTGTATTTCTTCAATCATTACTTTTTATAGCGTTATCCCAAAAATTCTGCTTTTTCTTTAGCTTGTTATACTGTTCCCCTTAATGGCTTCACAACACAACTTTTGCTGAAATACCTGATGTATAGCATGTCCTTTGGATAATTCATCAAATATTTTTCTAGATATTTGACAAAATGCCTAAAATCGAAAATGTCTAGTCATTTATGGCAAGGTAGTGTATGTTTAAAAAATGTGTCCTTTTATGTATTGTCAATTATTTTATATTTCTAAATGTTAACCTAGGTGGTCTTTTTAAACCGCTAAATTGTCATTACTCCCAGTGACAGAAAATTTTGTAGATGTCTGCGACAGGTTTTTAAAATTTCATAATCTGTCTGAGAAATTTGCATGTAGTCAGGGGTGAAAATGTTTTACACTCAAAAAGCCTGAAAGATGATAGCAGCAAACTGGGGGAAGGGGGGGGGGAGGGGTTAACAACAGTGGTGATCTCGTGTAACAAATTTTACTACAGAACAATATAGTATAAACAATTATAAAATAATAAGATTAACTCATTCAATTAAATATTTTATAGCAATGTTTGACACAACACAATAAAAATAATTATAAATAATAAAAGTATTAGTTTTAGTTTTGATACAGAAATTTTTATAAGTGAATTTTGAAGTGGAGGAGAAGTTTTGGAGCAGTTTTAAATGAAATTAGCACTTTTCTACTTTCCCGTAGAATCTCAGTAACAGGTAACAGGAGAAAAGAATACACGCATAACGCTGCCTATCAAGGGAGATCTGGGCTCCTTAGGTCGCAGTGGTTAAGCATTGTTTTGTGTGTTCCTACCAAGGCACCTATAGGGGGCTCTAGACTTCCTACCAGAGAGTGTCAAAGACGTCATACATCGAAAGCGCATTATTGTGGGCGAAAAATGTCTGTAAATTGCAGACAACTTTTTATGACTGCAGACAAAAACTGTCTGAAAGTTGCGGGCAATTTTTTTTATTAGTACAGACAAAGAGTGTCCGAAAGTTGCGGACTAATTTTTTTTATTAGTGCAGACAAAAACTGTCTGCAAGCCGTTTTTCTGTGTCCGCGACTATGTCGCCGTGTCACGGCATTTCTGCCACTGGGTCATTACTTAAATGAACTCTATATGTAATGTATGTATGCTTGTATGATTCAAAATTTATTTCCTGTCAAAAATAAAAATTTTAATTTCAAATTTAACCCTAGAAATAAGTTTTACTATTATTGTTTTTTATATATGCATGAAATTACTTGCATTATAATTCATATACAGAATAATTTGTAAAAATTACAAATCACTAAAGAGTCAATAGATTGAAAAAACAGGTCAATAATTTTAGTTGATCTTCCAATAAAGATGTTGTATAGTTTATACTCAAATTAATGGACTTTTTTAATGTGTGGCTTCCAGAATATTTTATCATACTCTGTGCATAAGCTTTTACCCAATGATTACAACTCACCACACAATTTTAAGATAAATAATAATTTGAGAATATTGTATTGTAATAAAAAGATTGAAATAATAATAAAAGTAGCTTACTTCTGATAAACAGTGCAAGGTAAAAGATAAGGGCATTTCTCACAGTTCCTCTTATTGTTGATAGGCTTGGGAAGAACACATTGTTCAATATCATTATAGGCACAATTATTGGATGACACCCATTTATAGACATAAGAAGCAAGTTCATTCCTAAGTTGAATCAAACCTCTTTTTGAATTGTGATTGGTGCTTATTACTTTCATTTCTGCTTTATCTCTTAAATACAAAAGAAGACCATCTGGTGTTTCATTAGAACGTTCTTCCATCATCAATGAATACAGATTGACTTGCCCCATATGTTCAGCTGAATATGTGGGCCTCCCAGTTTTTAATTCAAGAGGCATTATCTACATATACAAAATCAAATTCATTAACTGCACATATTTATTCTTATATTAAAAACTAAACAGACAGTAAAAGTTAAAATCTGAAATTTTGAAACAATGAGCATAACTACCGTAAAATCCCGAAAGTACCCCCCCCCCCATCGAATATAACCCCCTCCCCCTTTTTTTGCTGAAAGTGAAATGTCTCCGTTATCCTGAAAGTACCCCCCCCCTTTTTTTTTCTCCATCCAACAAAGCTACATCCAATCTTCGGGCACACTTACAGTACGTCGGCATTGCAAGTTAAGTTTGGCATTGAATTAAGTTTTAATATTTATATATTATTTCTAATTTAACTAATTTTTCATAAAGTGTCGGATGCACATTATCAATGGAATCATTACGCAGTTTTTTTTTTTACCTAAGTAACCCCTCCATCAAATATAACCTCCCCTCCCTTCTCTTCATTTTTTTTTTTTTGATAATTTTTTTTAAAGAATCTTGATTATAACCCCCCCACCTGAAATTTATCCGTTTTGCTTTTCAAAAAGAGAGGGGTTACTTTTGGGATTTTACGGTACATACATTTTATCTGACTTAGTATAATTAGTACAATTTTGCTTGTGAATGACTAATTTTTTGTTGTAATAATAAACACATAAACACTTTTTTTTTTCTGGATACTGTTAATCAAATCGAATCTTTTTATAAAATTTGAAGTTAGTAAAGCTTTGAGTTCAACGAACAATAAAAATGTATTCTTTGTAAACTAATTATTGAAACTTTTACTTATCATTAGAAAATACCACATTAATGAACTACAACTAATATACTAATTTAATAATTATCCACAATGGTATTTAGTAGGGGTGCAGAATATGTGTGAACGAGCAAATGAGGTTCAGAGGCGGGCGGGGGGAATTTTGACTAACTGAGGAAATTTCAAATATTTTCTCATGAGAAAATAAAAATAAAAGTTGAAATAACAATCTGTTTAAAAAAACAAATTTTCTAATGCTCATAAAATAAACTAACAACAATATTCTCATGTTACAGTGTATACTTATTCTCTCAAAAACACTTATTTCACACAATAAATGGTTTTGCATAATACAGTAGATTCTGGAATTACTTTGACAGAAATTTAAAATGTGTTTAGGGGAAATTTTAAAAGTCTGAATATTTTCTGCATACCTGGAATTTAGTATTTTATAAACACCAATTGAAATTTAGCTTTTACATAATAAAATGCCGATGATAATATATATTTTTTTCTTTTCTTAATTTCTAAATGCAATTCATTAATAGTAATTGAAGGGGAAAAAAACAACTCATAAAGTTGAACAGAAGTCATTTAATGACGTTATTTATAGTTTTCCACTCCTGGTATGTGCATAGCTCATATCAAGGTCTCAACCAAGTTCGTTAATCAGCTTGATTCGATATTTTGTTTTAAAATGGCAGCCAGTAGACAAGAGCAAAAAAAAAAAAAAAAAAAAGAAAATCAAACTACTCTTCTAAATGAGCTTACATTATTCTGACAATGCAAAAAAATTTTGAATTGATAAATTAGCAATTCAAAACAACTTATATTCCTTCAACTCTTTACTGTAAAATACCATTCAAGAACCCCCTCAATCCTCAAAAAAAAAAAAAAAAAAAAAAAAATCAGGATGTATTTGTGGAAGGAGTGGATAAATGGTAAAAATTGGCAAAAATATAAAGATTAAAATGCATTTTCCTGCTGAAATTAAGAAGCATAAAAAGTGATTTGAAAATAAAACATATACATATACTTTTAGTAGCAATGATAAAAAAAAAAGTTAAATACAGTTAATTCTTGGTTAATTGGCATTCAATTAACTGGAAAAAGTCACTTTCAATTAATTGTTTTTAAAGAATTACCACTACTAATTCCTTTTGTTATAGGACGACAATTCACATTAAAAAACAAATCATTTTACCTTACATAAGTCCTAGTTATTCTCACAATGCATTTCAGGCGCTAGCGCACCCGTCATCAGGTGAAATGTGACAGCTCTCTTCACTGTTGTCATCGGGAAACATCGGCTTCGTTTCTTCACTTCTTTTCGTATTGGTGGATCTTTTGATTAGTTGGCTCCATTCCTTTGGGATTCTTGCGTGTTTGCGATCGTTGATAGCCCTGGGGTTAGTAAGGATCTCTAGCGCTTCTCTTTTGAAGGCGTAATTATGATTATTGTAGTGGGCGATTTTATTAGTATGTATGCTGTTAATATCAATTGGGTTATTGAGGTGAGCGGAAGCAAGCGCGGTAGATTGACGGTTGTGTATAAGGTCCGATTTATGTTCTTTTTCGCGGTCTTGGATTTTCCATTTAGTGACACCGATATAGCAAGCACTTGAGTTATTATTGTAGTTGAAATCTATTTTGTAAATCCCGGAAGTGGATCTATTGTCAATTTGGTCTTTATCGTTTCTAATATGTTGAAAAATATTTCTGTTAGGTTTAATTGGAATGTTTATATTGTATTTTTTAGCTTCATTTTTTATTTTAATACTTGCTCCATTGCAGAAAGGGATGGGGGTAGTGAATTTTGGTTTTTCTTTTTGGGCATTATTGATTTTATTAAGGGTTTTAATTCGTTTTTTATATTGAATAAAATCAATATAAAAAACGAATTAAAACCCTTAATAGTGAATTTTGGTTTTTCTTTTTGAGCGTTATTGATTTTATTCGTTTTTTATATTGAATAAAATCAATATAAAAAACAAACTAAAACCCTTAATAAAATCATCAATAACGCCCAAAAAGAAAAACCAAAATTCACTACCCCCATCCCTTTCTGCAACGGAGCAAGTATTAAAATAAAAAATGAAGCTAAAAAATACAATATAAACATTCCAATTAAACCTAACAGAAATATTTTTCAACATATTAGAAACGATAAAGACCAAATTGACAATAGATCCACTTCCGGGATTTACGAAATAGATTTCAACTACAATAATAACTCAAGTGCTTGCTATATCGGTGTCACTAAACGGAAAATCCAAGACCGCGAAAAAGAACATAAATCGGACCTTATACACAACCGTCAATCTACCATGCTTGCTTCCGCTCACCTCAATAACCCAATTGATATTAACAGCATACATACTAATAAAATCGCCCACTACAATAATCATAATTACGCCTTCAAAAGAGAAGCGCTAGAGATCCTTACTAACCCCAGGGCTATCAACGATCGCGAACACGCAAGAATCCCAAAGGAATGGAGCCAACTAATCAAAAGATCCACCAATACGAAAAGAAGTGAAGAAACGAAGCCGATGTTTCCCTATGACAACAGTGAAGAGAGCTGTCACATTTCACCTGATGACGGGTGCGCTAGCGCCTGAAATGCATTGTGAGAATAACTAGGACTTATGTAAGGTAAAATAATTTGTTTTTTAATGTGAATTGTCGTCCTATAACAAAAGGAATTAGTATTATATGCCGATACCGGGCTTAAGAACTTCAAATGAAGTAACTTTTATGTGACATTTATGCACTCCTCTACGGCCGTCTATAATGGGAAATCAACTAGCGGACCTGATCAAGCTGGAACATGCCGTTTTTCAACTAAAGCCTTCCTGACTTCTAATAATTTTTTAACCTTTTAATGTATATACCTTTTAACTTTTTATCTTTTACCTCCTTATATCTTTAATTTTTAGCGTGTTTTATAATTCTTTACAATAATTACTTCGCTTTTAGCTCTTTTAGATTTACTAATGTTTGGCTTCCTTGTGAATTGTTTATAAATTGATTTTGACGTTTATAACGTTTTCAAGTTTTTTTGTTTTTCAATTTTCCTACCCATCACTTAAATATTTTGCATTTACTCTTTCAAATTAATGAAATAAATTTACTCTACGGCGAACCTTTCATCTAGCACGGAATTATTCGCTTTAATCCTTTTACTTCTTAGTTTTGGTTTAAAAAATGTCTCAATCAAACCTCTACGTTCAATTACAGAAAACTGCTAAAAAATTAACACGGGAAACCAATCACCAATCCTTCTTAAAAGATTGTCTCCACTATAAAATCACTCCTAAATTCCTAAAACTAAAAAATCATTATATCAACAAAAACTATAGACACCTCCTTAAACAATTTGAAATAACCATCACAAAGAAAATAATAAAACAAAAATCCGTCGATATTCACAGAATAAAACGCAACTATAGTAAGCTAGAATCGGAACTAAAAGCCACCACCTCAAATGAAGACTTTAAACAAAAAATTGAAAAAATAAAACGCTACAACGAAATTGAACAAGAAATTATAATCAAGAGACATAACAGAAAACTTCAACACTGGTTAAAAAATAAAAAAAACTAAAATCCTAAACCATTCCACCCCCACCCCTTACCCATACCTTAACCTTTCTAATTACCAACCCAATACTCATGAAGACGCACTCTTAAAACTGGGCTCTAAATATATTCTTAATGAAGCAAATAATATTAAAGACACCATCGCACATATCGAAACCGCTATCGAAAGGATTCCCCCCGAAAAACAACAAAATATACGAAATATAGCTATAAAATCCATATCTGAACATAACAATAAATACACCAATACCGCCGACATAAAATGTCTAAAAAATTTGAAAAATAATCAGGATATTGCTATCTTAAAATCTGATAAAACAAACCTTATCACAATATTAAACCGTGCTAACTACAACGAACTTATGCAAGATACGATAAACAAACTAAACGCTGAGAAACTTAAAACCTCCCCATTAAATAAACTAAACGGTAAAATTAAAGATCTACTAAAAACCGGACACTGGCCCCACAACACTCCTCCATCTAATAACAACTTTGCTCCTATTATCCCCCGCCTATTCGCTAAGTATAAAGACCACAAAAATCTTCCCTCCTTACGTCCCATAGTTAACAAATCAGAAGGTCCCACTTATTTTTTAGAACGCTACATGAAAAATATTTATCAATCTCTCCTTCCCCCCTCCGATCTCTCTATAAACTCCAACGAAGTATTCATACAAAAACTTCGCGATATCAATATAAACTCTGATGATCTAATGTTAAGCTTTGATGTTAAAGAACTTTATCCCTCCATAGACACTACTGAAATTGCAAATATTGTTAACGAAAAAATAGTAGAAACATACGGCGATAATAAGGTTAGCGAAACCTTAATCCGGACTAATAATTTACTCCTAAACGAATCATACTTCCAGTTCAATAACAATATCTATAGACAAAAACAAGGCGTTCCCATGGGGTCACCCATCTCAGGGATCCTCGCAGAATTAAAAATGAGACTCATCGAAAACTCCGCCATAAATATTATCAATAAAAGTAAAATCTGGACGTGTTACGTTGACGACGTTTTTACCGTTTTCCCGAAAAATTCCGACACTGATAAAATTCTAAACGATCTCAACAACCTTGATAAAAACATAAAATTCACAATGGAAAACGAAACTAACAACACACTGAACTACCTAGATATTAAAATAACCAAAAATCCAGACAATACAATCGATACTACTGTTTACAGGAAACCAACCGCCAACACCGAAATCATCAATAAACACTGCCATACCCCCCTTCCTTATAAATATGCTGCTATAAGATCTTATATAAACCGCGCGATCCTTATCTGTTCCAATAAAACCCTCCTCAACGAAGAACTTAAATATATTAAAAACATAGCCTATAAAGCAAACTACCCAAAATATCTTATCAATAACCTATATAAAAACGAATTAAAACCCTTAATAAAATCAATAACGCCCAAAAAGAAAAACCAAAATTCACTACCCCCATCCCTTTCTGCAACGGAGCAAGTATTAAAATAAAAAATGAAGCTAAAAAATACAATATAAACATTCCAATTAAACCTAACAGAAATATTTTTCAACATATTAGAAACGATAAAGACCAAATTGACAATAGATCCACTTCCGGGATTTACAAAATAGATTTCAACTACAATAATAACTCAAGTGCTTGCTATATCGGTGTCACTAAACGGAAAATCCAAGAGCGCGAAAAAGAACATAAATCGGACCTTATACACAACCGTCAATCTACCGCGCTTGCTTCCGCTCACCTCAATAACCCAATTGATATTAACAGCATACATACTAATAAAATCGCCCACTACAATAATCATAATTACGCCTTCAAAAGAGAAGCGCTAGAGATCCTTACTAACCCCAGGGCTATCAACGATCGCGAACACGCAAGAATCCCAAAGGAATGGAGCCAACTAATCAAAAGATCCACCAATACGAAAAGAAGTGAAGAAACGAAGCCGATGTTTCCCGATGACAACAGTGAAGAGAGCTGTCACATTTCACCTGATGACGGGTGCGCTAGCGCCTGAAATGCATTGTGAGAATAACTAGGACTTATGTAAGGTAAAATAATTTGTTTTTTAATGTGAATTACCACTATTTTAGGAAGCTTACGTTTTCCAAGTTTAAATAATCAGTGTTTGATTTATTATAAAATAAACTAATGTTCATTTTTATAAAAGCAAATCATAAAAAAGAAATAAATACATACTTAAAAATCTATTTAAAACTTCCTAAATTATACTATAAGTGTAAATTAAAAGACCTACTTGAAAATTTTTTGCAAATTTTTTCGGTGTGGATCCGCACTGAAAAAGTTTGCAAGAATTTCCAAGTAGGCCTTTTACCTTACACTTAAAAGAAATAAACTTAAAAAAAAAAAAAAAGCATCCCATTCAGAAAGAGTCTACTGCTGAGCGGACAGGAGCACTTATTCGGTATTTTTAAAACAAATGAAATTCAAGTGAAATGCAAAGGGGAGGACATTAAGGGAGGACATTTTTGTCATATTTTTTACAGTAATTTAATAATAACACTTAATTTATAATTTTGTATAAAAAGAAAGGATATGCAACCTTAGAAGCAACTTGCTTAGGTGAATAAGCTTTTACAGTCATGTCGATTTTTCCTTTTATGCCATACTTTGGACACCACATATTTTCTTCAATATCTTCAACATTGGTAATGGAAAGATCTGACAGTGTATTTTTTCCTTCAAAGCTGCAATGCTTGTTAATCCAATCGATGATATTAGGAATGTATTTGCAAACTTTCTCCTCGATCTCGCTAGCAGCCGAATCCTGACAACATCTAAAACACAATAAATAAAATTTTAAAAAATGATTAAGAAGACAACATAAATACACACCAGAACCTCAATAACTCAGATTAATATATATTTAATTAAATTCTTTATAATTTCCAAAATGTACATTGCAATACTGAGTGGCATTCCTGTAAGTACAGACATGTAAAAATTATGAAAATAATTTGACTTGTGATTTTTTTTTTTTTTTTTTTTTTTTTTTTAAAGTCATGATATAATTTAAATAAAAAAAAAAAAAAAAAATATTTCATTAGCTGATATGAATAACTTATCTTTTATTCCATAAGAATACTTTAAAGAATACACTAAGGGAACAAAAAAAAAAAAAAAAAAAAAAAAAAGCCGCACTTGAATATTTTTCTTTTCTCTTTCTGCAACAGCCAATTTTATCATTTAAAAAGCAATTTTCGAACAGATTTTATTACATTGTTTTCCATGTACACTTTAGGATTGAGCCCAGTGTGAAAAACAAAATGCAATTGTCTGGAAAATTTTAATTTTAGAAAGCATTTCAAAAATGGCAAGGATAAGGCAATTAACGATGCCACAAAAAGTATTAATTTTAGAATGAAAATCAAAAACTATTTTAATACATCATATGGTAAAATAATTAAATGTGAACAAAATATTGGAGAGATGGTTTTTAGCAAGATATAAAATTTTTTGGCTGTTTAAACTGGAAATTTGGCTTTAGATAACCACGTCGATCACCCAAGCAAGAAGACCATGAGTTAAAAAAACAAATGTTTAAAAAATTGATTTGTATTATTTTCAGAACTTAGAAAAGATAAAAAAAAAAAAAAGTGTATAGCAAAATATCTTTTACAAAAACAGCGGGAACAAATAAATAAAGCAGGTTAAAAAAAAAAACCAGAAGATCTGAAAAAAAAAGCCATTATTAAGGAAAAAAAAAAAAAAAAAAGACTTCAGCTGACCAAAAATTAAAAAAATTATATCAGTTAATTACTGGGAAGAGCTGGTTTTCTCTGATGAGTCAAGTTTAATTTATCTCGAGCTGATGAAAAAAAACTAGTAGGATGACAAACATGTGACTGACTTAATGAAAATTGCACTCTTAAAGTAGTGACACATCCTCCGTACATTATGGTATGGAGGTTATAACCTTTCAAGGAGTCAGGCAAATTTTCATGCTCCAGGGATCAGTTAACTAAAAATAAAGCACGGCCAATAAAAGTGGTACCTGACTGATTATTTTGAAGGTATCTCAGACTTTTCCGCAAAGAGCATTTCAAGATGATAATGCCTCTTGAAATACGCCATCTGTGGTACATTTATTTGATTCTAATTGTTAAAATAACCTATCCACTTCCATGAGCACTTATAATTCTGTATGTAATTATGTCTTTTTCCACTTTAAGTTAAATCCCACAAAGAATATCTTAGAATTTCTTCTTTACCAGATCTGGAAATAGTCCTAATCTCAATCCGCTTGAAAACTTTTAGTCTATAAAAAGGCAGTTAGACCTAGACTTAAAGCTGGGTGGTTCCAAAGAACGAAGCACTGCGACCAGAGGTCTACTGTACAATCCTCAAAAGTCCCTAAAAAAGAAAAAGCGGTTGGAGAGGATGGGGGGGGGGGGGGGGAATTCAAAATTTGTAGCCTAGAACTCTGCAAGAACTAGAAAAAATTATTTATGATATTTGGTTTAGTGAAATTCCTGAGATTTATATTAAAACACTGTATAATACTATGCCATTGCACATCAAAGCAGTAATTCCATATAATGGTGGAATTAACCTAATGCAGAATCAATATACATTTTTATTAAGTAATTGTTTAGATCTAAAAAATAAATAATTTTATTTCATATATGTTTATTTCATATAATAAATCATAACAGAATACAAAGTTTATGTTTATTATATTATTTTTAAAAACAAAGTTTTATGTAGATTTTTATTAAGTACTTTGTAGAGTATAATAAAGCAAATTAATAAATTGAAATTGTACATAGGTACCATTTCATCTCTTTGATATTATGCAAACATGACAGTTTTATTTGTTTCAATCATTAGTTCTGAAGTCATTACAAATAAAAAAGGTATAAGTCCATTTTTCTGCAGTGCGGCTTTTTTTTTAAATGTCCCTTAGTGTATATTTTACTCTTTCTTACAAATTTAAAAAGTATTTATGATTTCTGTTCTTCTGTCTGTCTGTGTTTTCAATTCCATAAATATTATTTTCAGAATTCCATAAAACGCTTTAATATATTTAAGCATCACATTGTTCATACTACATCAAATATTTTTTATCACAGGAAGTGTTGAAAGGGTGACATAACTGAAAATACCTTCACCATTATGTTGTAATGATTTTAATATCCTGAATATTTTTATGTGAACCTGTAAACAAATGTTTAATGTTAATCACCTTATTCTCTATAGAAAATATCTTTTATAATTTCATTTGAAAAACGTATGCTGATTTTGTATGTTTAGCACAGCATAAAAAAATTAGCTCTCAAGAAATACATCTCTTAGTCATATAATATATCTAAAATATTTTGTGAGTCCTTAAGTACAAACCAATTGTACAGTAGGTACTAAAAGGTATATCTGAAAACCTTGACTAATATATATCTATTGAAATTTTATTTTTCCGACTGAGTGAAAATAATGCCTGGACCAGGAGTCGAACCCCGGAACTTTGACTTACAAGGTCAAGGCTCTACCAAATGAGCTATCCAGGCCGACAATCAGTCGGCATTACTCACTCAGACAACCTTTAGGCAGAAACATCTGGTCTATCATGTAGATAGCTCGACAGAAATAAGCTGCAGGTAAAGGAAAACACCATTAAACAATGGGATACAATTTATTAAAATCACACAATCCCAGTCCAGGCATTATTTTCACTCAGTCGGAAAAATAAAATTTCAATAAATATGATTTTCTTCCAATCAGTTGATTGTGTGATTTTAATAAAAAATATATATCTGTTTCAGAGAATTTTAAAAGCTATTTGTGGAAAAGGAAAACATGAATAGACAAATAGATGCACTGAAATTATAAACACTTTTCAAATATTTGTTGTAAAATACTGAAAAAGTCCTTCAAATTCTTCTTAGAGAGTGGAAGATAAATTCTATCATCAAATGAAATCATTCAACTTGAATTATTGCATGCAATGTTTTACTATGCTGTCATATTTAAAATCAGAAAAAAATGGGATGACAACATCACCTGTTGAATGAGCTTATCCCAAATATTAATCAGGACCAGTTTAAGTCAAGGTCCAATCAAATAACAAGTTTCGTTAAACAGGGTTGCTATGCAAATCAGGAGAAAATATTCCTTGAGTCTTCCCTATATGTTTGAAAAGCAAAACCGATGACATGCAATCATCAGGCATGAGAGTGCAGAAAATTAAAAAAAGAGGAAACACACGTGTTCATAAAATTAATTTTAAAAGGAAAATAAAGTGCACGGGGAAAACTATACAATTGTACATTCATAAAATTTATTTCAAATGAAAAATAATGCTCACAGGAAAAAACTATACAAAATATTTTAAAAGCGACAAATTAAACTAAAAGAATAATGCACATCAACACAATAAAACATGTATTTAAAAAAAAAAAAAAAGTTAGCTAGCAATCAACATTTAATCGTTGGCTGGTGGTGGAAAATGGGAAAGAAGGGGGGGGGGGGAGTAGTTCATGAGAGAAATATTAAACACAATTCTACTTCTTTATGGGTTCTAGACAGGGTTGGTTTTTGACGTGACAAGTGTCAAAAACTGGTTTAAACTGTCAAAAACTGGTTTAAACCGTCAAAAACTGTCGAAAACCATATGTCATGTGAAAATTGTAACGAAAAATAATTGTATTCATATTTTTAAGTTGCAATGTACCAATACGTTAACATTGGTTATATATATTTTCCGAAAAAGATAAATGTTTATGCAGGGTTGAAACATTTTAATTTATTCCAGAGCATTTTTAGCCCCGCCTTTATTTCGCGCCATTTTTTTCATAGAAATTTTTCTCCAATATATAATTACAATAAAATAAGAAAAAAAGTGGTGCGAAGTAAAGGTGGGTCTAAATATGCTTCAGAATAAATTAAAATGTTGGCAACCCTGGTTTATGTAGGAAACATATTTATGCATTGTATTAAGAGTAGGGTGAATGTTTATAATTTTTTTTTTTTTTTTTGTAAATTTCAATAAAGCTCCGAAAAATTGCATTTGTGTATGGTAAATTATAGTAATACAATTAAGCATATTAAAAATTCTTTAAAACTGACTAAATTATCCCCCCCCCCCAAAAAAAAAAAAAAAAAAATTAAATGCTTTCTGTTATCTCCCCCCCCCCCAACCTTCTCACTTTGACATCATGCTTTAAAAATATAAACTAAACATATATGTTATTACTTAGTTTGGGAATTCTATGATAGGTTAATTTTTAAAATTATGCTGAATGCTGAAATTTCAATGAAAATTTTTAGCATTTAAATATATATATATATTAAATTAAATCATATCAATGAATCCACAAAATAATATCCAGATATTTTAGAATATATTGTTAAACTTATAATAATGTGAAATCAATATATAAAACTAAAAATTAATTAGGATGCGAGCAATTTTAAAAAGTGAAGGCTATTTACTTATTTTTTACATACAGTTTGAGAAATTTTAATGTATTATTTAATATTGGGTTTCAATGTATTTAATATTACATTCCAATGCATATAAATGCAAATTTTCATACATTTAAGACATTAATTCACAAAAGAGAGATATGCTTTCCATTAACCTCATCATTAAAAATTTAGTTCAACTAATCATGCAATACCTCAAAAATTTTTAATCATAATCATAAAACATGCTATTGATTATAACCCAAAATGAAAAAACATGATGCAATATTGCACAGTAATTTTATTCATTGGGATAAAATACTTACGGCGCCTTTTAATTATCAGTCAGTATATATTTAGAAGAGTATACTTTTTAAAAATAAGACTTTGTAAAATTTTTTATAACTTAAAGTGCAAGAAGTAGTTCACCTTAGAACAAACAAATTTCTATTTTCAAATTTTTGTATTTTGTAAAGGTAATATATATATATATATATATATTTTTACTTACACAGAAATCATTGGCATTCATAAGAAACAGACAGATAATACTCTTCTAAAAATTATTTTTATCATGGGAAACTTATAAACTAACCACTTTTTTTAAGACTACATTATTTTATTTCTCTAAATATGACTACTTCATTGTTAAAATATACCAAGAAATGTAAAATTTGAGGTTTTTGACGAGGTTTTTGACAAAGGGTTTTTGATGTGACAGTTTAAACTGTGGTTTAAACCGTCAAAAACTGTCATGCGTCAAAAACCTGCCAACCCTGGTTCTAGAATATCATAAAGTAAGTTTAAAATTAATATTGTGGATGGATAAATATTCAAAAGTTAAAGGCTTCCCACAGAATGCACTGATCGTCATTGTAGTTTGATTTTAACAAAATAACAAACCGCAGAATTAACGAAAATCGCAAAAAAGCGGAAAATTCTCATGCCTGAATCATACAGCATTAGAATTTAACATGTTTTTACAAGTCAAATGAACATTTCTAGGGTGTATTCATTTTATTAACTTACTATAGTCAGGAAAAACCATATAATTGACTTTTCTTCTTCATTACAAAGCACTAAAACAGAAAAAAAAAAAAAAAAAAGATTTGATTCTGAAGAAATGTTTTTCCGAAAACTTTCAAAATTCCCCGAGTTTTCCAGGCTTTCTCTAAATTCCAGGTACCGTAGCATCTCTGTTAAATTCTGTTTATTTGTTTGAAAGGTTCAGCATCCACAACATTTTATATAAAAAAAAAGTTGAATCATAATATTAATATATCCCAAAACATACAAATACATTGAAAACTGAAGGTAAAAAAATTTCACGATTTCTACAACCATTTTCTTTTGTACATAGAAGAAAATAAAAAGCTACCTGTATAGTAAATTGTCTTAAAAACTTACAAAGCAATTAAGGCTTCCCTTTTCTTCATGACTGATTTAACAATTGACAATATCTCTGCCGGCGTTCTCAAATGATTATTTACACTCTGCAAAGAAATGTAAAACAGATAATAAATAACCTATTTCATATATGGAAAATACAATAAAAAATAAATTTTAAATTATAAACAACAAGCAAGTACAAAATATTTTCTAGTTAATTACATTGTTTGAAATTTCTCTGAAGAATAATGTTGTGCAAACTCATGGAGAGTAAAAAAAAAAAAAAAAAAAAAAGATTAAACTCAAGTTCATCCCAGTGGCTGAAAGTTTTGTAGCTGTCTGCGACAGGCTTTTAAAATTTCATAATCTGTCTGCAAAATTTGCGTTAATCAGGGGTGAAAATGGCTTACACTCAAAAAGCCTGAAAGCTGATTGGGGGAGGGGGTTGGGGCTTAACATCAGTGGTGATCTCGTGCAACAATACACAAATACAATTTTACTGCAGAACAATATAGTATAAACAATTGTGTGTACTCATTCAATTAAATATTTTATAGCAATGTTTGACACAACACAATATAAATAATAAAAGTATTAGTTTTAGTTTTGATACAGAAATTTTTTTTAAGTGAATTGTTATTTGAAAGTTGCAGACAAATTTTTTTTATCAGTGCAGACAAAAACTGTCCGGAAGTCGTTTTTCTGTGTCTGTGACTATGTCGCTGTGTTTCTGCCACTGAGAAGTTCATTATCTAAAAAATGAGTAAGTTTGTACTCAGATCTCTCTGTAAATATTTTCATAAATAATTTATATTTTTGTTAAACATTAATTACCACAAAAGCTTTTGTTAATTTAATCTATTAAAATAGCTTAATTGTAGAAAAACAAATCTATTTAGCAGATATTTCCTAATAGCAGACAACTGTTTTGTGAGGTTTTTTAAATATAAAATTTCTTATACATCTGCTTAATTTTGCAACTGAAAAATTGATGTTTATTACACACCCTGTCTCGTGGCGATTGAAGAATATTTCTCTGACAGTAAAAGTTAAAGAGTTAATTTAAAAAAATAAAAACTATGTTCCAGATTTTTAAGAAATTTTTTTTTAATTTTCTAGTATTTCCTTGATTTTTGGAATTTTTTATGTTTTTCATGTTCTCCAAGTGATGTAGCAAGCCAGATCGTGTTTGTGTTTTAAAATCATTTTCTATTTGCTGTGATCAACCAAAAATCGCTATATATTAGGTGTAAGGAAAAGTTCTGTCGTTTTTGAACATGTGCACTTTTATGGGTTGTCGATTATTGACTGAAACTGGTTTAAACAGTTAAGTTAGAGTATAATTGATGATTTACACACATTTTTTCATAATTTAGTTGGTTTTTTTCAAACTTATAGAACTGTTACCATGGGTGAAGAAAAAGTGCACTTAAGACATTGTATGTTGTACAAGTTTCAAAAAGGGCATAATGTGATGGAGGCAACAAAAAACTTGACTGTGTGGCATGACATGTTTGGAGAGAATGCAGTAACAGCTCGAACATGCCAAAGATGGTTTGTGGAATTTCATTTGGTGACTTTTCTTTGAAAGATGAACCCAGATCAGGAAGGCCATCAGGTGTCAATGACGAAGTGCTACAGTATGATCAGGACAAATTCCACATTAACTTCCAAAGAATTGGGGTTAAAGCTTGGAATTCATCACACTACTGCTTTGGATCACATTAAAAGGCTTGGTTTCATTCCCAAACTCTCTGTTTGGGTGCCACACAATGACAGAACTTTCCCTTACACCTAATACAATCAACCAGTTGATTGCAATCGACTTGTTAGCAATTCCTATTCCTGCCCCCATGTAATCCACACAATACAAAGGCTGACTAAAAAAAAAATTTCTTAAGCTATTAATTTGTCTTGCATCATTAACAAAAGAATAAAAAGATGAAAATTATAGCAATAGAAATACCTTTTGAAAAATGTCATGGACTAGACTTCCAATCATCATAATGTCATTACCAGAAGACCACTGGGGGAGTATATGATTTAAAACAGCCTTCCTCATACAAAATAACGTTGAAACAACAGCTGTGCTTGATATAAGAAAATCAGGATTCACTACAAGGAAGCCTGTTTGATTGTCAATGACATTTTTCTTGGAGTAGGCAGGATTTAATATGTGAACTGTATCCCCTACATTAATTATACTGTCTGCCCTATCAAAATAAAAAAAAATAATAAAGAATATATATAACTTACAAAAAATAATGCTAAAATAACCAAACTATATCTTAAAGGAAAATTTAATTTAAAAAGTTGTCTTTAACAATTGCATTATTAATGATGACTGTATATATATAAAATAGTTACACAAAATATTTTTTCCTGTTATCAATGTCTCAATGACAATATCTAGAATATAAATTACTTTAAAAAAATAAAGTTTTATCTCTGCAATCATTCAAATGTTTTCATTAGTAAAAGCATAAATTTAACTTCTTTCAGTTCTATGAGATATTTTTTAATTTATTTCTTTTGAAAACAATATTCGGAACTTTATATACAATAGCAGTTTTAAGTAATTTGAATATTATAGTTATATATTATCTTGGCATTTTAAGTCTATTTGACATATGCTTGCACAAACATACATTTCTAAAAATTCTAGTATTTAAAAAAAAAAAAAAAAATCCATTCTTATGCTTTTTTGTTGTTGTTGTTGTCTTCACAGAATTAATCAAAAAAAGATATACCGGGCACAGGGGTAATACTACCTAACATGCAAAACACAAGAAATCTGTAACTTATATGCAGAAGGGCTAGCAAAGAGGCATTTATTAACAATATATCATAGGGCTATTATCAAAAGTATTTATTTATTTTATTTAGAAAAATTTTAATACATTATATGTCAAATTAAACACATAAAATGAAAAATTTCCATAAAAACAAAATAATTTAACATAAAATTCAGAGAAAGCAAAATTCAGGGCATTTACCATATCTTTCTCAAAAAATAAGGGACTTAAAGGAAAAAAAAAAAAAAATATTTAAGGGACCTATTTATTTTGTGCATAAATAACAGTAATTATATTATTTATTTAATCTAATGATCCCCCCTACCATGTGTAAGTCGAGTGCAATATAATACCTGAAATCAAATAATTTAAAAATGTATACAGTCAGTGTCAAGTGTACTCATAATATTTTGGTTTTGTTAAGTTTTTTAAAGATAGAAACAGAGTTCCATGAGCTCAAGGAGCTTGGGTGCCTCTCTAATAATTTCTAAGATGGGTTCACTTTATGATGCAAAATAAAATTTTTAAGATTTTACATTTAAAGCTATGTTTATTCTTCTAAATGCATTATTGTCTGTCAAATAATTGTCCTTGAAATTTGCCATTTTAAGTGTGTGTGGATGGGTGAAAGGGGGAAGTCGTATCTACTCAAGAGGCCTAGAGAGTTTTGTCCTTCATTGGGGCCTTTTTAAAGGATTTTAGCCCATATTCATTTAAGTTTTAGAGAAAAACACGAAAATTTTTGAATAGGTAGTCCCACTAGCATGGCATGAGTTTGAATCTGGCATTTTACATCATATCAACCAGCTTTCAGAAGAGAACATTTCAGTCGCTGGTGTGGCATGATGCTTTAAATTCAAGAAAAGTCATACCAACTATAAAATGACATGGCTCTAAGGTCACTTTTTGCACAATAGGACAAATTAAACCGTGATCTACAGAGGTATGCAAAAAAAGTACATCACATGTTTCTATCTGTGTTTTGCACGCAAAACAATAACTATGCTGCATGCAACCAGGGCTATGGAATCTGAGTCAGGCAGCTTTTTGATGGAGTTGGAGCCAGAGTTACTAAAATATGCTGATTCTGACTCCAACTTTTATTAGACAGTTTGAAGTGAAATAAAGCAAATTGTATTTAATTTTAAATTTATAAAACTGATTTTTTTTTTTTTTTTTTTTACTATACATTAATAAATACCTAGTTATTTTCGAGTTTATTGACATGTTAATAATCAATAAACATAGGGAAGGAGGCTGGATATGATATTTGTTGCAGTGATGGTTGGATGTGATATTTTGCAATGAACCAGGTTCCCCAGGCTTCACCTAAGCTTTTTTTTTTTCTTTAATGTTTGGGATTCTGATAATAAATCCACTTTTCATCTGCAATAACTATTCAATGCAAATGATCTTTTCTTTGTTGTCTTTGAAGCTGCTTTTCATATTTTTTTTTTTTTAACATGTCTCTTTTTTTAAATGCATTGGTAATACTCAAATTATGCTTAGTTGGATTCAACAATATCAAGCTCTCATTTAACACTAGGAATGCACCAAATAGCAGTTTTGGCCAAATACTGAATCCTAACAATTCAGCCGAATACCGAATATCCTTCAAACCGAATAGTAGCTATTTGGCTGGCTGATTTACTCTTATATTCAGGTATCAATCTCCTAACTTTAAAAGTAATACCATTTACATTTAGTAATATTTCATTTTTTTAATTATGAAAAATATTATAAAAAGCTACTATTCAGAAACAGTGGATATATAAATGTAGAAAAATATTAGGAAATATTACTACACATAAGTAGTAGTGTAAAACTGAATTCATAGTCAAAGAATATTATTAACTGTTAGGCTTCTTAATAAGCATATAAAATTTCTTAAATAGCAATATATTGTTGCACCCACTCAAGAAAAAAATAAATAATAATAATAATTAATTAATTTAATTAAATTGATAAATAAATAATAATAATGCAACCCAGAAATGGAGCATTTGAGAAAAATCAATTTAAAAATAACAATGTATTGACTAACCAATATTAAAACTGACGCAAATGGATAGAGATATGATGCTTTTCATGTATGTTGGGGCACTTATATGACACGTTGGGGCACTTTTCAATGACAAACTTAAAATTGTTATTTTATGACTTGTCTCATTTTTATTGCCAGATTTGGATGTGATCATTGTTTGAACTCTTGAAATTTCTTAGATGGCAACATTATGTGAATTATGTATGCTCTTTCTTAACTCAACTTTAGAAACATACATCATTAAACTGTTATTGATAAAACAACTTTTGTTAAATATTATTAATTGTTATGATTAAATAATTAATATTCTTTGATGTTACTAGAAACTAGATAAAATAATTAGTATAATCGATTTCTTAATTACTCTGAAAAATCTTAATTTAATGATAATTTAAAATAGCAGAACTTTAAAAAAAATTGAAATTTTATATGTTCAACTAGCTGAATAATTTGATATTCGGCCTAGTTACACAGTTTTAGATTCAGCCAAATCAAATAGTATTTAGTAGTATGGCCGAATAGATATTGAATATTCGGTGCATCCATATTTAACACATTGCATCAAATACTAATGAATACAAGCATCACCATTTTATAATAAATGTAAACAGTAACTAGAGGCATGAACGGAAAGGGTAGAGTCATCTTCAACTACACCTAATATAATAACATTTAATCATAGACTTTCAAGATATACAATACCCCTATCATGATTTCATAGTTCTAGATAAGACTGAAATGAACACGTGGCTTTCTTAAAAAATGTCATTAACAGTGTTCTCATCAGAGGTAAAAATTGGGTGCAAATTGCTCATCCTTGCTGAGAAACAAAGTGAGATTTCTAAAAAGAATGTGAGAACAGAAATATACTTTTAAACAATTCTGAATGTAAATTACTAATTATGTCTAATTTTGCTGCTCATTGGTAAAATTTGTCTTGTGTTTAATCGCATTTAACTGCTTACATATGTCTAATTTTTTCAATGTCGATCACTGAAATGGGCAGTTATTGCACTGTGAACTGATAAAACTTTTTTTTTTTTTTTTTTTTTTTTTTTAATATGGCACAAGATTATTTACCTTAACCCATTAAACATTGCTATCCTACTGAAAATTTTTGAATTTTCACATGTTTTGAGTTTTAATGTGCATTTCTAATCATATGTACTTTAAATAATAATAATAATAATATTTTGTTAGAAAATACGATATGGTTCCAAAGTGGGAGATTTGGCACAAATGAGAGTAAAATAGATGTTGATAAACTGCAAAACCCTTTTTAAATTATTTTTCTTGATCCCTGTTTGTTATAATTTTAGAAAAGGATTGTTTTATTTCATAACCATCTTTTTAAACCCAGGGCTTGCGATGGTGCGCTATAGCACACCATTGACCCTAATTTTAATAGGGATGCATTATTTTTAAAAACATGGGTCCCCAGAACCCATATACATATATATTCTTTAAAAATGTTAAAATTAATTTTCCCAGCTGGAATAACTGACAAAAAATTTTGTTGCACAATTTGTTAAAAGCTCATTTTGAAAATGCTTTTACGCAAGGTTGTACCAAGTTTCGGAGATGTGCACTTATATGACATATAAGCTTAGATGGAAAAGATAAAGCATCAGGTCAACACTTTTTTTTTTTTTTTTTTAATACAGCTTCAAAATTAAAAAAGAAATCGTGAAAAACTTTGTGTTTATGGAAAATAATTAGAAGTTACTTGTCCAAAAACAAAAATGTTATTTATTTCGAAAAAAGTGGCCCCATTTTTCAAAAACTTGACCCATATTTTTCATAGTGATGGGGTCTTTGGACCCCACTTTTCAAAAGGTCAGCGCAAGTCCTGAAACCCCTGCACTCAAATGAGTTATTTTTGGAGATTTTTTTTTTTTTTTTTTTTTTTTGCAATAAGAACAGACAATTTTAAATTGAATAATTAAAAAAAAGTTTACATTACAAACTTTTTGAAAAAATTACCAATGAAATTAGGCACTTCAATATTCAATCTAAAAAATATATTTATCTTAATTACTTGTAGAGAATAAAATTCTTAATCAAATGCTCCTGCAGTGGGAGCTTTGGCACCTAATGGGTTACGGTCGAAAATTGTTTTTCTGGTTTTCATTATAGAAATATGTCTTTTAGCAGCTGATCAGAAAAAATATGTAATTTTTTTATACAAGTTTTCTTTTTTTTTTTTTTTTTCTTTCAAACTGTTTTAAAATCATTCAATTTTTGTATGAAGAGTATTTAAATTTGCTGAATTTTGTGAAAAGTTTTTCATTTCCAGATTGTTGATTTTTATAAATGACCTGCTTTCAGACCAAAAAAGTTTTTTAATCGGTCCCATGAATTTCTCTCAATGTTAAAAATTTTACTTGAGAAAAAAAAAAAAAAAAAAAAAAAAACATGTGATATTCTCAGGATGATGTACTCCAACAGGAATCCTGATTAATAAATATCACCAGGGTTGTTCGGTTTTTTTTCATAGTGGAAAAAACCACTGGAAAAAACCTGGTAAAAACCGTCCCGGACAAAATACCGTTTTGTCCACTATTAATTATTTGCGAGTATTAAATTAAAAATTATCTCTATTCTTTCCATATATATAAAACAATTCTTTATTAATATGTGTATGTGCAGAGCTCGTGAAATACAATCACCTGGTCATAATTGGCAAACAATATTTTTTAACTAGCAATAATGTTTTCAGCTTTAATGTTTTTTTTGTT
This sequence comes from Salticus scenicus, assembly GCA_963930645.1. NCBI lineage: Eukaryota > Metazoa > Arthropoda > Arachnida > Araneae > Salticidae > Salticus > Salticus scenicus. Next base: position 42,168,211 of record OZ005650.1, read on the forward strand.
TTTTTTTAAATATATATTTTGGTGAAAGAATTGGTCCCAGAATTGGGCAATCTTTTGCTGTTTTGATTCCTGCTTTTCTCACCACTTTTTGAGACACTGTGTTGAATTAGGAAATTTACACATCTCCGTGCATGTATCACAATTCGTGTTAAGTTATTGCACTATTTTAGGGAATTGGTTTACACTGTTCCTGTCTGCACATGCTATCGACCTGGTGCTGAATAGTTGTACCTGTGTAATGGTGTATCAATAATGATGTATCAATGCAGATAGTGTATTGGTTTAGTGAAAATAATAAAACCAGTTTCATGATGTTAAATTTAAACAGATGTTTCCTGATGTAAAAAAAAAAAGCAAAAAAATCATTCAAGCCTAATAAAAAATTGGTTTTTATATATAGAATTTTAATTTCTATAGTCAAGTAAATTTTGAAACTGAAAAAAAAAGAAAAAAGGAAAAGAAAACGATGGAGAATATTTTTTACGGGTTACCAGAATTTTTTTTTTTTTTTTTTTTTTTTTTTTTTTGCGACCATTTTTTTTACAAATTCCTGAACCCTGTGTATATAAATATAATAAATTTAAATATTTCAAAATAGACATGAATGATTGAAATAGACATGCAAAGTTAACAATATTTAATAAATAAATATATCTATTTTCCTAAGGGTGGATTAGATGCAAAAGTGATAGTTTATAGTTTCAATTTTAATTCCCCTTTTTTCCCCCTACTGCTTTCAACTACATTGTCATCACCTCTCTCATAGTTGTAAATACCTTTTAAAAATCTGTTATTAAGCATGATGAAATGAATGGTTCACATATCTTTCATGGAATTTTTTACTTTCTGAAAATACATAGGTAAGGAAAGTATTGTAATCATGGCAAAAATTTGACTTTGTAATGTTAGTGTATCAAAATGTTTTGAGATCCCATCAGTTCATTTTTGCTATTTTTACAATGATGTATGTATATCTGAGTAGAGTGAACACAATATTGTCTAAATGCTTTGTCCAAATGAGCTAAAAATTGGTTCATATGTTATAGGTTATCGTAGCACAAACTGTATACATCTTGGAGAATCCAGCACAGTTTTTTTTTTTTTTTTTTTTTCCGGGACACAAATATAAATTCTTTATCATTATAGCCTATGGGCTCAGAAAATTTAAAGTGTGATAGCATCTAAATTCCTTAATCAATTCAGCTGAAAGTTTATATACATGTTATAGGTCACTGTCGAATGAATTGTATAGATTTATTTTGGTGAATCTAGCATTTATAGATTTTTTTTTTACAGGGAAATAACGAAAAATTCTGTAATATTATATAGTCTGAAAATTACTTAAAACATGATGGCGCCTGAATGCCTTATTTGATTGAGCTTTAAATTCATATACAAGTTATGTGTCACACAAACTGTATACATTTTGGTGAATCTAACACTGTTACAGATAATGAAACACTTATTATAATTTTCTCGTTTGTTTATTTAATGACTTCTCTTACTTAATTTTATTTAAACAACAGTGAATTACTTTATGTTCAGAAATTCGACTGGAGTCACTCAACATTTTTATTATTTCTCTTAAAGCTTCTGCATATTTATCAAATTGATTATAAATATATATATATATATACATCTATATATACAGTCATATACATATATGTCAGATTTATATTATTAAAGACATTACTTTTGTGGAAAATAAATAAGTTTTCTATGTGGAAGTAAAATTTAATTTTGTATAATTTTCACCTGGAATTTCTATTACCAAGTAATATTTTTTTTTTTTTTTTTTTTTTTTTGGCAAAATTAAAATAAGAATATAAAATTATCAAATGATTAAGTATGTAAATTTGATTTTTAAAATTCTTGGATAAAAAAAAAAAAAAAAAAAAAAAATGGCATGTTGGTATTGCAAATGAAGTGTTATATAGAAATGAAAGTTTTGCTTTGAAAGGACTTGCGGACATAAATTCATAAAACCATTATATCTACATTCCCTGTGGCAGAAATTTACTATGCTTTCTGCGACAAGCTTCATCAACACCAAAATCTTTCTGCAGGGATAGTTTGTGAAGTTAACATTTAGGAATTCAAAATACATTATTTTTAAATAGTAAATAATATTTAGTATAACCAATGTATTTCTATTTTAACTAGGCACAAATGCATATTTCTGCACTATTGCAAGAAAATACTCTTTTTTTTTTTTTTTTTTTTTTTTTAAGAAAAGTGAAAATAAATCTATTGATCTTAATTGCTTCAGATTTTTTCTTCACATTAATATACAATATTGTTTATAAAATATTCAATGAATTCAAACCATAAAATGCAGTAACACATAAAAACTAATCTACAAATTTAAACCATGAAATGTCTAAATTAAACAATTGTTACAAATACTTTGAAAATTTCATTATTTTTTTTATATTAAACATATATATTTAAATGCACAAATGCACTTATTTCATAAGGTGCAAACCAAACAACATAAAATATAATACAGAACTCAAAATTAAAAGTAAAAATTAATATAGAATACTGAATATCATAATGAAATATAAATAATTTACAACATTTATAGGTTTTGAGATTATTAGAAAGAGGCAAGATAACATTCTAATACACAAAACTCATTTTTTATATTATATTATTCTATACAAAAAGCATAAAGATGTGTATTTGAAATCTAAAAAATATGATTCGACATTAAAGAATTCAGAATGTATAATTATACCATCATTTAAATACATAAAGTAAAACAGAATACAAGATCTAAGTAACACAATTATAGACAAAGCATAGTCGAAATATTTTCGTAAAGATTGAGGCAAGTGAAATATTTAATTTTTAAGGAAATGCTGAAATGGGAAATGTAACAAATTTCATGGATAAAATATATAATAGAAACTAATGATTACATATGAATGAAATAAACAGAAATCAATTAAAAGTAATATTTGATATTGATATCTATACGAATAAGTAAATAAAAATTAAATAAAAGCATTTGCTGTTTAATTAGTATTTATTCAAAACAAGTACTATTAGATAAAATTCCTTTGCTTGCAAAAAAAAAAAAAAAGATATTCAACAAAACCTTTGGTTTGATTTTTATTCAAAATAACTATTTAATTTGCAATATTTCAATTTAAAAAATAAACATTTTTTAAAAATTCAAATGTTTAAAAATGGAATGAACAAGCTGTAGAAATTACTGATACGAGTATTTTTGTAAAATAAATTAATAATTCTTTTAACGACTTTATATGCTTAAACAACAAAATTTAAAGCTAAGAATTTTAATCACAATTAAAATAATGAATGATTAGTAAAGAAAATAATTAGAAAAGTTACCAGTTTTATAACGATATAGTTATTTTAAGATACCCAGTTTTATTATAAGATACCCATTAATATTTTTTGCTAAGATCTTTTACTACATATAAAATGCTAAAAATCAAAGTATTTTTAAGATTAATTTCTTAATTTTCTATTTTTTGAAGCAAGATAAGCATTCAGCTTCATTTTTTATTTTGCGTATAACTACAAACGTTACAAATTTCCCCCATAGTCTTATTTCTGTATATATTTGTGACATGTACAGGAATGGAACACGGGCGCAGAATTCATACCGGAATCCGTTTAAGAAATTTCTCTACCTATAATATCGTTGATTTAAGAAGTAGAAAATTTTCTTACATTGATAGTGGTATGAATTCTGCGCCCGTGTTCCATCCCTGCATGTATTGCATAGTTTGAACCAAACATTAAAATTAATGCATCTTTTAAAAATTTACGTGTATTTACTATTGCACACGTATGCACGCTTCGCATACATAAAAAAAATCACTAAATGAAACTAATTTGTCGTGCGTAAATCAGAAAATTTATGAAAATCGGTACAGCAGCAATCACGCACTTATTTAAACAAAAAAAATCACTGGATGCAGCTATTTTGTTATGCATGAATCTGAAAATGCATGAAATATGAAATTCGGAAAATGGTCGCAAAGTCACATTCTTTCGAAAAAACATCTTTTTGCAATACAATAAATACACACGACACTAGCGGCAGGCGCGGCGCGAAAATAAAGTTTCGAGACACGAAAATGAAGTTAAGGTGTGAAGAGGTTACCAGTGAAAAGTGTCGATACACCGAATTATATCACTGCATCACGAATCGCTAATGCATGCCGTATCAAAGCAGCCCAAGTGAGTTACATCTGCTTTATCTCCTCTCCTTATTTAGGATTGAGGCGATCGTATCTGCAGAAACGAAAATTTTTTCTGTAGAACAGTTTATAAACCATTCTTTGAGTTTCTTTCTTTCTTTCTCTCTTTTTATTTTATTTTATTTATTTATTTTTTTTTTAACACAATGTCAAAATTTATTTGACTTATGTAAAATCTTTCTGCAAGAACATTTCTGTTTCTGCGACATTGTCGCCGTGTTTCTGCCGCGGGGTCTACATTTATGAGAATTTTTTTTTTTTAACCTAGTATAGAAATGTTAAATCAGATATTTCCATGTTCAGTACAAAATAACAAAGAAACAACTTAAATTATTTTTAGATTATAATCGTCTATGTATTAATCAATCATGTCGCTTGTGAAAAACTTTAATATTGAAAATAGTCTCTTTCGAGGGGGGGGGGGGGGGGAACATTATGTATTGAAGATAACTCAACATTATGCATGAAATCTTTTTCTGGCTAAGCAGCCGCGTCTATTTCTTTTGTTTTTAAAGATTTAGATATAGCATTAAATACCTTTTTTTTTCTCTTAATAATCCAGTATGATAATATTATAGTAGTCCACCACAACAGATTTACTTTGTTACATCTACAAACTGTACATTTCCAATGTAATTAGCATTTTCTTCAATTTGTTTTTATTTTTTTAACATGATTAAAATTAAATTACACTTTTCATCAATTAAATTATTAATTTAATAAAATATTTCTATTGCTAAAAGTGCTAATTTAAAGTTAAAACTGCAATTTATTGTTTTAACAGAATACTTTTATGCACTGAACATGTACAGTTCAATGAATTTTATTTTGTCCAGTTCCGTGTGGTTTTTTCCAGTTTTGTCCAGGTTTTTTCCACTTTTGTCCGGCGTCCCGGACTTTTGACACAAAAGTGGACAAAATAACAACCCTGAATATCACACTATTTTTTAATCTTTATACATATAAATCTACACTCACATACAATATCAGGGATCTGTCCAGATTTTTCAGACAGGGTCCTGTTTTTGTGAAATTGTGAAAAATTTCAGACATATTTTTGTGAATTTAAATTTAGTGTGAAAATAAAGTTCTTCCGAACATTTCGGCTAGGATACTCTTTTTGTGAATTTGTGAAAAATGTCATTTTGCAAAATAAAATTGAAATTAATGTTTCACTTTAGACGATGACAACTCACTTTTATAGAACTAAATTTACATATGTGCATAGAAGCCCTTTATAAATTAGCAATTGATTTCAGCTGTTCGGGGAAATACAGCAAAACACATCCGATTATTCAGTCAGCCTGTTCATTCCATGGAAGATTAGTTTTGAAAATGAAACAGATTTATCAAAAATCTGTTTTTAACGGGAAAATTTTTGTGAAGGGTCCTTTTTCAGGATAAACAATTTTGTAAAGGGTCCTGTTTTAGGATAAATAATTTTGTGAAGGGTCCTGTTTTAGGATAAATAATTTTGTGAAGGGTCCTTTTTTTAAGATATTAAATTTTGTGAAGGGTCCTTTAACGGACCCAGGTTTGCCTCTGAACAGACCCCTGAATATGAATAGGATATGGTAATTTTGAAAAATGAATTATTTTATACACATGATATATTTAAATCGAGAGAAAACTACAATATTTTAATGTCAGTTTTACATTACTATGCTAAAGCTATAGTAAGTTTGCAAGTGTTAAAGAACATGTTCAATTAGTATTAAATTTAATAAAAAAAATTAATCAATGAAAAAAGTTTCAAATGTACTCTGTATAATTACAATCATTAAAATTTTTACACAGTTATATACTCCTTTTTCAGAGATAGTAGACACATTCTAATTTAGGCACTTACTTTAGATACTTACCAAAATCCCTTTAAAAAATATTTCCGTGCACTATTAAAATCATTTTTTGGAACAACTACCAAGCATATCTCATTTCTTTCATGATCTTTTTGGAATTCCTTTACTTGAAACTTTAAGCAATTATTTTCTTCTGGCCTAAGGAAGAAAAATAAATTATACAACATTCATTTAGTGACTTTTCAATTTAGAATTATTAAATTAATCAATTGTTGGACACAAATATCAAAATTATGAATTGACTATTAAAAAAAAGTAAAAAAAAAAAAAAAAACTATATTAATTTGCAAAAATATTTATAACAGTCGAAATAACATAGCTATAAAACACTTTGCAAGAAGTTTTATTACAATTACAAATATTTCTGCATTGTTAATTTTATATTAAACTTGATAAATATTTTAAAGTATTGATTCTACAAAACAAAAATAGAAATTGCATCTTAATTTAGATATCTTATTGTTAAATGGCTGAAATAAATATGAAATTTAACTACATTTCTATAATAAAAAAAATACAAAAATTTCTCTTCTAAAAACTGGTAATTTCATTTTCATAATTTATTACATTTTCTGATAAAAGGAAATATAGATTAAAATTTATTCATTTTTGTATAATTATAAAATCATCCTGTTGTTATTCTATATATTTTTTTAAATAAATTACAAATATTAAGTTTTACAATAATTTATCCAATTAATAACGCTATGATACACAGGGTGCAAAACAAAGTCACGAGGAGACCTTTATCTCCGCAACTATCAGTTGCAGACAAATACTTCCGGTTACAAAATGTTTTATAAAAGGTAAGCATTTATGACATTGCATGTTTAAAATTAAAAAATATTTTTTTGGAAAATTACAAAAATTAACTCTTTGCATACTTGCCAACCAATTTTAATAAAAAAAGGGAAGATTTTTGTTGAAAAACCAGAAGATTTCATAAAAAAAGGGAAGATTTTTTTTTTTTTTTTTTTTTTACTTGTTTATTACGTCAAATAGAAAAAAAAAAAAATAAAATAAAATACAGTTTTACAATTTTAATATTTAGAAGCAATCTATAAAAACGTTTTACTATAGATTGATTATACTAAATATATAAAAGTTTTAAATGAAGTTATTCCTCTTCAACATATAAATATCTACAAAACAGAATCTGTAAGAAATTTATTTAACAATAGACAAAAAACTTAGTTAAGTTAAAGTATAACTAATTTTTTAAATAAATAAAATATGATTTTTGTGTATGTACATTAATCATACATATAAAAAAAACAGTAGCAGTAGCTAATTATCAGTTTCAAACATGCATAAAACCAACTAAGTATTAATTTTCTTAAATTGATTTGGAAAAAATTTTCCTACCTGAAAAAATTATTCTTATTTTTTTTTTTCCCATGTTTACGTACATTTGGTATAAATATGACATACAAATATTTAATTTAATTGAGGAAAAATAAACAGATTCATTAAATTCAGCAATAAAGATCTAAAAATAATTACATACGTGAAAAATATTGAGCACTTCCATTGCTTGTTTCTAGAATTGATCATTGATCACAATCCGGGGAAGGGGGGGGGGGGGGGGAGATACAAAAATAATTACAGAGTAAGAAATATTAAACTCTTTCAACTCTACTTCTAGAATCTAATGAAAGAAGTTTAAAATTAATATTATCATTTATGTTGCAGATGATAAAGATTAGGAAACAAAAGACTTCTGCAGAACATTTGATTGCTGATCACTAGTTGGAAATAAATGAAAGGGGGGGGGGGGGTAAAAATAATTACATCAGCAAGAAATATTTAACAATTATATTTCTTTACATGTTCTAGAATCTCATAAAACAAGTTTGAAATGAATATTGACATTCATGTTATGGATGGAAAAAGATTGGGAATCGGGAGTTTTCGTAGAACATTTGGGTTTTCTTTTTAAAACGAACGATATCCGCGACTTTTTTAAAAACGGAAGATTTCATCATCTGTCCGGAAGACCGGAAAATACGTTAAAAAACCGGAAGTCTTCCGGGAAAACCGGAAAAGTTGGCAAGTATGTGTTTATATAGTCCATGGGTCCCTATAGTCATATTTAACCCTCTAAGCATTTGAACTGGATTTTTGTAACACACATAGACACCTTTGAAACGGTTTGAGATTGATTTGTGTAAAGCAAGAATGAAGCTAAAGTAGTCAATAAGATTATTTTTTTAGACAATAAAATTATATTTTAAGTAAAACTGTCATTTGAGGCTACACACTGAGAGGGTTGATAAAAGTTTACACTCATCCTAACAAATTATACAAAAAGTTTCACTTCCTTCTGTATGCTCAAAATTGACCGATTTATTTAGTGTCTAAGTTTGGGATTTTTTCACAATTTCTCGGACTTTATTGAGGATTTTTTTAACAGATTCCTTAATGAAGGACAAAAATGGAAAAATCCCAAACTTTGAAATGAAATTAATCTTGGTCAATTTTAAGCACACAGAAGTGAATTTTTTTTATGTTATAATTTGTTACGAGTGCCATTTTTTATTAAATAAGACTATAGGAACCTGGGAACTGTATAACATTTTTTATAAATTTCAAAAAATTTATTTTTTAAATTTAAATATCCCACATCATAAACGTTTACATTTTTCAAAAACATTTTGTAATTGGAAGTATATATAAAGCCCGAATAAACTATTACGTCAGAAACGCCACAATAAAAATATTTGCAATGCATACAGCTGTATGCATCCGGTAGTAGTCTGCCGTAGTAGTTTATTCGGGCTTTAATATTCCAACGCCAAGTCTCCTGTTATTATTTGGAAGTATATATGTCTCCAACCAATGGTTATGGAGATAAAAGGCCTCCTTGTAACTTTACTTTGCACCCTGTATATAATCGTAATTTAAATACTTACAACATATCATTGCAACCAACAGCCATTTCATGAGAGAAATCATTGCTTAAATTAAAATTCTCTTTTTCATTCTCCCAGAGTTCATCAGTCATCCAAGAAAATGTCTGATCCATATCCTTAGATGCTTTTTGACCAGAATCTTTCATTTGCAAATCATGCTTTTCACCAGCATTGTTCATGTTCATATCACAGGAGTTTGTTAATTTATTACGAATTTCATTGATTGTTAAATTGCTAGAAATTGAGTCTTTATCCTCTGCCTCTAGTTCCAAATTATGTTTTTTAGCATCATTGTTAAAGTTCATATCACAGGAATTTGAAGATTTATTATGATTTCCATTGATTGTTAATGTATTTGCCTCTGCTTGCAAGCCATGCTTTCCACCACCAGTGTTAAGCTTCATTTCACAAGATTTCGACAATTCAGTAAGATTTTTATTTACTGTTAATGTGCTAGGAAGGTCTTTACACCCCACCTCTACTTCCAAGTCATTCTTTTCATTACCATTATTAGTGTTCGCATCACAAGCGCTTGACAATTGATTAATGTTTTCATTGATTATTAATGTGCTAGAGATATCTTTATTCTCTGACTCTTTTTGCAAATGATGCTTTTCACCATCATTGTTAAAATTCCTATCATAAGAGTTTGACAATTTATTAAGATTTTCATTGACTTTTAACATGCTAGAGGGAGCTTTATCCTCTACTCCTACTTGTAAAACATGCTTTTCAAAGTTCATGTCACAAGAGCTTGACAGTCTATTAAGCTTTTCACTGATTGTTAATGTGTTAGAAAGATTTTTACTCTCAGAATTAAGCTTGAGTGAAGCAACTTCTTCACATACTTCCTTCACAAATTGATTATCATGAGACGAAATCGGACTCTCTGATTTACAGGCACCTTCATCAATATCTTGAGATACCATTTCAGGAATATTTTTTTTCTCTGTTTCTTTAAACTTATTTAATAAATTAACTTTTACAGGAGAGGTAATTTTAGCATTTGAGAGAGGAATTACTTCATCAACTTTATTTGTTTTTACAAGAAAGTTGAGTAAAGTAACCTGCTTTACTTTCTGTTTTACCTTCTTATAATCAGGCGAATTTGGCATTCTTTTACGCTTATAACCATTAGCACCATTTTTAAGCACTTTTCTTGACAGTTTGGATGAAGTGACAGAAGCTTTACCAACACGGGCACATAGTTTGTTAGACTGAACATTAGGAGTAGGTGGTATAATATCTTCCACATCAGGTGAATTTTCCATGATTTTACACTAAAAAATAAATAAGATAGTTAGCTATAGAATTAATTGTAGAATAAAACTTATTTAATCATTTTTTTTTTTACTTAAATAAAATTATGCAATATTAATGACTATAGTAATAATTAAAATGAAACCTGGTCAGTTAACAGTGGATTTTCTCCACATAATATTAAATCTATGGGCGTCCATATGCACAACACATTTATATTTTAAAACTGTCTCACAAAAAAAAAAAAAAAAAAGTTTCTGTTTGTGAATCCTTCCCAAAAACTTTTCTTTATTTAACCCTTTTACAATTTTCCCCCCTAAAATATGTATTATTCCTTAACCACATTTTTCACAACCATGGACGCCTCGCCACAAGTGCAGATTAAATGAGTCCAGTGTTAAAATAGGGGTAATAACTCTTAGCGTTGAGAGAAAATAAACATTTAATTAACACCAAATGACAATGTTTACCAAATTCTAATCTGTCTGTCAATTTGACACCCCTCCAAGCCTTTGGACTCATCCTCACTGCTAGTCCTAGGAAACGTAACAGTGGCCGATCCAGGCAAAAATTGGGATCCTTTTGCTGCCCCTTCACAAAATTCAAATCTCTAAAATGGGCCCCTTCAGTGGCAGATTTAAGGGGGAGGCTAAGGGGCTGAAGCCCCCCCCCCCCCCCAAAAAAAAAAAAAAAAAAAAAAACACTGACATTCACAATTGAATATTGCAATTGTAAATATTTTATTGGTCTAGAATAACACTTTGAAAAATCTTAGCAATGAAAAGAAATTAAATTTACTTTTTTATGTTGTTATATTAATAAAAATATGTTTTAATAAATATTTAGTGTTTGAAAATATAACTAAACTTAATCATATTTTTATAAAGTAGTTTCTAGAAGAAATTTATCATTCCCTCATTTTTCTAATTAAAAAAATTAAATACTATTTCAAAAAATTATGAGATACAGTTTGGTTTATATTATTTTTTATTAATTGGTAACATATGTGTACGTACATGCACAAAATTTAAAAAAAAAAAAATTTTGGAGCAATTTTATTCGGGCTAACTTTTTTTTTTTAAGCCCACTTTTCAGAAAATGACCCATAAACATTATTATTGATGTCTTAAACATTAGACTGTATGCAATCAATAGGAAAATTAGTATTATTATTTTACACTTATATCAAAAAGTGTAAAATAATACTTATTTTTCTATTTCTAAGAATAGTGATGTGATAAGTCATCTGCTGTATTCTAGCAAATTATTAATTCAGAATAAGGAAAAGAGAGGAAAGCAAATTTCTTTATTATGTATTAGCTTAAAAATGTGATAAATATACGATAAAGCAACAGTGGCGGATCCAGAACTTGACTTTTGGGTGGGGGGGGGGGGGGCTAAGATTTTTCAAAGTGTTATTCTAGACCAATAAAAAACTTAAAATTGCAATATTCAGTTGTGAATGTCAGTGTTTTAGCCCCCCCCCCTTAAATCCGCCACTATAAAGCAATATTCTTATTGTTATAACATTGAAATTCTAAATTATCAATATGCATGAAAAATAGAGCATTTCTTAATTTCTTCCATAGCTTACAAGTTTTAAGCACAAAAATGTAAAATTCTAATAACAGACAGTTTATTATACAATTGTTCTAGAGAGCCATAATTTATAAAAAATAGCCTTAAGCATTCCAATAGATTACCTTTTCTATTTATATACTTTTCTTCTTTTTTAAGTCATCAATTTAAATTAACAAACTTTTTACAAAATCTTATTTTCAAAAGGGAAGCTATTAAGTATTGATTGCTATTGCTTATTAAAAGCCTATATATGTATTTTATCACATTGAATTAAATCAACTGTTTTTTTTTTTTTTTTTTTTTTTTTTATTCCGTCATGTCTTTTCATTTTTTAAATAATAAAAGGCATGTTTTATGTTTGAAAATTTGAAAGACATAGGGTAAGTGCACCAGTGATTGACACTTTTAGAGCAATCTCTTTTGTTTTTAATGTTCTAGTCATCAGAAAATATTTTTAGAAACATTAAGTATAGTACATATGGCATGAAAGACATTCAGAACAGTAGTGGTCAGTGGCGAATACAGAACTTACCTTTTGGTGGGGATGGGGGGGGGTCTAAGATTTTTCAAGGTGTTATTTCAAATCAAAGAAAAGTTTACAATTATAATAGTCAATTGTGAATGTCAGTACTTTTTTTTTTTTTTTTTTTGGGGGGGGGGGGGGGGGGGGTTTAAATCCGCCACTGATTCAGAACTACATATATGTTAAAATATATACATTTGATAACAATTATTATTTTTATGAATTTTTATTTGACACCCACTCAATTTTCCAGTAATTGACACTGCCAGTTTTTCATTTTATCAGTAATTGGCCCCCTATGTTCCAGTGTCTGACACTGCTAGTTATTCATTTTACCACAGTTTAGCATCCTATGCTCTAGTGTTTGACATAAAATGTTAAAATTCTTATATGTAAAATATATGATTTTATTATTTTTCTTATTCATTACATATTTCGGGATAGATGTCAATTACTGGAGCACATAACCTATTTCAGTTTCAAAATTTTGAGAAGTTTAGAAAGAGAGACATATTCACTAAATTTTTAAAATTGCATTCTATAATTGATATAAAAATAATCGTTTTAATTTAAAAAAATGATGTGTATTAATACATTTTTCTAACATAATTTAATATTAGTTCAAGATAACTTCAAAATATACATTTTTTTTTTTTTTTTTTACGCATAGCTTTCTTTAGACTGTTTTTGACAGTTTAAACTTGAAAACCAGTTTTTGACACTTGTCAAGTCAAACATCAATAATCCTTTGTAAATATTTATATTTATTTAAAGTAGTATATTTTTTCTAAAAATATTTAATAAGGAAGATAAATGCACATTGATAAAATTTTCATAAATACTTACACTATATTAAAATAATAAAAACTGCATTATTTATTTATTTGTTCAGTTTCTTTTCGAATTACTTTAAAGAAAAATTATTTTTTGTGAAAATATGTCTTCATTTTGAGTTACAAGTTTAAATTAAACTGAAAACTGTAAATGCTATGAAGAAATACATTAGAATAAAAAATAAATGAGCCTGTAGTTTAAAAAACACTCATAATGAGAAAATAAAGTAATAAAAATCAGCGCTATACACAAAAATAATAAACAAACAATTTTTCTTTTCGCGCGCTGCCGGCCGCGCTTGTTTTGGAAACAAAACAGGTGATCTTTAAACGGTTAAAGTTAAATTACGAATATCAGAATAATTCATGGAGTGGTTGAAGCTTTAGGCTCCCTATAGAGTTCTAACAGATGACGTCACGAGCATGTTTGCTGAGGGACAGTTGACCCCACTGACCCATTTTATCATTGTGGAATAGTGTTACAAATTTATTGTAACACAGTGTTGTTAATGTATTTGTAAAAGCATAAAACAATTCGACTACTCCGCTTCCAAAGACATGGAAAAATTAGCATTGTCCTTCAGCAAAGTACGGTTGCTAAGAAAAAAGTCACGTGGTTGTTAGAACTCTATTGAATTGGAGGAGCTCTAGTTGAAGCTACAGTACAGCGTCTAAAATAAACAGTGTGGCAATCGCCTATAACCGTGATGTTAAAATAATGCTACAAAAATTAAGCTTCCCCAGATGTCTCTGTGGTCGAAGCTATTGCTCAAATCGAAGACCTGATTGGCTTTTCCCAGTTTCGTCAGCTCAATCACGTGATCTAAGTACGTAATTAACCAATAGTGAGTCTCGGTTTTGATGACGGGGCACTAGCTTAGGGTTACTAGTTGTCCTCATTTTCTGAGGACAGTCCTCATTTTTTAAGTACTGTCCTCAGTTGATTTCAATAGCTCTCATATCCTCATTTGTCCTCATTTTCGGCCGATTGTTCTCATTTGTCCTCATTTTTCAATAATTTCCTTCTTTACTTAAAATTTCAACATTAGAGATGCTACTGACCTTATTAATTTGCAATACTGATTCTACAACTCAACACAACGTAAAAAAAACACGATTTCTTGATTCATTATGTTTATTTTTAAACCATTTCCAACACTATTACATCCCTCGTGGAGGATCAAAATTGTTATGGCACGTCTCCGGACCACCTCTCAGGGTGTCCCAGACCGTCACAAATTGCCCATTGCATTTTTATATTGGAAGATTTTAATCTTTACAACATTCGAAAAAAAAAAAAAAAAAAAAAGCTGAATTTGCGTAAAAGTAAAACAAAAAAGGTATTTAAAAATGTAACATGAAGCTGGAAGTTATTTTATTACTAATTAGATTTTATAACTAACTAAATTTAAATGACATTTTAAATGGAAAAGCATTTTTTAGCAAGATTGAAAACTGGCTAATCAGGGATAGGAGCTGAACACAGATTACCTTGTTAACATCTCATGATTTTTTGCTCTCCTCAAGTGAGTAAATAGTACTACTCGAAGGTCATCATAATAAGTCAGTTTGTAGATCAATTCTTATTCCTAGCCTAGCCAGTTTTTGAAATTCTTCAGATTGCCTTTTCCTTTTAAAATGTTATTTATTGGATCATTTCCATTTGAAGTAGTTATGATTTCGTTTATACTAAAAACTTGGTCTATGCAACAGTAACAGTTGTATTTAATATAGTTTATAAAGGTATTAATAGAAGCAGATATAAAATACTAATTTGGTACGTTCGTGTCAACCAGATATCAGAAATTAATATTTACAGCATAGCATACCATTATATAATAGGAAGGGAAATATAACGTGTACGAGTTTATGATAATGTTTATTATAAATTTAATAATACTTATGTAAATATTTTTTTATAATGTTTATCGTATAAGTTCATAAGTAGTATATATTTATCATAGTGACGATTAATGGCGGCAAATGGGGTAAATATAAGCTAATTTTGCACTATATTTTATGTCCTCAGAAACGTCGTCATTTTTAAAGAAGACTGTCCTCATTTTTCTCATGGAAATGAGGACATTGCATAATTTGTCTTCATTTTGCATTAAAATCTGGTCGCCCTACACTAGCTTCGATTACAATGACATCTGGTGCATCAGGCATTTTGTTGCCTTAGGGTTGCCGCATGTGCCCAGCGCGTTTCTCTGATAAACAAACCACAAACATTTTTTTTATCGTCTTACGTAACTTTAGAGTAACTTATTTTATTATATTTCATAATTTTAGCTAAGTAAACGATGATATAGAAGCAAGGGCGTATCCAGAAAAAAATTTCGGAGGGGGCCCAACTTTCGCTAAGATGTTGGTCATGCACCCGCACATGTGCACACCAAGAGTGTGTCCGCTAGAGTTTGCCCCCCCCCCCAATCACCTTAACTTAAAAAAATATATAAAAATTATTACCTTAAGCTTCTTATCTAGGCATAGTAAAATGGTTATGCGCTATAAATAAGATCAGTTACAATGCCGCATGTCGGTAAACAATGGAATTAATGTTCCTAAAGTCGGAAATGGCAAGAAAAGACTTAATGATAATAATAATTCTAAAAAGTGCCTTGGGCTTAAAACTGATGGAACTAGTCCTTTAAAATGCACAAGTCTCTGCTAGAGAGTTCTATAATCCGTGATGTTGTAAACCACTGACAAATGGAGAAACTCGCCAAAAACTGGACTCACGGTAGTCCGGTTAATAAAGAGTCGAGCTCGTGATTGAAGGATTGAGTGATCGATACTGGAGCCATCCAAATACTGTCATGTAGATTAATGGTATCAGTTGCACGGAAAATCTGTTGTATCCTCCATGTTTTGTAAATGTAATAGCTCGGGTATACTGAAATTGGGAAAACATTTTCTCCGTGGAGGTTTTAAGTTGTGATGGCACGATTCCGGATTACCCTAGAAATAAATTCTAGACCGTTGCTATGCTGTCTGTCTAGCTTTAGTGCAATGTTAAGTCCATTCAAATTGAACATACCAAAAACTGGCTGACGTCATAATTCAGTGGTACGGCGCAAGATTTATGTGCCATGCACAACCATGTTTCAAATACTTTTCGTTTTTTTTTTTAGGTATAGCTTCTTTTTAATACAGCCGAGATGTACCTTTTCCATAAAAAGGGAAATCTAGTGCAGCTATGCTATCTGCTGGTCAATATACGCAAAAATCTAATCAGAAAATTTATATCTAAGTGTCCAAAAAATAGTCTTATGGTGTTCAATGCATCTAAAAACATGTAAATACATTGAAAACTGGGAATTTAAAAGTTTCCGATTCGAATACTTTTTTCTCTTGTTTTGTGTGTAGAAGAAAATAATATATATATGTGGTTTTCTAATTAGATAATATTCCTTGCTTTAGGTCATATTATTGGAAACATGAGGACCTGTGTGCTAGCGTCCACTAAACCTAGACATATTACATGTCTATGTTTAGCGAACACATTGAGGTCTTCTCATATGATTTACCGTTTATCGTGTCTTCTACAGACCCTGGGGCCATGGTCATACGCATTGTAGTTGCTAAAAATCTTCTGGCATGGCGTACATATCGAACTATCTAGCATTTCTATATGTACCCACGGTGTGTATCAACCAGGTGTCTCATGTGACACAGCGTATCTTCAACTGTGGCTGCAAGTCATTTTTGGTTATCATTTGGAAAGTGAACAGTGAAGCGATGGCACATCGTCGCGTTCTACATCAGATTCAGATATGTCTGCTTTGTGACGATCGTAACAAAGATGTTTACATAACGTGTTGGTTTTTTAAGGCCTGTCAAGGCAGTAGATAGCACAGCCACTTATTTTACTTGCATCTCAGCTCACACCCACTTTTGTTTTACGACCGTCTTAGATCTCTTCAGATATTTGTCGAACTCAGGGAGTCTTAGCTCCAACATTATGCATATATATATATATATTTTAAGTTTTCCCTCTTCCCTTTTACTTGACCTAGGGTGCGAGCTGTGGTTTATACCAATGTAGGTACAATACCTTACTTCTTCTTTCGAACGCAGGGAGCTGCAATTACTTTTCTGACATTTTGTTGACCAATAATTGTTGTATTGCTCGGAGCTGTACAATCTCATGCGATTGATTTTTCTCCCTGAGAGATTCGTTGTGGTAATCCTTCTGATTCCTTATGCGAATGTTATTTAGTTATAGGTGCATGGTGACAGATGACGGTAGTGGTGTGATAGTTTGAACGATGCTGATGACGCATGGCAACAGATGGTGGCTTTTTCTGCAAGTGGGTTTAACACTTCGGTTTCATTTTGGAAAACAAGGAAAACTGATACCGAATTTCTTTGACAGAACCGGTGAACCGCATGTAGCCACTAGAGTCTGGTCCAGTCAAAGCTCAGTCTGGTTTGGGAATCTGGACATTCGTCTGAAATTCTGCCTCTCTACAAATATGAATACTGAATGCTGTACTCTATGGTGTGATTACTGGCATTTTTGCTTTCAGTAGGATTAGATAGTACTATCTTTCATCACATGTCTTTCTGTAAAGTAGACTTTATATTGACTGTTTTATGTTAGAAAGGAAGGAAGGAAGGTATACTACGGAATGGAAAGTATACTACGTGCATAACTGACAAAACCAGAAGTTCCATATGCAACTGTGATCTTTGTTAATGACGAATCTTTTGTCTCACAAGGAATTAAAACGCTATTTCTGGCAACAGAAGTGTTTAAAAGAAAGGAGACACATTACAGTGTTCAACAATAAGTACCATAAAGTTCTCTTTTTAGTGTTTTTTACAAAATGCTAATATGCATTTCGGTAATTTGGACTTTACAAGACAGAAAATTGCTGATAAATAAGGTTTCACAAGCAAACAAACTAACAACAACAAAAAAAAAGATATTGTGGAGAAAAAATTCATTTTTTTTTTTTTTTTTTTTTTTTTTTAATTTTTTTTATCTGGTCAGTAGAACATGAAAAAAGTTATCTCAGAAAATTTCGGGGGAGGGGGGGGGGGCTCGAGCCCCCAGAGCCCCCCTCTGTATACGTCCCCGCATGGAAGTTTGTTTAGCGATAAACTGCTATAATCATTCAAGAAGTGAATATAAAGTGTTCACAGACCTTCTATTACTGTGTATTTGAGTTTTGGCGACATTTTGTAAAAGAAAAAGAAACCGCCCTAACAACACATAAGATATCTTTAGAATAAAATGACATCCTGAGAATGTACTGTGAAAAAAATGTGTTTTTAGGAATATTATTGTTGCTTATTGCTCTTATCTTGACCGGATTAGCATCAGATTAAGATTTCTTGAAATCATTAGTGAAGCGATAAGGCCGCCAAGCGGGAATGCTGTCCTCTTCGGAGGCAAAAAAATGGCGGTGATGCGCCGGCCTATTATTTTATTTAGGGGCTCTACATCTGGAGACAGGCTTAATTTTTTTGGTACAATTTTATTTGCCGCTTTCCACACTGTTAATTCTGACGCTGTAGTGTCGTTGAAGCTAAGCGAATGTGTTTGAGATTTAAAATCCTTACTCAATGACGTCATTCACTGCGAAGATTTTTAAAAAAGTAGAATAATCTGTACAGTCAGCAGCAAAAGTATCCGAGCATTAGCAAAATAACTTTTTTTATAAATAAAAAAATAAGACTACTGAACTAAAAAACTTCTTTTCAAGTGTCTAATGAAATATTTTAGCCCAAATAAGTAGAAAATAAATGGATTTAATAAATTTGAAAATGTAGGCAGGTTATTAATTTCATATTGCTCTTTGGACACTTATACAATTGATTATATATGTACAGTCGGTAACAAAAGTGTCCGAACACTAGAAAAAATTCCTATGTGAAAAAAGTACACTTCATACGGTTCTGTTAAATAAATCCTTATCGAATCATGTTGACTGACTAAGAAGAAGATTCGACAAGGATTTATTTAACAAAACCGTATGAAGTGTACTTTTTTTACACAGGAATTTTTGCTAGTGTTCGAGCATTTTTGTTACCGACTGTAGTTATTGAATTTGTGCTCTTTCAACACCAACGACCCTTAGTAAACGTCCAGGAATTGATTTATATAGATTTATTATGGTTTTCTTATTGAACTATGGTTTTCTTATTGCACATCTCTCTAAAGCACGAATCAGTTTTTTCCGGTCATCGTATTGTTTATCTCAGTACACAACCTCCTCCATTAGTTTCCACACATTCTCGAAAATCTACAGATCGGGGATACACGCGGGCCAGTCTAAGATAGCAATTTTATTGAACTTCAGGTAATCTAGCACTTTTTTACAGTGTGGATACTCGCATTGTTTTGCTGCAAAATCCATTTATTCTGGCCAAATTGTCCGTGACGCAACGGAATACAGATGGTACACCGGTCTTCAAACCATTTAAGGTTGTTATATTTGCCTTCAATTACCTTTATCACGAGAATACCAAAGATGGCCTGGAGATAGGACCTAAAATCAAAACATTACCACCACGTATTTGACGCTTTACTCGATGCGGTGCGATGACGCTATCGCCTCTATGTTCGATGGATGAACTGACGTTGTTGGGTTAGATTCTAATGGTGCAAAAGTGTTTTTCATCCGTGAAAAACATTTGCTTAAAGTCCGAGGCATGAACCTATAAAGAGAATATTATTATGTAACTTCATGGTCCGAGGATTCGACAATGTGTTTGCGAGCGAATTTGGGATATTCTTCCCAGTGTCTCGGTGCAAACGGCAGTTGTTTCTTGATTCTTTCGTAGCTAAAGTCTTGTTTAGCTAGCGTTCGATAAATAGTTCAGCGTGAGGCTATGATACCGGTTTTATTCTTTATGATGCAGCTACTGACTAGTTCATTTTGCTGCATTAATTGACGTGCCGTTCTCTTATTTCTGCTTTTATCACGGACAGAAAAATATTTAGGACGTCTGGTCTTCTTCCCTGTTTTCCAGTTCCTGTTCTTGAGTACCTTGGTTGTACTCTTGGAAACACTTGCTTGGTTGGTTGGAGGATTAATGCCGATTGACTCCTTATGTGTCCTAGGCCTATAGGGGGAATGCCCTCCGTGGGGGTCTTTCTAAGGGGTCCTAGCCCGTATTTACGCGAGTTTCGGAGGAAACCACGGAAAACTCCGAACGGCTAGGTCGATGAGCGCGACCTGGGATCGAACCCGGCACCTCCCATCTACCAGCTTTGAGCGCAGAACCGCTCGGCCGCTGGAACACTTGCTTGGATGACTGTTTTCCTGAGACTTTTAAGCAGGCCTTACAACTTGATGATTTCAGCACGTTTCTCTACAGTGATCATCCTTGACGCCTTTAAGTTACTACACGCTTATTGAACCACCTGTAAGCTATACAACTGATAACGGAGCACTTGCCCTCACATAAAATATTTCAAAAACTCTTATTGGTAGCCAAAGTTTATACCATCTCGTTTTCACGTTTTTCTTTATAAACTTTATTCTTTTTACGATAATATGGTAATTTCGTATGTCATATTATTGTTTTATCGTTTTATTTTGCATAGAATAACTTTTTATTAATAATATGCGCCGAGATTCAGGTGGTAGCCAAAGATATGTCTAGTGGTGAATAAGCAACTCCAGCGAACTCATTTTGAAGACAAGAAATCAAGCTAATATATTTCATACTAAGTTTTTCTCTTTTAGAAACAATTTAGTTTCTATGGTATTTTACCACTTAGTTGTTAGAGTATTTGTTTTCTTCATTCATCGTAAATATATTTGAAGAGAATTACTCTAAAAATTAAGTGGTGTAGGAAAAGGGGCGGTACTAACATTTTGCCGGATTTGGTTGACAGCTCTGTTTTATGAATCTTTAGATTAACAACACTTTTATCAAACTATTTACAAACATAAAAGTTGGACTTCATACAAGCTTGGTCGTTTGTTGCTATTTGCTATAATCCAGAAAGCTCTGAAAGAAAACAGAAATGAGTTTGGTAAAGAGTTAAAGGCTGCAAGGTTTGCTTCGTACATGAATGCAGCCATAGAAGAGAAAATCATGACAGATCTTTCCCTAGATGCAGAAAGGCTGTGCCTGGAATCGGAGCTTCCTCGGAAAAGAACTGTGTTTTGAGTAAAAAAGAATACACAGTGATTCATCAGAGGATACTTCATTAAGTCAAGTGTAGAGGAGAAGTTTAGGGTCAGAGTATTTTGTAAATCATGGATGAAATAAATCAGAGCATGAACATGAGGTTTCCTGATCAAAAGAACTTGTATTTAGACCTTGCATGTTTCGATCCACGCAGAATTTCCTTGTTCAAGAAAGATGGAATACCAAAGATTTCCTTTGATAAAGTTTGCTCGGTGATTGACAAAGCAAAACTCAAAGAGAAGTTAATCTCTCTAGCTGCTGTTTGACCACAGATAAACTCTGAAATACCTGAACGTTATGAAATGCAACCAAAAGTAGATTCTCACACTGAAGAGTCTAAAGGTGAGAAAAGAAGCTCCTATAAGGTGAGAGAAGAATGCAAAATCTGTAATTAATAAATGTGTGTATAAGGTTATATTTGACTAGCAGGCAATGCCCGCTTCGCTGGTCCCTATTTTTAAATGAATGACTATAATTACTGAATTCTCAAAATTGCATTAATTGCATTAACTCACGTGAAAAAAACAGAGAAACAAAATCTGATTAGGAAAAATGTCGCACCGGGTTCTCACTGCCTTCGGAAAAAATTCCCAAAATGCTCTAACTCTTATTTCTATTATTTTCCCCCTTCGCCTTCCCTCCCGCATATCCTAATAATTTTACAAATTCGAAAATGAATTCAATCGATTTGTATCAAAAACCTCTATGCACCAGTTTAGAACGATCTATCTCTATTTTTATTTTTTTGCCCCTCCGCTCCCCCCTTCCCGCCTCTCCCAATAATTTAAAAAATTCGAAAATATCCGCAAGCGATTCGTAGGTATCGAAAACCTCTATTCACCAATTTTGAATGATCTAATTATATTATATTTTTTTTTTGCCCCTCCGCCCCCCCACCCAACTTCCCGGTCCTCCTGATAACTTTACACTTTCAAAAATATCCCCATTCGACTTGCAGGCCTCTAAAACCTATCTGTACTAATTTTGAACGGCCTAACTGTGTTTCTATTTGTTTTTGCCCATAGCCTCCCCTTACTGCCTCCCCCTTCCCACCCCTCCTAATAATTTTACATATTCGAAAATATCCGCAATCGATTTGTAAGTATCGAAAATCTCTATATACCAATTTTGAACGATCTAACTCTATTTTTATTTTTTTGCCCTCCCTCTCCCCTCCCCCTTCCCGGCCATCCTAATAACTTTACACTTTCAAAAATATCCCCATTGGACTTGCAGGCCTCTAAAACCTATTTGTACCAATTTTTAACGGCCTAACTGTGTTTCTATTTGTTTTTGCCCCATAGCCCCCCTTACCGCCCCACCCCCTACCCGCCCTCCTAAAAATTTTACAAATTCAAAAATATCCGCAATCGATTTGTAAGTATCGAAAACCTCTATGTACCAATTTTGAACTATCTGACACTATTTTTATTTCCCCCCCCTCCCCCCTTCTCGCCCCTCCTAATAACTTTACACAATCGAAAATATCCCCATTCGACTTGCAGGCCTTTAAAACCTATCTGTACCAATTTTGAACGGCCTAACTGTATTTCTATTTGTTTTTGCTACATAGCCCCCCCCCCTTGCTGCCCCACCTGGGGGCTGAATTTCTAAATTTCCAGAAATTGGTTTTTAGATAGTTGCATTAGCTATATTTTAGAGCAAAATTTTTACGTATATCTATTTTTTTTTGTTTGAGATATATAGGATTATGCGAAATCACGTTTTACGCATGTGAAATCACGTTTTGCCCCCCCCCCCGCCCCCCCTTGGGGACCGAATTTTGAAAATTCCAGAAATTGGTTTTTAGACATTTGTATTAGCTATATTTTAAAGCAAAAATTTTACGGATATCTGTCTTTTTGTTTGAGATATGAAGGATTTTGTGAAATCTCGTTTTGCCCCCCTTCCCCCCTTGGGGGGCGAATTTTGTAAAATCGCTTCTTAGTGGATGCCTACGTCATAGAAAGAACATTGTCACAAAATTTTATGCTTCTAGGTCCAGGGGTTTGGTCTGGGCGATGATGAATCACCCCCTCACTCAGTCAGGAAGTACACTTTTATATAGACTACAACATGTATTCGGTTTTATATAGAGGAACTTCATAAAGTGTATAAGCCTTTTTCTTCGTAACCATTCGTCGCAAACATATACTTCCAATTGAAAAATGTTTTAAAAAATATAAGCATTTATGACATCGCATGTTTAATTAAAAAAAATATATATATATACTTTATTTTAATTTGCAAAAATGAACTTTTTTCACAGTCTCCAGGTGCCTATCCGCGATTGTAATGAAATGCTCGCCCTCTGGTGGGCTAAGGTGAAATTACAATAAACATGCTTTAATTCGGCTTTCATTAAGCCGCCATTGCATGCCGATGTTTAGTTTCACATATATTTATTGAATAAAAATGAATAAATCCGCTAAAAAAGATAACACATACTGTTGTGTGCTCCAGTGTAACTCCAAAGGACCAAGAAATCCAGAATTAAGCTTCCGTTTATTTCCAAATGACAAATTTAAAATTTCAGTTGCTTCGGCTAATAGAAGTAAAGAATTAATCAGATGATTTGAAACTAATATTTGTTCAACTTCAGTTAAAAATCTACTTCCGATCGAACTTTGAATAAACTGAATTATTTTTTTTCCAAAAGCAATCAATTTTCCATGATGTAATGGCAGAGAAATTCTAGTAAGAATATTAAGTAGAATAACAAAAAGAACAATAATAAATACACGTGGCTATAATATTTACTAACAACAAAAACTGAAAAAGCGCCATCTATCGATCATTACAAACGCGGATAGCCATATTTAGTAAAAGTTGACACTTACCAATGACCTAACAAATATAAGACAAGAAGTTTCACATCAGTGCATATAAAATTGAACGGGATTTTTTTTTTTTTTTTTTCAATGTTTGAGATTTTTCTACATTTTTTCGGTCGTCATTAAAAGAACGGTTAAAAAAATCGTTAATAAAGCCCGAGACAATGCGAAAAAATTGCAAACATTAAAACTATATATCTCGTTCAATGTTAGGCGCACAGATACGTGGAACTTTTTATGTTATATTTGTTAGGAAGAGTGTTAACTTTTAGTAAATATAACTATAAGGACCTGGAAACAATGTAAAATGATTTATTTTTTTAAGTTTAAACATGTCAAATCAAAAATACTTATATTTTAAGACGTTTTGTAAATAACGCTGGAAATATACGTCTGCCACTAATACCAATGGTTGCGGAAATAAAGATCTCCTCGCAACTTGTGAAATATTCCTAACATTTTGACCCTTCATTAATGTTTCACTTTAGTATAAAAGTTATGAGCAAAATTGTAACTGTAGTTGAGATTAAACTTCATTGCTTTTTCGAACTCTTCACTTATTGCTTGAAAACTTTGCATACACATTTATATAAAAAAGATATTCACTATTTTTAAAATATGTAAAACATATATATATTAATTTCTTCAAATATATTTTTAAAAACTAAATAAAGGCATTTTTACTAAATACCAATTAATTTGCTAGCTATCCTTTATACAGGGGAGGGGGGGCGGGGTGCCGAATGCGATCGACAATTCAGAGGGAGGCACCAAAAGAACGAAAATTACCGTAGAATATAGGGTTGCAAGCAAAACATGATTACCAAAAAGGCACAGGAAGCACAAGCTTCCTCTTAAAATTTAAGAGGGGGCCTCAAAAAGACTGAAAACAGGTCTCGAATTTTCAGTTTCAGATTTTCACATAAAGAATTATTTTTATATTTTGTTTGCTTGAAAACTTTGCATACACATTTATATAAAAAAGATATTCACTATTTTTAAAATATGTAAAACATATATATATATATATATATTAATTTCTTCAAATATTTTTTAAAAAACTAAATAAAGGCATTTTTACTAAATATCAAGCAAGAGGGTTGCAAGCAAAACATGATTACCAAAAAGGCACAGGAAGCACAAGCTTCCTCTTAAAATTTAAGAGGGGGGCCTCAAAAAGACTGAAAACAGGTCTCGAATTTTCAGTTTCAGATTTTCACATAAAGAATTATTTTTATATTTATTTTATTTATATTATTTTATTTATTCGAAAGCTTGCTTAAGTGTTCATTGTTTTGGCAAAGTTCTATTATTTAACCTCATAAAAGATCTGAATAAATACTCTGTTAACCAATCATATACGATCTTGATGAGAGACATATTGAATACAAAATAGCTATAAACTAAGGTCACTGCTTTTTTGGTCTGTAATATATTTATATGGCACTATACATAAGGGAAAGGAACTTTAATTTAAATTATTTTAAGACATACATGGTACTTAAATTTTTAACATTAACAAGTTTGTTTCTATGTGTGTAAAAATTTGAAAACTTTCTGAAAATGAAAATGGGCTCTAAAATTATACCGAGTTTCCATTAACTCCAGAGATTAACCAGGCCCTGGTCGCAATCCTCATTTAGTGGAAGAAAATCGCAAAAGTGACAAAACGAATGTGCTGATTTGAAACATTGCGGCTCGTACCGGAATTTCCTGTTCGTACGAAGGGGGAAAAAAAAGCAGCGAACAAGTTTTCATTATTGTATATTTCAGAATTTGAGTGCGTTAAACTTCATTCAGAAACAATATGCCAGATTACACGAGCGAAGAATACGCGATTACTCATTTGATTTACGGTCAAGCAGGTGGCAATAGACGTCTAGCACAGAAGATGTACCAAAAGCAAAATTCGAGTGTCCGTATCATACCATCTTCATGAATATGTATCAACTACTGCAGGAGGCAATAATCTTTCCAAGTAACAAGGCGAAATGTAGGACAAGAACGCAATGTGAGAATACCTAGAACAGAAAACCAAGTATTGAAAAGTTTTACCGATCCCCCGCCGATCGGTTGCAGCTGAACTGGTATTTGGCACGAAAGCGTCGATCCCCCGACGATCGGTTGCAGCTGAACTGGTATTTGGTACGAAAGCGTGTGGAAGGTTATAGGTTCGGAACAGATGGACCTTTTTCACGTACAGAGGGTCCGTCCAACTTCAATCCGATTTTGATTACCCTTTTGAGTCGAATTCGTACAGTCGGTAACAAAAATGTCCGAACACTAGCAAAAATTCCTATGTAAAAAAAAGTACACTTCATACGGTTTTGTTAAATAAATCCTTGTCGAATCCTCTTCTTAGTCAGTCTAAGAACATGATTCGATAAGGATTTATTTAACAGAACCGTATGAAGTGTACTTTTTTTACATAGGAATTTTTGCTAGTGTTCGGACACTTTCTTTACCGACTGTACGCTGGATACTTAATACCATGGAGAATAATTTACTGTTTGTCCCGCCACTGTTGTATTCACAGATAAAGTTTGCTGCACAAAAAGTATCCCCCACAGCACTCTCTCGTGGAAAGTGCAATACAGATTCAGTATTAACATCTGGACAAAATTTCTTGGAGATTATCTGTTGCGACCGTATCTTCAGATTCCTAAATGCCTCAAGGCGCAAAGTGCTTTATTTTATTTCTACAATAAGTCCTACAATAAGTCCTATTTCTACAATAAGTCCTACAATAAGTCCTAGCAAGGAATACTGGTTATTGTGAGCCAGAACCTGTGGTTCATACACGATGGTTCACGAGCACACTTTTCGAGTGTAAGGCGTAACCACTTTAATGTTACATATCCCGGAAGGTGGATTGGATATGGCGGATTTGTTGCTTGGACTTCCTGCTTCCTCGAGTTCAATCCCTTAGATTTCTTCTTCTGGGTCCATCGGAAATCGCTTATTTTTATAAGTTTATGGATACAATGGCGGATTTCACAGTAAGGAACGTCGTCGCTTCAGCAGATATCACCAGCACATTAGGTTTGTTGGAACATGGTGCTCAGAGGTTTGCTCGTTGGTGTCGGCTGTGCAATGTCCATCGAAGCCTCAATTACGAAAAATTTCTTGTAGTCTTCTTTTTGACACTGAATTGCAATGCATTGTCTATAATGTAATCACGCTTTACCTCAAAAAATGTTTTCTACCTATTATTAGCTCTTTTTGTTTCACTCGGCATCACACTCTTCATGATTATTTTTGCGATTTTCCTCCACTAAATGAAGTTTGTGATCCCATATTTTATGGTAATTTTTCATCCTCCCGATGAAAAATTCTATATCACTCCTTTGAGTTGACAGTCGGATTACGCAACACTCTGTATAAATGTGTGTGCAAAATTTTAAAACAATAGTTGAAGGAGTTTTTTCAAAATCTTGTGAATAAAAAAAAAAAAAAAAAAAAATTAGTATATGCAAATGTAATAAAGCTCTATCATAACACGAATTACAATATTGTTCATAACTTTTGAAGCAGTGGGCGTAGAATCATGAATGAAGCGTCAAAATGTACATAATAGTTCATATACCAACATATATAATTTCCAAATAATTTATTTATTGTTAAAGCCTCCACAATCTCTTAAATAATGAATAATATCAGTAGTAATAAAAAGAATCCAAATTTTATTTGATCCAATGTAAAGAAAAACCTATTCATTCATTTGTGTAAATATTTATTTGAAAATGCGTAAATACATAATATGGAGCTGCTATTATTATAAAAGTAGAATCGATAATAATGGAGAAGATGGCTTTAGGTGGAGAAGAAGGCAGAAGCTGGAGAAGATGATGCTCAAGATGGTCGATGATGAAAAAGAAGATACAAATAGAAGATACATTATCCAACAGGGAAGAAGAAGCTCAAGACATATCAATTGGTGTTCATTAGTAATTAATAAAAGTCACATTTCAGGTAAAATAAAAGTCACATATCAGGTAAAAAAAAATGTCACGTCCGGGTAAAAAAGTCATGAATATCAGGGTTCTTATGCTGAAGATGTTATAGCATTAAAAATAAAAAACGATCCATAAACAGCGGCTTGATGTTAAAAGTTACTTTTCTTTTTGAAAAGAGTTTTCTTCAATCTTTGAGAAAATGACAATCTAAAAAATAAAAAATAATAATCATAAGGTTTTTATTTTTATTTTTTTATTTATTTTATTTTTTTATAATATACAATATTTAAGAGTATTAATTTGAATTTATTAAATAAGGAATTATAAAAATAGAATACTTTTGGTGTAAAATTTTTGTCCCGGGAGGTCTATGGGGACGCTAGGGAGGGCAAATCTAAATTTTCAAATGGGAAGATATATCTTGGGATATATCCCTGAAAATATCTCTTCAAGACGACGAATTTGATAAAAACAGTTTTGTCCAGCTATGATTATTAAAGGAGATACAGGAGTATAAAGTTCACATTTCAAAACTCGAAAAACTCATGTTTCTTCTTTAATAATCGTCGCAGAATAAAACTATTTATATTAAATTCATTGTCTAAAAAAGATGTTTCCAGGGATGTATCCTAATTTACACCTTCCTATTTAAAATTTATAATTTGCCTTCCCTAGTGCACCCCCTCTAACTCCCAAGCAGAAAATTTCGTCACCCAAAGATTTCCCCCTAGAATTCATTGAGCAAGTGTTTCGCCATTTTTCAAAATTCTGTCGCATTTCCGTGATAGGAGAGGATGTGGGACTTTTGGCGAACTCTGTATATGGTGTCCAAATCAAATGTCTTTAACTTGAGACTTATACTTAACAGAATGTTAATACGTATATGATAAATATAAAATCAGATTACAGGGCTCGCAAGTTAAAAAAAAAAAAAAAAAAAAAAACATTGCACTTCTTTGTAAATTTCCAGTACTCTTTTTGTACGCTTTCTACACACTTTCTGTATACTTTCTATACACTTTCTGTTTGCTTCAAGTTTTGAGAAAAAGAAATTGTTACTTTTTAATGCTCTTATTATCAGGCGAATTTTTTTTTATTACTTATTCGAAACATTCTTTACACTGTTATCACGGACTTATATTCTGCGTGTCATAGAACAACCTATTCCTTCTCCTGCGGTAATGTTATAATTTCGTTCGAGACATTTCATTTGGTCACCCTATATATATGATCCATCTTTAGAAGAAGACGAAACGGATCTATACAGAAATAAGTTAACTTGAAATATTTCTTTTTTAAACCCATCTAGTAATTCAGAAAGAACACAGGAAGCTTTGAAATGTAAGACCTTTCTAAACAATTACCATAAACTGCACAAAAAAAAAAAAAAAAAAAAAGAAAAAGAAGAGAGAAACATAATTTTTAAAACAATGCGCGAAAACAAACCTAACATAAATAATAAACAATAAAACATAAACAAATTTAAAGTGAGTTCTATATTTTTATAATGTTTATTTACAAATTTCTAAGTTTTCATTTAGCACATAGCTTTCTTTTTCTTTACTTAATATTCTAATTTTACTCTAAAGGATTTTTTTTTTTCCTAAGAAAATTTAAAAGATTTCACAGATTACTATGTTAATTTTGTATGATACATCATTGTACCATTAAATTGGGAGCAATATTCCGAATTGCATCGAGCGATGGAACTAATATTGGCTTGATAAATCTCTATACATGTTTTTGTTATTAATTTTATAAAGGATTTTTATTTAAATTTTGCATGATTGTAATATTACGAACTCAAAAGATAGAGACAAATTATTTCGGAAATAGGCTTTTAACTTTTATAACATAAAATTCGAATTCGTACTCAATTTTCTAAATTAAACTCTATATTTAACTAGATATATGCATATCTTAAAAAGAATCATTTCTGTATTTGTGTGTGGTATTAATTTTAGCTAAATAAATTACTGCAGTTCTCTTCCTTTGCTGTATTTTTGATTTAACTACATGTTAGTGAATTTAAATTCGTCCAAGTAACAAATTCGAGTCGCAGAATGTCCCGTCAACGATTCGAATGCCCCAAAACCTACCCTTACAACACTTCAGTGTATTTATCTTAACTATTTTCACTGAGAAAAAAAATATACCACCTTCATCTAGAATGAATAAGTGGTCATTTTCTAAATCCCTAAACTAGAAATATAGATTTCCGAGCTATACGCATACGGCATGCCAATAAACTGAATAGACGAAATGATCGAGAATTTCTAGTCCACACGTTTCTAGATGGTGAAACAATATTCTGAATCTTTTGTATTGCGAGAAATTCTCGCTTGATTTTCTAGAATTGGGTAATAAACCAAGATTATAGTTGATAAAACTTGTCTCTTGTATTCGCACTTATTTGCAGAGATTTTTTAAATAACTTTGCCCTCGATAATATAGGCAAACGCTCTAGAATTCTAATAGGGGTTTCTAGAACTCGCTTTCACAGGGCACTAGATTTTATAAGGATGACATGGAACTATTTTTTCTAAAGCCACCCACAATTTAGATTCTAGATGTCAGTTACAGAATTTTTTTTTCAGTGTTTTCAGTGTTTTCTGCATGTTCTGACTTTTCTTTTCTTTTCTTTTTTTTTTTTTTTAAGTTATTTTAATCATTCAATAATGATTTACTGTGTAGGTAGGGGAAAAAAAAACACGTATGTACATATAGTTACATTTATACTTACATTTTATGTCTCAAAATGAAAATTTCCAGGATGGTAAAATTGGCTCTGCGCTGCCATTCATAGATATAATCCTGGGCTCTGCTCTCGAGAGTCTGCCACACAGCGTCAGTTGTGGTGATTTTGATCAGGTAAGGCATGGCACTGGACAGGTTAACTTTTTTTTCAGTCTTCAATACTTTCCATACCTTATCTCGTTCTGATTTCAGTTGACTTTGGAACCATTGTACGGCATTTTGGCAAACTGTGGGAGATCTTTTCATGCGGAGCAAAGCCGCTTCAGCTTCGTTATCAAAAGAAGCGCTGTCATACATGAAGCTGAAAGAGTTTGGTTATTTAAAAGAAAACTCATGGCAAACTTAAAATACGAAAAATTAAAAGTACTTTTTCGTTTGATAATTCATTTGTTTCAACCTGTAATATACCACTTTTTTTTTTCTTTTTCGTTTTAAGCTAAATTAGAAGCAACCCTTAAAATTTCTTAAATTAATTGTTATACATTCAAATATTACATAATTTAATTATATTAATAATAGTATAAATAATGATGTTTTCAAAACGGAAAAAAATACAAATTATTTATTTATATATTAGTATGTTATTACTTCATTTATTATTTAATACAAATATCTGGTTTATAAACTGAGCGTGAGAAGAATTCCTCTAATAGACTGATCTTTAGATTGCATTACCGTTCGGTCTGGTTGTGAGTTTAAGCCTCCAAATACACCGAATCGGATGGCAGTCTTTAAACGAAAAAAAATATCAATTGAAAAGTCTGAATTATAATATAAAGATGTAACAGAAATTCTGTTTGAGAGAGACAAACAAAACAGGCATTTACCTTTTAACAGTGTTATACAACAAATATATCATAAATAGTTCATATTATAAATAAACTTAATATAAATAATTTTTATATTATTGATAAAAATTGTATGAGAAAATACAACTGATATGTTTTTGTTTGTTTGTTTAACTACTGCATTGAGAAAAAATATATATAACGCTTTCATCTAGAATGAATAAGTGGCCATTTTCTAAATTCCTTAACTAGAAATATAGATTTCCGAGCTATGCACATAAGGCACGCCAATAAACTGAATAGACGAAATGATCCAGAATTTCTAGTCTACACATTTCTAGATGGCGAAACAATATTCTGAATCTTTTGTATGACGAGAAATTCTCGCTTGATTATCTAGAATTGGGTTATAAACCAAGATTATAGTTGCTGAAACCCGCCTCTTGTGTTCGCATTTATTTGGAGATATTTTCAAATAGGTTTAACCTCGATAATATAGACAAACTCTCTAGAATTCCAATAGGGGTTTCTAGAAATCGCTTTCAAAGGGGACTAGAATTTATAAGGATGACATGGAACTATTTTTTCTAGAGCCACAATTTAGATTCTAGATGTCAGTTACAGAATTTTTTCTCAGTGTGTCTCTATTTAGAAATATTTCAAGACACTCAAAAGAATACAAATGCGATTGTATAAGTGTCCTGTAATAAAGAACCTAATTTAAGATATACATAAAACAATTTATGAAAAATTTTATGAAATCACACCAAGGCATTTTAGACACTTACACGTCAACTGCTAACTCTCGCCTCAAAAATTTCAAACTCTTTTCATATTTCTTAATATCTTGATCGTAATCAAAATCGCTGCCAGAATGGAATCTGAAAAATAGAATCATATATATCTGTGCATTTACACTTTTAACTAAAACAATAGATTACGCTAATTGTTTTTTGTCGTTGAAAATATTTCATTATAAAAAGTTGCTATATTTTGCTATCATGCTGTTACTTTAATGCAATTTTTAACTTAAAAAAAAAAAAAAAAAAAAAAAAAAAAAAATGCAAAATAATATAGGCATATGTACATGTATATATTTCTGTTTTAATAGATGTAATGTCTTCAGAAGATGCGAAAAGGATTTCGTTGAAAGTCATTCGCATTTCAAAACATTACATTTGTTTTTTGCAAAGATCTCTTAATATCCAACTACAAAGCAGTGTTTGAATTTTCATGCAATAATTTTGTCATTTTTGTTCCTTTTTCTGCATAAAACTTTATTTTAGTGAAGATATTTCAAAATTTATTCTTATATATCCGCTATAAAATCCAAATAGTAAACTGCTTTAACTAAAAATATGTTAAATTATAAGATTCACATACATTCACATGGAATAACAATTAAACACATATTATTAAATTTTTCAGTACAGCTTTAGTATAGGAATCCTTGGAGACTTTAAAATTTCTGTTGCCATTTCGGTGAGGAACTAAAATTCTTGTCGCAACTGCATAAGTAAAGATCTTGGCGACGAGCTACTTTGGAGCCAAATTTCAAATTTCGCCAAAGGAGTCCTATACTACAGCTCCCCAATCTTCCGACATGTATATGTATTATTTGTTTAGTTAAGAATTTACTACTGCGTTAATTTTGAATACAATATTAAATGCACTGATTCTCTTTATCCAAGCAAAACTGTTCTTACATTATATTAATATATTAGAAGTAGTGTTGAATACATTAGGATTAGTGAAACAAATTTATAAAACTAGATTGTGTCTAAATTTTTATCCACTTACGCAAATTTCTGAAAGAAACTTTTGAAACCCATTTTTCTCAATATCATAAAATGAAAAAGTCACAGATTGTAACTATCGATCGTTTTAAAAACAAATTATCAAATAATGAGCTCTTAGCAAACGTCAAACAACAAGACTTTTACTAGAACTAAATTTATTGGTACGTGTTTCTCACTTTTTACACCAACAATGGGTTCAACAATGAGACT
Source organism: Salticus scenicus (assembly GCA_963930645.1). Lineage (NCBI taxonomy): Eukaryota > Metazoa > Arthropoda > Arachnida > Araneae > Salticidae > Salticus > Salticus scenicus. The sequence continues at coordinate 42,201,915 of OZ005650.1, forward strand.
TCATAATGAAAACTTACAACAATTACTCATTAATGCATCGGACGTGTTTTAAACTTATAAAATATTTGTTACTTTCATTGTTAGAAATGTCTTTTATTTCCATTGCTGTTATATTCTTTTGGAACTCTTTGGCGACTTTTAAAATTTGGCGATGAAGTAGCTCGGACGCTTTTCGCCAAGAACTTTGCTTTTATATCCGTGATATTCATTTTAATTCTAGCCGCGTATCAAAAATATAGCTAAATAATAAAATACAACAGAAAATAAGGAAACATTAACAACAACCCCGTAAATTATTTTCAATTGTGTTTGATTAGATCATTTAATAATAATGATAACAATAATAATAATAAATCTGGTGTTTACCAACCGCACGACTTCCATTATTTATTATTGCACGCATTATACACTTTTTGGAATTAATGTGGTCAGAAGTCCTAAAATTGACCTAACAAATCAGATATCTAACAATTTTTCTGTAAGAGAAAACTGATGTAAAGACATTTAAAACAGAGTTCACATAGCGAGTTTTAAAAAAATCGGTAAAGCCATTTTTTTAAGCACCTATTTTGTGATCTATAACTGACCTATGCTTAATCAGGATTTTCCTATAATAATCAAGTATAATACGTACGAAAGGACATCTATGTCTCATCTAGCGGAATGCATTTGCGAGATCTCAATTTAACTTACTTATACAGAACGTCTATCAATTTTCTTGAACTAACCAACTAATAACATAGCTGCCAACATCCTAATTAATATTCCATAGTACTCTTAGTACCCAATATTAATCATGATGTTGGCAGCTATATAACACATATGAAAAGACATCTATGGCTTTTCGTTGTTGCTGGATATATTTTTATTCTGAATATGCTTGTTCAACTTTAAATTTAGTATCTGAACGTTTTATTCTTCACTGAATTGAAATTTCGGCATAAACAGTAATATTAGAGCACTGCAATTTCTTACAAGATACCGCATTAAAAATTTCTTTACTTTTAAAAAGCTTATAAAAAAACTAATGTAATAATAAAAAAAGATTTGCTATTATTAAAGATTGTAAATAATAAAATCTTACATTTATTTTTATATCTTCTGATGAACGGAGAATTAATGTTGGGCATCAATTAAATAAATTTTCAATCAACTAATTAGTTGACTAAAAATTTAATCATGAAGAATTTAAACCCAACTAACGGTTAACCATTTGCTGCAACTAAAAATTCAATCGTGATTAAATTATTCGAGAAACACACGACTAACCGTTAATCACGATTTAATTTAATCATTCATGATTAAATTAATCGTGATTAATATTTCAGTTGCATCAAATGATTAATTTTTAATCATTATTAAATAAATCATAACTAAATTAATCATAAATTAATGAATCGGGATTAAATTTTTATTTGTATTCATATTGCCAACTTTTCCCGTTTTTACAGAAAATTAAATACCACTAAAATTTTGATAGCAATTTTTAATAGCAGTTTTTAACACTTTCCAACAAAATTGAAAAGTGTTTATAGCTTCGGATGTCAGTCTGTCCGCGATATAACTCCCGTAAATATTCAAGGAATTGTTTGAAACTCATATAGTAGTTTAGTTCACTATGGGATGTTCTTTATTGAAAATGGGGTAAATACCATCTTCGATTTGTGTACAGTGACATCCGAAAGAATTTCAAAGCATTATGTTGACTTAAAATATAGATAAATGAACGACGTTAATGAGAGAAGATTGTTAGATTTCGCTTTAAAATAAAAATATACCCCCCTTTTTTTTTTTAATTTTTAGGGAAATAATATATTTGATGAGGATTACAGGCCAGAAAGTGATTCTAAGATTTCAAGGAAAATATAACTGTTTTTACTTCTTTATGACATCATAACTATTTCCTCACACTTAACTTAAAAGAGTAGCTACAGTGTGCATGACATCCACTGTCGCATAGAGAATACAATAGCTTTTATTGACAGTAGAATGGTGACTTGAATTCAGTTTATATTAATTATAATTGATATAATATAAGCATATTAAGTTAATATATTAATATATTATGTAAGTATAAAAATGTATTAATAGGTTGAAGTAATTTGCTAACTAGCAATATTCTAAATAAAAACTTTCTTCACACACCATAAAACTAATGGAAACACGACTGGTTTCGAAACCGGTAGTGTTTCCATTTTATGGTGTGTGAAGAAAGTTTCTATTTTGAATATCATGAAAAACGGCAGTTTTTCGAGTGACGCAAGCGGAAGGACAAACGGACGGAAAGCTGCGAACTCATATATACGCCTAGTCTGACATCAAAGAGATTTGTAAAAGCCGACACTTAATATCTCAACAAATAAGCCATATTTTGTTCTGATTTTTTCAAAATAGTCTTTTATCTTCGGTCTTAATCTATCCTGAAAATTTTACATTTCTACATGCAGTATGTTTTGAGATCTGAATCTCAATTTAAAGCGAAAAAGGGAAAATGTGTGGTGTAACCATGTAAGGATGTAATAAAAATATCTCTAAAACCGCACGAACGATTTTAATTTAATTAATATATGTTGTTAATGGGATGTTTCTGAATCTAGTAACGTTTTTGTTTTTTTCAGGAAAACTCTTGTTTTTTATATAAATCGCTTTAAATATGGAACTATATTACTCCGCCAATTACATATGTTTCTTCGGGTGAAAACGCTGTTATTCAGTTCTTACTTGTAAGGTATGTGGGTTGGTTTGTTGACCGACTTGAATGCAGCCAATGAATTATTTAGAATTTTTTTTTAACGCAAAAGTACTTTATTACATGTTTAAAATATTTATTGTATATATACCAAGTCAAATTCACTTAAATATATTTTCTCTTCTGTTATGAAAAAAATAGTTTTGATTTCAAAATTTCATATTTAGTCAAAGAAATAGTTAGATAATATTTTAAATAAGGAAGTATTTTGTAATTTTAGATATTCCATTTTATCATAATAATGATGAATTTACAATTTTTTAAAGCGAAAATTTTTTTAATCATTCATGAAAATCGATTTTATAATAACTCAATGATTTGCGATTCCTATTCATGTATCCTTACGTTCCGGGAATGGAAAAAAACAGCAAATACAGTTTTGGCGCCATCTATCGTTTTTATTTAAAACATACTCTTTCGTAAATACATATATATATATATTTCTTTTTAAAAATTAAAAATCTCTTTTGAAAATACAGCTAGTGTTTATTCATTTATTTATTTTTCAGACTTTAAAATGATACATATTTTAAATATTAACATAATCAATTTTTTTTATTATTATTATTCAAAGCAATGACTAGAGGATGAAACAGTGTTTGCACTGTTTATTAGAAAAAACAGTGTTTAAACAGTGTTTTAATAAAATTCATTTTTCATGAATTTCAGTAAAATTCATGAAAAATGTGTCAAATAGCAATTATTAAAAAACACGTCAAAATAAATAAATAACATCTTTACTTTGAAACCCATAATAATTTATTCTTTCTTTTCTTTTTTTAATTAATTAACTTGTGCATGAAAAATTCTATTTCATAATTTACAATTACAGTAAACAAAAAAATCCTCCTTTAATTTTAAATAACTATTTCTACCTGTTTCTAAACAAGTTTTTTTTTTTTTTTTTTAATGAAAAAAAAAAAAAAAAAAAAAAAAAAGTTAAATCTGTATATATGATTTTCAAAAAAAACTACTAGATGGCGCCACTACATTTAATTTATTTTTCTTAAAAAAAAAAAAAAAAAAAAAAAAAAAAGAAAGAAAGAAAGAAAGAAAGAAAAAAACTTTTAATAGCTTCGAAACATGTAGAAATAATTATTTAAAATTAAAGGAGCGTTTTTTGTTTATTGTAGTTGTAAATATATTTATGAAATAGTACTTTTACGCAGAAATTTCATTTTTTTTTAACTTAACTTATATTTTCCATAAAATTTTTCTCCAGGTGATTTTATCTTATTTTTAAAATTATAGAAATGTAAAGCTTAATTTATATTTTGTCTATTTTTCCCTCCAAACGTTTTATATGAAAATATATAGGAAGTAATTTTTACCTGCACTTTTGATGAAGATTTAAATTGTGAATATTGGAGCAGTATACTTAGCCTCAAAAGGGGAAAGAAAATATATAAAATTCCATTTTTAATATTTACTTGATATATTTTTTTAATTGTTTAATTTGTAATTCTCTAAAAAGAAACTTGCAAAATGTAAATTACGTAATTCTAACTTAAATTTGAAAATTTTCACTTTTTTTTTTTTTTTTTTTTAAGAGTTTGAGAATCCCAGTCAATAAATTTTTCTAGTGCGAAGCTTCTCCATTTTGTTTCCAAGTGGCAGGCTACTTGAAAATTTGTGAGTATGATAACGTTTGAAATACTGAATTAATTCACACTAAATTTGTAGTGTGGATTTATCTCAGAAATGTATTTGATATGTTCATTTGTCAACTTAATCCACCCTCTTGTTTCCCTGTGCCAACACACTGAAAATTTCAAATTTACATTAGAAAGGTTTTATGAACCGATTTGCTTAAAACTCCATATATAAATAGCCTTCATTTATAAATCCACTAAGTCCATTAATAAATTGTAGCTGTCATTTTGAAAAAAAATGGTGACAACTTCATACGAAAAGATAAATTAGTTTACCCTTCCTAGGAGCCAGAAGGACTTGTTTTAATTTTTTGATCATTAACCACTAAAAAGTAATGATATCAGTACAAAAAACCCTTAACGGCTTAAAAGTTTGTGACGCCGCTACTTTGTGGCTATAAGAATTTGAAATATGAATCTTAAAAATAATGATATTAAATTTTAAGTGACGCTTTGCAATTAGTTAAAATATACATAGATATAAAATATACATAGAAAATATACATTCACTTTTATCTTTTATTTATATTTATAATGCAAACGTAATATTTTTAACTTCAAGATCAGACAGATATTTAAAATACACTCACTGATGCTTTTTCATTCGCATTTCAAATTCAAAATAACAGTTTTAAAAGGAATGATATAAAAATTCCAGTGGCGCCTCGGTGTTATTTTAAAAGATTTGTTTTTAGATTCCATTAAAATTACTTTTGTTTTGCTAATAAAATATATTTACACATTTAAACAGTGCTTTTAATTTTCAAATATACTGTCAAATAATTATACTTTCACTGAGTTAGCATTATAAAGTAAAATTATTTATTTCAATAAATTGATTTATCCTTTGCGTCACGCTATCCAAAACTGCAAGTAAAATTTGTGTAAATGTTTTCTTTACGTCACACTACCTCTTTGAGCAAATTTTCACTTAGTTGGACACTATGATACTATGTTTTGGATAGCGTGATGCAAAAGATAAATCAATTATTGAAATAAATAATTTTACTTTATAATGCTAACTCAGTGAAAGTATAATTATTTGACAGTATATTTGAAAATTAAAAGCACTGTTTAAATGTGTAAATATATTTTATTAGCAAAACAAAAGTAATTTTAATGGAATCTAAAAACAAATCTTTTAAAATAACACCGAGGCGCCACTGGAATTTTTATATCATTCCTTTTAAAACTGTTATTTTGAATTTGAAATGCGAATGAAAAAGCATCAATGAGTGTATTTTAAATATCTGTCTGATCTTGAAGTTAAAAATATTACGTTTGCATTATAAATATAAATAAAAGATAAAAGTGAATGTATATTTTCTATGTATATTTTATATCTATGTATATTTTAACTAATTGCAAAGCGTCACTTAAAATTTAATATCATTATTTTTAAGACTCATATTTCAAATTCTTATAGCCACAAAGTAGCGGCGTCACAAACTTTTAAGCCGTTAAGGGTTTTTTGTACTGATTGATTGTACACCAGTTCTTCTATTGAATATTGCTAACTAGCATTGATACAATAAATAAATAAATAAAAACTATTCTTCGACCACATTTGATGAAACCATGGAAGCATCTGCGCAAGTGCTAATTCAACGAGTCCAATGCTAAAATAGGTGTGACAGTCATCTGATTCAGCGAAAATGAGCAATAACACAGAGTGCGGAATTACTGGATGTTTTTGCCGGCCAGGTGGTTCGGTCGGTAGGGCTTCTTCTGAATCTTCTGGTCCCAGTTTCGAATCCTGGTGCGGGCCTGGATGTTTGTGACGTCTTATGTCTTCAAAATATTGTGCACTGGTTTCTGTAAATTTCTGTAATAGGGATCAATCGAGACGAAAGTCATTGTAACTATAGGTCTCAATATATGTCAAATAAATGTCAAATGTCAAAACTGGATGTTTTTCAAACTGTCGAACAAGCTGGCATCCCTCCAACATTTTGGACGCGTCCTCACTGCTAGTTTTCGGATATGTGGCTGCACTGTATTTTCTTTTCAATACATACAACAGATGATCAATAAAAAAGAAAGTACTTTACTTACTTTGAACACTTAAATTACGCTAATTATTAACAATTTTCAATATATGTAAACAAGGGTTCCTTTGAAAACAATTTCAGTCATCAATTAAAAGAGGCATACAGCACTTATATTATATATATATATATATATATATATATTATGAGGATAATGAAAAGAATGAGAACGAAATACCGTTTTCAAGAAACAGAATTAATTTATACATTCAAGGTTGAAGAGTGTTTTTAACTTATGTTTGTCTGTCCGTGCTGTAACTTCCGTAAACATTCATATAGAATTCCTTGAAACTGATATATGTTGTTTAATTTCACTATGAGATGTTCCTTATTGAAAATGAGATAAATACACTACTGGTTTGCGTACAGGGACACCCAGAAGAATCTCAAAACGTTGCGTTCTACGCGAGAAGTATTTCTATAAATATATTTAATAGCTTACAAATCATCATGGAATTGACATTCATTATCCAAAGGAACAACAACAACAAAATATTTCTCATAGAATTCAGTATGATTATTTTTAAGATTGACAAGGTCGCACTAAAATATTCAAATACATTAAGGGCTACAATTGCATTTCCGTTTGTATTAAGCGTTTTCAACATTTTCCAACAATATTTAAGAGGGAAGAAAAAAAGAAAAGGGTTATTTTGAATTAAATTCTTCGTTTCTCCACAAAATTTACTACATTTTAGTGATTCTTGAAAATATAAACCTTTTGTTCATAACGTAGATAAGGGTAATGATAATAATAGTGCGCAGTACAAAGGAAATTAAACTTTACTAATTTAAATTTAGTGTAGGAGGTCGGGAATAAGCTGTAAATTTTGTTGAAATTCTGCTAAAACTTGCCGATATTTTTTACATTTTACAAAAAAAAAAAAAAAAAAAACACTTTATTTTATTTTATGATTTTATATCTTATTTAAGTTAACGAATTTTCTATTTTTTTTTTTTTTTTTTTTTTTTTAAATAAAATAAAATAAAGCTTTCAAGATGATAAGTTTGAAGAACGCGCTCAAGATGATAATTTTATCGATCCCAAATATATTATCATCATTAGAGATATTTTACACTGATAATGTTTCTATATTTGTTTCGCTGAAGTTTCCTTCACAGAACATTTCGGCTAAATATGTGTTAACTGTTTAGAAATATTTTTATTGTAATATTTATGCGTACTATGTATAATATTAAAATGAGAATTTTATCCATCGAGTAGTCGATGTAGGAAAAAATCGGGGCCGTGTAGTACAAATGACATTGCACAAAACGGCCTAAGTATTTTTTACAAATATGAAAAAAAGTTCATATTCTTAAAAATGGCCCTTTCACGAAATTTTATTTAATAGAAGGTTAATTTCATGCAAAAGTGGACAAAGGCCATTTTTTTTTTCTAATATATGTTTCAATTAACTCAGTTATTTTTTTAAAATTTTTCTTGATAGAAAACGTTTCAGATAACATAACATATTTTATATACAAAACCTTCTTATGTCATTCATTAAAAAGGAATATTTGAATTTAAAAATAAGTAAGGAAAAGACAATTCTAAATTTTTACACTTGTTAGGTCCGTCACGCTATTAAATATGTTTATATATATTTATTTATTTAAATTGTCGCACGTTTTTAAAATTAAATATGAGAGAAATTTCCTGTTTGTGTATATTAAAATTTCGTATGTGTGCCAATTTAGAGTAATTGATTGATGTGTCATGGAAATCACGTCTGTTTTTTTTTTTTTTTTTTTTTTTTTTTTTTTTGTCATATTGGTTGATGTTTAATTTTTTACCTTATTATTAAATTATTAAATTATTTTTCTTAAAATTATTAAATTATTTTTCTTGAGTGTAAATTATTTTTCTTAAATTAAAAGTTTTGTATTATTTATAACTGACACATACATATAAATTGGCTCATAAAAATTCATAAAAATAAATTAATATTTAGTATTTAAAAATGGAAAAGAAAGCTCTCTGACGTCTTGCCCCTCACAAATAAAATTCCCCAAAAATGATTTTATTATATTTTCCTTTCCTTATTTTCAGTAATATATCGAATTTTTGAATATACTTGGTGTTGGTTAAATGAAATATTATTAGCTTAATATTGAACATAAAATTTTAGCGATAGCTAAAATTAAACAATTTAAAAAAAAATAAAAAATAAATAAATAAATAAAATTCATTATTATTATTATTTTCAAAAATATTGATTTTTCATAATATTTGTGTCTCCCCAAAAACTGGATCGTTATTTGTCATTGCGTAGTAGTAAATAACAACAATAATAATAATAATAAATTACAAGTTACAATAGTTTTAATTTTATGCTAAAATAATAATAATACTAATAATTAGTGGCAAACGCACAAACGCAAAAAAATCTGGAAATAAATTAACTTGTTCTTTGGCGCCATCTGTACTCGAATTGAATAACTACGCTTTCCGAATTCCCATCAAAGTGTCATTCGGCTTCTGTAGCAGTAACTGGCAGGTATATAAATCGGCAGGATCAGATGGGCCTATGGGGGCTGTGTTGTCCTGCGGCGGTGTCAGATTTCGTTTTCACGGAAAAAAGGATAAACAATGGTTCAAGTGAGTTTCAGAGTTTTTAATTTCATTAATCACTGCAAAGATTATGTATTTTAATGAGTTTATTGTTCCGAATAATTAATTAGAACTTGTGATTTTTTAAAAATATATTTTTTATATTAAAATGAAAGATTATTTATTGTTTTAAATCATAATTATTTTAAAAGATAAAGATATCTTTACAAAATAACATGGCAAGAAAAACTGAAAGCTTACGAATGTTATAATGTATATATATATATTTATATATATAATGCATGTTTTCAAAATTGTAGGCATTATGCTTTTAATTAAAATTTACTGCAGTTAACCCAATAATAACTTTTTTTAAACAAATGATAATTCTCCCCCCCCCCCCACACACACACTTTTTTTCTCCTTCAAAATTGTGCATATTTCCATAATCTGAAAATCACAATCTTCCCTCCCTTCACAATAATTGAATATTTAAATTTATTCAAAATTATGATAAATTTTAGCATTTAATAGATACAAGATAATACCATATATATATATATCTATATCATATTTCCATAATAAAATTTTTAATTGTAACTATAATAATTATTTTAACAAATAACGATAATCCTTTAAAAAAAAAAAAACGAATTGTGCACATTTTCACAGTCTGAAAATCACAACCACCCCTCTCTTTTCATATTGTTTTAATAATTAAAAGTTTCTAAAGTCAAAATTCCTTTATTTTTATAGTCAATGGTAACACTTTTCAAAACTTCTTTTCTCTCTCTCTCTTTCTTTTCTATTTCAAAATTTTATTTTCATTGAGTTATATAAAACAAATATTACCCTAAACAGAAAAAGAGTGCGTCGCATATTTTTTATTTCTTGATAAATTTTATTTCTATATCATATTTCAAAATTTAGACATTTTTCCGAAACAAATATTTACTATCACAATACTATTTTAATTTATGTAATGTTAAATTCGTTTATTTACAGTATTTATTTAATACGACATTTATTTAACTTTTCTTTTGATGTTTTGAAAAAATAATGGAAATCAAACTGCTATACTGTTGATATTAAAAAATACATACCTTTTTTCTGGTCAACTTAAAAAAAAAAAAAAAAAAAAAAAAAGAAGCATAAAGAATGAAAGTATAATAAGTAGGGTTTAAGCTATTATGACTTAGTGACAATTGTCACCAAGACCAAGTCGCGAACAAATGTCGCTAAAATCACAGACACAGACAATAAATTTGTCACCAAAAATTTTTATAAAGCTATTTTTCCTTCTTCACAATTTTCTATTTAAATCTTCGAAACTAATATGTTGTGACCACTAAAACTTTCTTCTATATTTTCCCATATAAATTCACGTAGTACAGCTTTATTTATTAAAAATTTTCATTTTACATCTCAAAAGTATAACTCTCCTTAAAAAAAAAAAAAAAAGGTACACACACACACGCATATGTATATATATATATATAAGGTATGGGGGATGAAAAAAAAATCGATAACTTTCTTTTAACTTATTCCAGATCTCTGGAACAATTCATTTTAAAGATATTGACGAATTCTTTTGAATATAGACAATTTACACCCCTCAGGGGATATTTCCTCACAGGGGAAGAGGGGGACCGATGCCACTACATATACATTTTTTTTTTTTTTTCCTGGTTAGCTAATACTATCATGACTATACGTTTTTTAAATTTCCCATTGAGAAGTTTAAAATAATTTTCAGTATGTACATTTATTTGAAATTTTGTTCATATTAAAAATTAAAAAAAAATATATATAATGAAAGTGTCGCTTGTGGAGCGATTCATCTTCAAATGTAATTAGCATCAGTTTAGGTCAAACTCTCACTAAATACCAAGTTTGGTTAAATTTTGTACATTGGTTCGTGAGACATAGCGTCCACACTTTTATTTTATATACACCCACAAACATATGGACAGACATTTTTAAAAATGGTCGAATCGTGTTCAGGACATCTCAAAATGTGTAAATCCATCGAAAACTGGAATTCACCAATTTTCATGGATCCTCTTTCTTTTTATATACATAAAAGAAAATAAAAACGAAACACATCTTGTAATATTTTTACAAAATGGTAGAAAATCCACATACAAGCTACTAATTCCAGTTTTCATTATTTGTTTCATAAACATCGTTAATATCGCAGTAGTTGACTTCAGAGCTTACCTGTGTTCGAGATTTTGTACCAGTCCCATATTGCGTTGTTGTTTTTCACTGTACTCGTGCCTATTTTCTTTTGCTTGAAAAAAATTCTTGTTTAAATTTTTTGTCCTGAAACAATTGTTTTGTGTTTTTGTAATTTATGGTTTATAATCTTTATCTTTTAACACCAGTTTTTCAGTTTATTTTACTGCAAGTTGATAAAACTCTGTATTGCATAATTCATATGTTTAAACTAATTACTAAAACTAAACTTTTTTATTTTTGAGGTGATAACTATTAATAAACAGAAATATGACAGTTTGTGATAAGAAAATTTTAAATTTGAAGTTCTTATGCCGTTTTCGCATTAGTGTATGGAGTAAAAATCTGCATTAAAAATGTGCACGTCTTTTTATAATTTCGGACCTTGGTCTTCTTGAACCACTACATCATAACCTAAAATGTCTTTTTTGGACTATTCAATTTTCATTCCTGGCGTGAATCTTAATAAAAAAGATATGGTGACACTAGAAAAATATATAAAAGTAAAACATCTAGGATAAACACAATTTTAAAAATTTTTATAAATAAGCTTTTATTATCTGTTGAGAAATAATGGAAATAAAACTATTAACGCGTTAATTTCAAAAGATTTATGTATTTTCTAACCAATTTTTTTAGCCATTATTATTATTATTATTATTATTATTTTAATAATAAATTATATAATGACGCGTAAAAGGATATGAAGAACAAACGTAAAAATTGAAAAATCTAGTATAAATGCAATATACATCTATTTCAAAATTTTCGTAAAAAGATATTATTTAATAACACGGCATTAAGAATGAAAAAATATAGAGAGATAAATAAAGAAAACACACACACCTACACACTGTTTCTGTCTCTTTGTCTTAGTGCTTTACAATATTAATAATATTTATATATTCGTTTTGTTTATTGTCTGTCCATGTACGAATTTTCTTATAACATGTCATAAATGTATAATTATGTAAGAAGGTTGTTAAGTATAACACAATTCTAACTATAAAAAAATAACTTGGGAAATCCCTTAACTTTTACAAAGAGAAAAAAATATATATATTGATTTTTAGAAACGGTTTTATATGAAAGTATTCAGGTACATCAAAGGGTAAAGCAATTACTATGTACAAGCCAGTTGTTTTAAGTGCTTTTGTCCGAGACTATTCCGTTTTAAACAGAAAAGTTGCCACATGTATATACTTAAGATTTTTCTAAATAATGTTTTATACTTTTTTTTTAATCTTTTTCTTTTCTTTTCTTTTCCTTTTTTTTTTTTTTTTTGTTCTTCCTTAACTAATTTTCTTCCTTTAAACATTTTTGTTACTTGTTCCATTTAAATTTTCTTTTTTTCCAAAGACGAAATTGATAATTTTAAATAAAACTTGAGTAAATATCGGTAAAACATTCAAAATATATACAAATTCAATTTTATGATTTTATTATATACAGTGATTTTAATAAATATTTAGAAAAAAAAATTATATCTATATAAACTATTTTATGCGCGAATAAACACACAAGGTGTTATTGGAATTAAAAAGTTTACTTTGACGAGGGTTTTTGCCGTTGATTTTGACTATAAACACAGGTATGGAACACTATCGCAGAACTCACACCAGTATTAACTCTTTGACGCAGATGGGACACCGGTGTCCTTTTTGCTTATTTATTTTTTGACGCTCTTATTACAAATATTATTATTATATGATAGTTTTTTATTATAAAAGAGAGTCTAATAGTTACTATAAAAAAATCTATTAAATTATCAGAGTAAATGTTTTACTAAAATAAAAATGTTAAATAAAAGTAGTTTGAAAAAATTTTATCAACCAATTTCAAAAATTTATTTCTAATTAAATTTAATTATTTAAAAAAGATCAGTAATGAATTATTGCTACTCCTATATCTAAGTAATTGTAAATAAGGTCAATTTGTAAAAATATTTATTCATGGGACGCCCGTGTCCCATGATGAATTTACTTTTAACGCAGAAAGGGACACCGGTGCCCTACTCTATATTTTAGAACCAAAATTAATTAAAATTTTAAATATAACATTTTCCACTTATTTAGATCTAAAATAACTTAAAACTATCAAAAAAGTGTAAAAATTATGTTTGATGAGAAATCTGCTTCAAAGGGTTAAGGAAACAAAATTTCCGACTTCTTAAATCACCGATATTATAGGTAGAGAAATTTCTTTAAAAAATTCCGGTATGAGTTCTGCTCCAGTGTTCCATCCCTGCAAATAGCGTCACAAATCTGTGCAAAGTCAAATAAATTTTGCAGAAAAGCAGATGTATAAATTTCCAAATCCAGACATTCCCCGCCGATCTAAGTAGTGCTTTCCAGACGCATACAAATGACTCAAAAACAAATTGTCCAATTGACACTTGTTGCAAAACATTTTTGTTTCTGAATACAAGTATCAATTGTTTTAAGACAACATATAATACATTCACGTATATTAAATACGCATTGGAAAAGTTATCGTCGTCTTAATAGTAAACGTCGTCATAATCCAGTTTTTATCATTTTACTATATACTTATTACTGAAGTAAATACTGCTTTTATTGAATACTCAAATTAGAACGGTGCGAGTTGTTCAAAATTACGGTAGGATGAAATAACTGAATTTTTACTTAAATTTATTAACTTAGTTAAAAATAGTAAAAATTAAAAACTACTGAAAGTTTAAAATTAGAAAGCGTTTCACGTGTATACATATTATATAAAAAAAAGTATAAAATCACTTTGAAAACACGTAGATAAAATTTTTTTTATTAAAACCAGACACAAAGCTTTTCGCTATTATCAAAATAGCATCATCAGATGTACTTAAGTAACATAGTAGCCAGCAATATATAATTGAGAATTTGTGATTGATTTTTTTTTTTTTTAAACTTTAACCGTATTGAACTTCTCAATTATATATTGCTGGCTACTATGTTACTTAAGTACACCTGATGATGCTATTTTGATAATAGCGAAAGCTTTGTGTCTGGTTTTAATAATAAAAAAAAATTATCTACGTGTTTTCAAAGTGATTTTATACTTTTTTATATCAATTAAAAATTATTTGTAATGCATTTTCTAATTTAAAATTTTATTTTCTGGAAAAAAAAAAAAAAAAAAAAGTGATCTTAGATGATTTTGATCTGATCTTAAATTTAGTCTTTGCTTTCCGACGAAAGTAAAAGAACAAAAAATATAACTAAAGGCACAATCAACTGTGTTGTCAAAATCTATGAAAATTTTAATAAAAATTTCTGCTTGATTGACTGCTTCAGTATATAAGAAATCAGATGTGTACTACAATTAATATTTAAAAATATTTTCTTGATAAACTACTTTATTTTTCCAGTAATACAGGGCAAAGCATTTATAACTTTGGGGTTGCTACAGTTAATATTTTTATCCTAACTCTACCACCACTGTATTTATATAATAATATTCTACTCTGTATTTATACAGTAATACTGAATGTCTAGTATATTTCTATGATATATTAAAGGAAAAACTACTATGTAAACTTAGTGGTGGAAGAGTCAGGGAAAAATGGCCGGACTGTAGCAACCCTGAACTAATTTTGTATCTGTTTCATTCAGAAATAAAAATAAATAATATCCTATCGTGTAAAAGATAAGGTGATAGAAATATTTTTCGAGCTGCAGATTTTTTTACTTCAATGACAAACACTCGTTGTTTTTTATTTTTGTGATTACAACAATTGACGGTAGCTTATCATTTCATTGTTTGTGGACTTTATCGATTATGGATAGTCTTCCTCAGCCATTGACTTCTTTGATAAGGGACAAATATAAAGCTCTCGGTCTTATTGATCAAGATCTAATGGAATGTAGTACGATCTAATCAGTTTGTTTTAGCTAGCGAATAACAAATCGAAAAATTCAGAGTAATTCCTTTTTCTTTCTTTCTTATTTATTTGTTTATTTATTTATTTGTAACATGAGCCAAAATCAAATTTGGTTTGAAATGAGAGTAAGTGGCAATGTTTTAATTCAATACAAAACAAATTTTTGAACAATTGGTAATAAAGGCTAATGTTAAGAAAGATTAGTGAGTGAGTATAAGAAATAGTCCATCAGTTTTTCTGGTAGCAAATCTTAAGTAGCAAAAAATGTAAGATGGCAAGCATACATCGCAGGTTATTTTCAGAATGCTATTTATTTATTTACTTTTTATTTTTTTTTTCAAATAAGTAAAAATAATTTCCGTTTAATCTATATAAATAAGGCAAAGAGTTTGTCAGCGGAACATATCCGGGCGGACCACTCCTATACATAAATAAAAGACTTGTGATTATTTTGATTATTTATAATTTTTGGTAATAATGTGACAATTAATGACTAAAATGAAAAATAAATTTATTTGAGGGGTTTTATGTAAAACAATTACAAAACTGCATGTTTCTTTTTATTAATTATCAATAACTACTATCGTAAATCATAAATTACATTTATTCGTAATTCTTAATTGGACTATAGTTCTTTATCTGTGGTGAAATAAATTAAATTTAAGATATTATACCAACAAGCACGAGGCTTTATCAATAGTAAAAAACGAATAAGGATATAAAATCAATAAGTAAAATTTACTGTTTCAAAAAGTAAAATTAATTGTTTCGATAATTAAGAACCAGTCTTCACAGATAATTTTATTTTGATGAAATTTTATTCTTTTTGGTATACGTGGTTTCAGTGGTCTTAAATCTGTTGCTCGGCTTTTACTACGTTTTTAAAAAAAAAAAATTAATATATATATACATATAATCCTTTGTAGTCGTTTACTTGGGGGTCAATTCTAACCAGAATAATAGTAATCAATTCTATTCTGATTGATCATCGTAATTAAGATCTGAAATATAACATTAAAATTAAAAAAACTTTAATAGTTTAAAAATTTGAAGTATAAAGAAGGAAAAAAAAAAAAAAAAAAAAACTAGGATTAGTGTTAATTAATTTAAAAGGAGATGATCAATTACTACTCTAAATATTTTAAGAGTTTTATCTAAAGCAGAATGATTAAATCCTCTCGAATTGAAGTAGTAACATTTTTAAGTACTTCAATTCGCTTTCATAACACAACAGACTAAAAGGACCGGTCCGGTATACATGATTATTAAAGATCGCAATTTACTCAATAGCAGAGAAGCCTGAGAAATACTGAGAGAGTATGAAGGACGTTTAGAGGCAGAGAAAGAATGAGCATTTATATTTAAAAACTAAAAATAATTGAAAATTTTTAACCCCCACCGCCGCCCCGAAAATTATGCATTTACACACACGCGCGCATGCACACATATTTAAACATTAAATTGGGTGGCATTATAGAACTTCCTTTTTCTTCTGTTGAATCATGAAACTTTTCTTTTTTCTAATGTTTTTTAATACTTTTGTTATATAAATTAACATAATTTCAACTTTTTAAAATCTGAGTGAAAGTAAATTATTAAGAAAAGAAAAAGGTTTTAACCTTTTCAGTTCAGATATCCATTTTAATGGACATTGTAATCTTTTATGCATAGTCATTAAAAAAGATAACCTTTTAAAAGATTTAAACAATAGTCTATTGGTAAATAAACTGCTCTCGATATTCATGAGAAACTTAGAATAGGGATTTTCAATGTTACATTAATGTAAAATATTAAGACAAATAAGAGAAACAGAGGAAAAAAATAACTTTCGTTGTATTGAATGGGTGATCTTTTATTTTTCCTTTCCCTCCGAAATCTGAGAGATGAGGATGAAGATGGAATGAAGGAGTATGGAGGAAATTCTCCAAAGCGAATGACGATAACAAAACTGGAAGAGTTGGTGAAACAGCATTAGATAAAACAGGGCCGGAGGCATCCGAAAAGAATATTCAAATGTATCGACATTTAGAAAATTAAATTTCGTTTAGGCTTAGAATTTCTCTTGAAAAAAGGAATAAAGATAGAAGATAATTTTCTGCTTAAATAAGTTAAAGAGGGCAAATGATATTTCAAATAATTATTTTTGTTTTACATTCTATCGTTTTTTAAGTTATGAAGTTTTATGCATATAGCGTGTTTTAAAGAATCAAAAATAATTTTAGAGGTGGAAAGACTATTTTTCACAGGAAAACGAAAGTGAAATAATGCCTTATTTGAAAATGCTTCATTCTAATTCTAAGTTGTTTTAAATTTTTAATAATTTATTATGACTTTTGTGTATGTAGCTGAACCTATCTGTCCACACTGTTAAAGATTTCAACAGAAAAACTCTGTGTAATCTATTATTCTGTGTAATCTAGTCTTACGTAAAATTACAAAGAAAAATAAACGGAGATGTTAAAAAACTTATTTTATACATTCATTTTAATAACTAATATTAATTAAATTAATTATTGGTGAGAATATATTTCGGACTTGGAATGCTTTTTCTAAAGTAGAAACAGTCATTTTTAATTTTAATTAAATAATAAAATTAGGTAAAAATACAGAATAAAGATTGAGAATCTCGATTATTCACTTTTAACTAAGAATTACTGTAAATTTACAGAGAATCTGGATAAATGTTTACATCAAATTTACAGAAATTTTTAACAGTGCATTTAAAGTTTTATATCTCAATTACAGAATCAGCTTCAAACAAAAAAGGGTAAAATTTGTAAATTTTCCTGATTTTTTTTAGACATGCAACGGAATTTATAGTTGCTAAACAAAGAAAATGGTGGTGTGCACCTTGGTCCTAGGCCTAATAAAAGAAATAAGTAATATCTTGATTTCAAAACGAATTCTCAGTTTTGTGTTAAATGACTATGGTGGACATTCGTACATTATTTTTAAAGAATTAGATGGTAAGTACACACTTGTCCATAATACATCTTGAGGATGTCCACAGGTTGTCTTTTCATCCACAGGACATCCTGAGGACGTCATATGGAGGAGATGTGCTGTTACGATAATGCGCAAGGAGTATTTTTAAGCAATTACCCAGACAGCACATTGCCTCCTCAGGATATCTTCAAGATGTCTTCTGGATGAAAAGACATCCCAGAAACGTCCTTAAGATGTACTGTGGATAAGTTAAGCCTAACTGTGCTGTTAGGGTAGTTATTCCTGAAATGTAATACCAAACAAAAATAAATTTAGCGTTAAAATTTTGTAAAACCTTGTAAATATAATTGGAAGAAACGTAGAATTATATTATTTTAAAAGTATTACAGAGATTTTCAAAAATTTTAAACAACTTTAAATGTATATATTTTTTATAAAATCAGTTTTAATAATTTCATTCATCCATTGTCCCCTTTAATATAATAATCTAGTTATGATTTTTTTTTTTTTTTTAACTAATTAATGTAATATTAAATTTATTAACTAAATTATCCTAAAAAAAAAAAAAAAAAAAAAGAAAAGAAACTATAATATGAGCTTAAAATCTACGTATTATAAGTTTCGTCATTGATACTTATTAAATTGACTTAAAGGTTTCTGTTAAGGTAAGATCTGATAAATTACACAAATTTATTTTATAGGATATTGTCAATAATCGCTTAAAATTAAACTTCAATAATTAATTTTAATAAAAGTACTTAAAGCAGGATCAATACTTTTAATATTTTATTTTTGAGTTAAAAAGTCATTAAGTGCATTTTTCTCACATTTTAGCTAGAGAGAGAGAGAGTGAGAGAGAGAGAGATTAAATGTGAAAAATCACTTTTTCGAAAACGAATACTAAGTGAAGGGTTGTCAATTTTTTGAATGTGAAAAAGGAATTTTAAAAAATACATTAGTCGTCGTGGAAACAAATTTCCCCACAGGATAACATGGCCTTTGACTGTCTTCGAAATTGGGTATTGTACGCTCTTGATTCAAAATCTGATGCTAATATGTCTAGTATATGCATTTTTTCTTCTGTGAATATATATCCGCAATCTAGCTTTACGAAAAAAAAAAAAAAAAAAAAAAAATCAGTGTCATTGCTCTTTAGAACTGAATTTTGAAAAAAAAAAAAAAAAAAAAAAAACATCGTGAGCCACGAATTCTTTTTCCAGCAGCTCACTTACAAATAATATTTGTGTGTCAGAAATGATTATTTATGACATGATTTTATTATTTCCTAGCCGGTTATCGTAAAGCTTTCTCTGCATAGGTATACAAGAACAGTGGCTATTTGTCAAAAATGACGTCATTGACTTTTTATTTTTTATGACTTCCTTTAGAAAGTTGCTGGTTATTTAACGAATACTATGATTAATGAGAGCGGAAATACCTTTAATCAGTTATTCAACTATTAGAATTTTTTTTTTTTTTTTTTTTTTTTTTTAAAGAAACGATAACAATAAAAAAAAAAAAAAAAAAAGAAAAAGAAAAAGAAAGAAAAAAAGAGAAAACTTTTAAAAACAAATTCAAGAAAATGTTAAGAAAAATGTGTAAAAAGTTATTTATAAAGTTAAGTAAATAAAGTGTGAAAGAAATACAATTTATTTATATTGATACGAGCTAATTTATTTTTACACATTTATTTGATTTAATGTTAATAAAGTAAATAATAATAATAATAATAATACACACCACACACACTAAAAAAAAAAAAAGCTACCGACAACATGTTTGTAAATGTTGTCAGTTGATTAGTTATTTGAAAAAGGATCGATGTGTCAAAAAATGTTTTTTACACATTTTTAGACTAGATTGTTTGTTTAGATTTGGGAAATTTTCGAATTACCCTCGGACCCCCCCCCCCCCCCCCCTCCCTTACCGAGGCCATTCCATTCATGAAACAATCGAAGCGTTACCACTACTGACTCACCCTTTTCTTCTTATCAAATTAAATTTCCTATTTTTAAATCGACTAAAAGATTGCGATTCATAACTTTTTACTATTGTAAATTAGAATCCATACCTATGAAAGTAAGCATTTGGAAAAAATACTTGCATAAATAACATAGGTTTCCAAAATCGTATTTTCCATTTTTTTTTTTTTTTTCACTGCGTTGGGTGTCTTGTGTCTCTAACGTGTTTTGATGCGCTGAATTCAGAAATGCGTCCCCCCCCCCCTGTTACGTAAGAGTTTTTCACAAAGTAAGGATGAAGTTCGAAAGAATTAACACAGAAGAGGCTATAACGAATTCGAAAACGTTTATGTACAAAATACATTAAAATAGGCTCTAATTTACACATTATCTTTTAAATGTATTTATTTGCATCAAAACTCCCTATAGAGTTTCTTCTCTTATGCACGACTTGAGGGCCTTAATGGGGGGGGGGGGGATTCTCTACGCAGCATTCAACAATAATCTGCTAACATATTAACGATCCATCGTCACTGATACCTCCTCTACATTTCTTTGATGTCTTCATGAAATAGTTCTGTTTGTTCTTCACTCACATCAGATAGATTTTTCCAGGAAATGAGTTAGATGGGAGTTGAAAAAGTGGAGCTTTTACCTAAAAAAATCTCCTATTTTGTCAAATCTGTACATCATAGAAAATTTCTGAATAGTTTTTTCTTAATCAGCATCCAAAAATACACCAGAAAAACACATCACCAGAAAAACACATTGAAAAAAAGAAGAAAGAAATCCATCGCAGACTTATATAATAATAATAATAATAATAATAATAATAAAACTGTATGCTTTTCTTTATATAAAATATTTATATTGATGAAAATTATTATTTGTAAGGTACTGAAAATTCCAAAGGACGTAATTTTGAACGCAATTAAAAGAATAATATTAAATCATGCATGAAATTAAATATAAAATATATATAATCTTTTTAAATGTAAATGTAATTTGAAAGGAAGCATTAATATGTGTCTGAACAAAAACTATTAGAAATAAACTTATTTATTGCTAATATATGTTTTTTTTTTATCGTAATCATATCCCTAGAGTGTATTAAATTTCGGCAATTTAACACATTTTTCTGCGTCATACTCTTAGATTTAAGCTGCAAGTGCGTTTTATCTATTCGTATTAGTTCTTGGAAATCTATTATCGTAATAGTATTTTCGGTACGAATTATATTTCTTTCATCCGTTATAATGTTATGATTCTAGGTAATATTCTGGGCTAAGTTTTTTGGATGAAACGTAATGGTTCCGTGATCATTATAATGTCGAAATATCATCATAATAAGACAAGTATAGCAGAATCCAAGAAAACAGCATTCACGCTAGAAAAAAAATACTCAGTGGAGTTTTTCCACTCTAACAAAAATTTAAGTGGGTATAAATATATATATAGTAATATAATATTAGCAGTGCAAACATTTGAAATTTAATTTCAGTATTCGAACAATTATCCTGATCAAAAACGAAGACCACCCAAATCAAACCAAAAAAGAAATAAAGTAAAATCTAAATGAATTATAGCAAACTGGAATGAGAAAAAAGCATTAATTGCATTCTAACGTTATCAAGGGCCTGGTAGAATGCAAATATGCTAAAAAATATTTTTCAATGAGAAATTACATAGTTGATATTTTGCAGACTTCTTTTTTAAGAATTACAAATATGAAAATTAAACAACTATAAAAGTTCAAGTCATTATTAAAAATGGAAGTTTAATAACTTTTTTTTTTCTTTTTTCTTTATTGGTTACTGCTTTAATATTCAGAATTTAAATTTTTATTAGAAATGCGGAAGTAATTGCTCAAGTTGTTAACACTTACTGCGTTTCAAAATATATTTTTAATTTGATTTTGCGTACTCAAAGAATGCCCGAGAGAAAAGCTGTAGCTGGAATAACCAAAATTATGCCTTATATATTGAAATTTTATTTTTCCGACTGAGTGAAAATAATGCATGGACAATCAACTCATTGTGTGATTTTTAATAAAAATTGTATTTCTTTCTCCCATTATCTAATGGTGTTTTCCATTTCCTGCGGCTTATTTCTGTCGAGCTATCTACATGATAGACCAGAGATGTTTCTGCCTAAAGGTTGTCTGAGTGAGTAATGCTGACCGGGGTGTCGGCCTGGATAGCTCAATTGGTAGAGCCTTGACCTTGTAAGTCAAAGATCCGGGGTTCGACTCCCGGTCCAGGCATTATTTTCACTCAGTCGGAAAAATAAAATTTCAATAAATATGATTTTCTTCCACAGTTGATTGTGTGATTTTAATAAAAATTATGCCTTATATAGTTGCAATCTTCAGCTTCCACACTTTGTAGTTGTTTGTTAATAAAATATACACTTTTCATATATTCTCTTAACAACGCTTTAGAATTAAAAAGTGTTTTAAAATTATATTACTCAATTTTTCCACCCCCCTCCCTCTTTATCAAGAAATTCTAGAGAAGTTAAAAAAGAGAGGATCACAGTCTTCAACGCAATTAATATATTGTCCAATGCAACTAAAAAATCGAAGGAAAACTCGATCAACAATGTGAAAAAATTAAGGAGAAATCCTCTTTGTGATATATTTTTGAGTGGGTTATTTTTAAATAGATTGTGATTCTCGCAATCCCTTCCATCTAAAGTGAACCCTGAGTCATTCAAGTGTCAAGCATAACTAGATTTAAAATAAAAGAGACAACATAGAAAATATTAAATATGACCAATATCTTGAATACCCTTTTTACTCGTATATGAAACTTTAAAAATATCCAAAGGAAAAAAAAAAAAAAAAGCATGTAATTAAATAAAAAGAGACATAATAATAATAAAAAATAACACTTAAAGATTTGAAAAATACCTCTTCAGAAGTAAAATTTTTTCAGAAGAGTAAAAAAGTACGAGATTTCCGTACATGGTAGCCGTATAAATTAAAAACCATGCTTACGCCCTATTTCGTGTAAAAATTGAAAATAAAGTTAAAATGAAAAACCTGGAGTGACTCAACTCAACTTTCCGAACATTAACGGTTCTCCTCACTTACCGTCGCCGGAAGTCCGAGCCAATGTTATTCTATGGGGAAATTTTTCTTTACAAATAACTCATTAACTAATACATATTTTTAAATTCTGTTTTCACATTCAGAAAATTCCCAGCTGTTAAATTGACGGACCTTTTTTAAAAATCTATTTTTTTAAATTTTTTATATTTTATTTTGAAGCTGCAAAATGAAAAAAATTCACATATTGAAAATTCGTATTTTGCAGCTTCAAAAAAAAAAAAAAAAAAAAAAAAAAATAGATTTTTAAAAAAGGCCCGTCAATTTAACATCTGGGAATTTTAAGAATGCGAAAACAGAATTTAAAAATATGTATTAGTTAATGAGTTATTTGTAAAGAAAAATTTCCCATAGAATAACATTAGCTTAGGCTTCCGGCGGCGGTGAGTGAAGAGGGCCCTTAAGTAATTAACGGTTGCATAAATAAATTAAAGTAAGAGAAGTCGTTAAATAAACAGAAGAGAAAATTATAATAGCGTGTTTGAGTATTTTCCGCTAAATAATATGTTGTTTAGTGGAACCTATAACAGTAATAATAAATTATAATAGTATGTTTTTTAATGTATCCAATTTCTTTTGTGCATCCATGTAAAAGAACTAGAAGTGCTAGATTCGCCAGAATCTATACAGGTTGTGGGACGTTGACCTATAACAAGCATATAAATTAAAAGCTCAGCCGATTGTGGTATTTAAACGCTATCTCGCTTTAAATAAATTCAGCTCATAAAACATAATAATAACGAATTTTTCGTTGTGTCTCTGTAAATAAACTATAATTCACCAAAACTTATGCAGACCGTGCAATAGTGATCTACAACATAAGTACCAACTTTCAGCTCATTCCATCAAAGCGTTTAGACGTTATCATGTTCGCTCACATACATAAATACACACATCATCGTAAAAATAGCAAAAATGATCTCGGGGGACCTCAAAACATATAAACACACCCCAATCTCAAAGTCAAAATTTTGTCATGATTGCAATACTTTTATTACATATATATGTTGGGAAAGTAAAAATCTATATTGACGTTCACCGCATTAGGTATGTGAATTATGTTATTTCCAATTTATTAAATGTGTGTGAAACATCTTCTATATATATATATATATATCTGTGTGTGTGTGAAAGTCATGCAGCGTAATTTCTTTAAAACGACTCTTATTATTAAATGGTAAAAACAAACAAACGAACAAAAAGTCATTATTATATGCCATGAAGGAATAACTCATAAGTAAATTATTTTTTTTTACTTAAAATTTTAGGTTAACGTGGGTCACTGGATAATAAGTAAATGGTGACCTTCACATTTTTGTTGCACATGACTTTGTACCTTTATTTCTGAGACGCCGTGACCCTGCATAAAACGTTCCTTATTTTTTATCAAAATTACGTTACGTAATTATAAAGCTCACAGGAAATCTAAAAGTATGAGAGATGAAAGGACAAAAAGGTAGGGAGAGAGAGAAAAGCAGAAAAATACACCCCACTTGGTATTCTTGGATGTCTTTTATATGAATTATATATTATGAATATATATATATATATATATATATATCAACAAACTAAAAAAAATTATGTTTTAATGTTAGTATAATACAATTAATAAACTCATTGTTTTTACCGTTCTGTAAATCAGATTTTATAGTATATACTTCTTTTCTTTTTTATCGGAATACATCAATAAAATTTCAGTTGCAGAAAATTGTGATGGGGTGGGGGTGGGGGAGAAATGCAGAGCAAAATGGCAAAATTGTCTTGTAAAAATCTACCTAAATAATGAAGATCTTTTATTATTTACTTATTTATTTATTTTTGGCTCCATAACATTGGCATTGCATAATTATAATATCTTTTATAAAAATACATATATATACATATGAATCTTGTTGCTTTGAGAATTTGATTATGGAAAGATTTCAAATAAAAAGCAAAGCTTTTTTTTTTTATTCCATAAAAAGAAAAAAAAACACATCTTTTACTTAATACAATTTTTTTAAAATTGGTATTCATCATCTATGTATTTAAAATAAAAGATGATTATTTCGACATCATATCACTGCTTGCTTTGTATTTAATAATTTTCATTATAACTAAAAGTTTTAGCTATCAAATTTTCAACACTGTTTTGTATATATATATATATATATATATATATATATATATATATATATATATATATATATAATATTAAAAGCAGTCTGGTGTGACCATGGAAAAAAAAAAATCTTTTTGTCATTTAAATTTGTCTCAAAACTGCGTAAAACAGGGAAAGGGCTGCATAATAGCACATCTCAAGCGAGATACACCCATATTGTATTAGCATATAGTTTAGGAAGTTCGTTGCACAATAGAAGCTGAGATTTAGTCTTCCTTAAAGGAGAAGAGGGGGGAACAGGAAATTAAGTATGACATCGTCACATGCTAGGCGATATATGCGATAATTTAATGAGTACCAATTTATGTTAAGACCCAACCGAATATTAAATTTCACAGAATTTTTTTCTTCTTTCTTTCTTTTTTTTTTTACTTTTCTAAAATACAGTTCCTACAAAATTTTGGTTACACACATACGCGCACAAATACAAACATTTTCTAAGAATAGTTATTTTTAAGAGATCTCGAAACGTATAGAAAACTGGAAGACGTAAATTTTCACAAGTCCATTAATTTCTTTTGTAACAAATGAAAATCCTGCCTAAACGTTAAATGTTGGTAACGGGTTTATTTCATAATATTGAAAAAAGAGGCCAAAAATCTAAACAATGGGAATTACTGCATTTGTGTTGAGGTCATTCATCTTATAGAAAATTTTTAACGAAAAAATAATATCTGGATGATAACTTACGAATACAAATGTGATCATTAAAATAAAAAAGCACGTTTTTTATTCACAAAACTAAAATATTTTTCATAATAGCATTAAAATAATATAACCTTCGAATTCTTTTCTTTCCATAGTTTTAAAAATAAGTAGTATAGAATTTATAAACGTATTTATTATTTTCAGAAATGATATAAATGTTAAATTTCGAAATGAAAAATTTGATTTTTCAATCGAATTAACCGTTCATATTCTATTCATTTAAGATTTGAATATAGCTTAGAATCGTAATTTGAAGCATACACGAAATAAAAATCAATAAAACTTGAGCTAATTCCTCATAACCGTAAAATTCTGATTTGCAAATAAAAATTAATAACTTTTACCGCTTGATAAATTTTCGATAAAATATTCTTGAGATATCTTTTTCATTAAAACTTACGATATTGAATTTACCATGAAGAATATGAAAATATGATAAAATTTATTAAATTAATTAAATAAAATAAATTATTAATTTAGTTTTAAGAAAAATATTTCATATTTAAATAAGATTCAACTAAAATATCAAGCTAAGAGGAAATAAAATGCATTGCGCTGACTTAAATTAGTATAAAATAAATCAGTAATTCTTAAACTAAAATATTTGTTTATTAGACAACTTTTTTTTTTTTTTTTTTAAGAAAAATCATGTATTTTATTTTGTTAAATAAATATAAAAGTTAATCAATCTATATAATATTTCTCTAACGTGGACCAATTCCAATTAATCTTCGTCGAAACGATACGATAGTGGTAAAATTAATAAAATATGCGAGGATAAAAAATAATATTTAAAAATGAACAATATTTAAACACGCGGATTCAGCTCAATGATCTAATAAGAAAACATGACGACATTTGTATGATGACATTATTTTATGGAAAATGTATTTTTAAAAGTCAGAATCTTTGCAAGCGTCATTTTAAACCTAGCAATATTTTAAAGATATAAACAGAATATGAATTATTATCATAAATTGACTTTAAAAAAAAAGCGCAATCATAAAAAGTATAATCAAAATAGGATTTTTTTTTTTTTAGAAAAAAATTACGTCAAAATAAATAAAATTTCATTGCATTCTTGGTAATAAATATTTAAAAGTCGTCATGGGGTCCTTTACTAAAGCTGTACTACCTGCGGTAGTATGCGAAAACTGAGTCGTCAACCATGAATTTTATTTTGAAACTTTTCTTTGAATGGATTCTGGTTTCACTATTGCACAATATTTATTTGGTTATAATAATAATTTGGCTTCTGGTAAATTAAAATTTTAATTATTTGGTGAAATTGGTATAATATTATAAGCTTCAAATTTTAAAGGAAAATAAGAAAAGAGATAAAGCGCGAAAATTTCGCACGAGTTTGCTAGTTAAATATAAATGAATAAAATCTCATTTTCCGTTTATTTGTATTTTATTATTTAGTACTGTTAATTCGAATTTTTATACTATGCATTTGCTTTCAGTATATCGATTTTATAAGTCAAGAGAAAAATTCAGACAAAGAATTATTTTATATGAAACTAAACCAAAGAGCGTGCCTCAAGTATTATCTCAGCTGTTTTCATCTAGTAGTGACTTACCGAATCTTTTTGTCAATGTCAAATCATTGAACATTTTCCTTCTATGTTTCCTTCCCTTTTGAACGAATGAACAGACTGGAAAGCTGAATATACATGTTGGGCAATTGAATTTCATTGTAAATTGCGAATGCGTTTCTAAAAAACACTTTCGTTTTTCCGACTATGCGTGTTATCTTTTTAAATTATTGAATTACATAAGATCTAGTAGTATGACATTTATAGTATATAAACTACGCATTGCACAATACATAGGATTTTTATTAGGAATTTAAAATATTTTATATTATTAAACGTGATTAGTGTCAATAAAAGTAAAATTACATAATTCTAGAGTTTTTAAATTATTTGTCCGATATTTTTCACATTAAACGAAAAGGTAAGGATTAAAAAAGAAGGAAAAAAAAAAAAACTTCAGCGTCTCAGTTAGTTAAAACATGGATGACAAGTTTTCCGTTTATCAAGAGAGTTCCGTTTATTACTCTGAAAATTTTTTGTAATTGTTTTCAGTTTATTTAATCGTTGAAAATAAATATGACAGATTCCTTTGTAGAAATAGAAGTGAGAATTCAGATTTAAAAACTAGAAAAGTGGGAGCTATGTTAAAATATCCCATTTAGTTTAGTGGTTTATACACTGAGAAAAAATTCTGTAACTGACATCTAGAATCTAAGTTGTGGCTCTAGAAAAAATAGTTCCATGTCATCCTTATAAATTCTAGTCCCCTTCGAAAGCGACTTCTAGAAGCCCCTATTAGAATTCTAGAGCGTTCGCTTATATTCTCGAGGGCAAAGTTATTTAAAAATCTCTGCAAATAAATGAGACTACAAGAGGCGGGTTTCAGCAACTATAATCTTGGTTTATTACCAAATTCTAGAAAATCAAGCAACAATGTCTCGCAATACAAATGATTCAGAATATTTAGAGTATTCAGAATATTTTTTCACCATCTAGAAATGTGTACACTAGAAATTCTCGATAATTTCGTCTATTCAGTTTATGGCGTGCCTTAAGCGCATAGCTCGGAAATCTATTTCTAGTTAAGGGATTTAGAAAATGACCACTTATTCATTCTAGGGGAAGGCGGTATATATATATATTTTTTTTCTTAGTGGATGTTCTCAACTGTCAAAGTGATTCAACAAAAATGTTTCATTTATAATAATAATAATAATAGTAAAACAGAAAGAAAGTTTGAACTATGGTTAAAGAAAATGAAGGGAAGAATATGTGTAATTGAAGCCAGTTGTATTCAGGAACGTTTCTACTTCCTTTTGAATTGAAATTATCGAACAATTTGAACAAAAATTTAGAGAATTAGTTTAGGAATTTGAATACATTTGTAATTATATTTTACAAAACATAATTTTTTTATATTGCTATTTAATGAGATATACATCCAAAAAAAAAAAAAAAAAAAAAAAAATGTATATTTGGAATGTATCAGTCATGTCAGTCTTTGATATTATAAAAAATAATTATTGTTAAATCAGTATTAAAAGCTTTTTTCTTGAAGAAAAGAAAATGGTAAAAACGTATGTTGATTAGATTAAATTTAAAAGAATTACTTTCATCTTCATAAAAAAAAAATAGGTCTTTAGATTCAATTGAAAACATACATGTTAAAATAATATACAAAACTTTCCACTATAATTAATCAGTGATACCTGAAGATAATATTTTAATTATAGCGAAAAGCTTTATATATTACTTTAATACACATGTTTTTAATTAAATATTAAAACCATTTTTAAAAATTTTCACATGTATAAAATTGATTTTTTTCTTTTTTTAAGTAAATTTATTGTTAAATCAATCATGTTACTTAATAATGTTAATTCTTGACTTCCACTATAATATATAATAATATATGTAGTTACTAAATAGTTTAAGTTCGTATCATTAGTTCCACTGTACGGAGTATATCCCGATTATCGTCTGGTCCTATAACTCTTTGTCAGGATGTTAAATTACATGTCCCCCCCCCCTTTTTTTTTTTTTTTTTTTTTTTTTTTTTTTTAACGAGAAAAGATTGTTGATAAAATAAAATAAAATAAAAGTCGCATTGTTAATCCCTTTTTTTAAAATTTCAAACTTTTCTTTTTTTTTCCCATTAAAATTTCATATAGATTTTTTTGTTGTTCAGTTTTTATTTCAAGTGTTCTGCTCGAATGCCCTTCTTCTGAATAAATTTTTCAAGTTTTATGCACTCGTTAAAAACGCAAATAACTTAAATCGAGTCATCAGAACCCAAGATAAATCTTCTGAAAGCGGTTACCGACCGCCTGAATAGAGGCCAAAGTGTTCTGTCAGGATGCGATTGGTAGAGGACACGCAGTGCATCCACAGAAAATTGAAGGGTTGTTCAGAGAATAACTGTCATTATTTACGCACTGGAGAGTAGAATATCACTTTTATAAAAAGCACGAATGAGGATTTATATATAAGAATGCATTCTAAAAATTTTAATGCACTTTTATAGTATTACCCTGTCGGCTTTCTGTCATCGTTTCTTCTTATAAAAGGCTTCAAGCTTTTAACCTGCTTCATTTTCTTAAACTTTGATGCTTTAGAAAAGAAATAAAAAATATACTTTTAAAGGATGAATTCCTCGAAGAAAAAGAAAAAGAAGAATTTTTTTTGAAAATGGTATTTTTTTTTTTTTTTTTTTTTTTGAATGCAATTGTATTTAGTTATGAATTAAAGTTTTATTCTAACATTTTCAAGTAAGTGCTTAGAAATCAAAGATGTAATGTTCAGATTTGAAGTTTTTGTAACCATCTCGGATTAAAAAAAAAAAAAAAAAAAATTTCCTATCCCCCCCCCCCCCTCTCTCTTTTTTTTTTTTTTTTTTTTGAGTGACCTATTAGTTAAATTTTTTTTATATGAAGTGCAATTACTGATGCGCAGAAAACATATACTTTATCTACCTTATGACTCGTATATTATTTTGCAAATTTCTGAACATATATTTGATATAAAAGATCAATGTACATCGATTTATTCAATGTTTGCAAAAATAATATTCTTTGATGTATTCCTTGATTATGCCTAACGAGAAACTTTTTGGATTCATTTAAAAAAAAAAAAAAAAACCTTTCTATTTGATTTTAAGTAAAAATTGTCATAAAAAATTGAGAGAGAATTATTTTTAAATGATGTTTTTATATGAGTGTTAGCGTTTAGGATCATTATAATAATAATAATAATAATAATTATTATTATTATTTATTATTATTATTATTATTATTTTCTTTTGCTCAATGCTACACGTTCCCAAAACTTAAGCTGCAACCTGTTCTCTCGTTTTTCCTTTTGTGCATAACTCTTAAGGGCCCTCTTCACTCACCGCCGCCGGAAGCCGAAGCTAATGTTATTCAATGGGAAATTTTTCTTTACAAATAACTTGCTAACTAATACATATTTTTAAATTCTGTTTTCACATTCTGAATATTCGCAGCTGTTAAATTGACGCACCTTTTTAAAAAAATTATTTTTTTAATTTTTTATATTTTATTTTGAAGCTGCAAAATACGAATTTTCAATATGTGAATTTTTTTCATTTTGCGATTTCAAAAAAAAAAAAAAAAATACATTTTTAAAAAAGGTCCGTCAATTTAACAGTTGGGAATTTCCTGAATGTGAAAACAGAATTTAAAAATATGTATTAGTTAATAAGTTATTTGTAAAGAAAATTTTCCCATAGGATAACATTGGTTCGGGCATCCGGCGACGGTGAGTGAAGAAGGCCGTTAAACAAATAAAAATTTGAATATAAAATTTATATGACATGTTCGTCATCAAATAATTAATCGGATTTATTATTATTTTGATAGTGAGAATAATTTGTAGACTCTCTCTCTCTCTCTCTTTTTTTAAATCTTGTACAAAGAAAGAAAGAAAAAAAAAATGAATGTTTTTAGAAAGAAAACTTGATGAAATGTGGTACTGAGAATATATTATAGTAAGGTATACATATGCCTCCAAATATTCAGTTTAAAACGGATTTTTTTCCCTTTATCCACCCCTTCCTTTTTTAAGACTTCCATAACGAATTTTTCTAAGAAAATGAAATTTTATTATTTGTAAACTATGAATATCGCCAAAATAATAAATAATATCAATAAATAATTTTGTAACGAATGCCTCAATCACATTTCATATTCGTATGTGTATTTGTTTTAAAAAAATATAAAAAAATATTCACACACACACACACACAAAAAAAAAAAAAAAATAATAATAATAAAAAATAAACGTAAAATATTAGAAAATAAGTAATTCAATTTTTTTAAAGGCACCTTCATCTATCTACAATTAGTAGTGTTTCTTTTCTAAAATTGTTTAAAATTTTCCTGTCTTGGAAAGCGTATTTTTCAGATAAATGAATTAATATTGGTTTAAAAAATATTCCCGATATTAAATAATATGATACTCAATTAATTATTTGATGACAATCATTTTATCGAAATTTTATGTTTATTTGTCCATTTTTTAAAAAGTTAGAGGGGATAATTGTTGTCTAAGGTGGTTCTTTCCTATCGCCGCCGGAAAACAAAGCCCGCGTTATTCTATGGATTTTTTTTTTTTTTTTTTTTTTTTTTTTTTTTTAAATAAAGTTACTTATTACCTAATGTATTTTTTAAAATTACGTTTTCACATCCTAAAACTTCACAATCGTTAAATAAGCACTCGATTTGGAAAAAATTGATTTTTTTTTTTTTAAATATTATATTCTTGAATAATAATAATAATAAATGCGAAAAATTAACTAAGTGCATTTTTCGCCTTTTTAAGCTATAAAATTGAATATTAAAACTTAAAATAGTACTAATTTAACGGTTGTGAATTTCCAGAAATTGAATTTAAAAAAAAAAAAAAAAAAAAAAAAAAAGAACATTAAGTTTCGAATAATTGCAGGAACAAATTTCTCCATACAATATCACGGGCTTTGGATGTGAGCGAGGTTAGGTATTGTATGCTCATAAAAGTTTATTGGGATATTTTATATTTTACTGTACTAAATTATTTTCAGATTTTATGCTAACTTTAAAAATGTTTCAGAAAATAATAATAATAATAAGGAGAACACTTTATACTAAATATATATATATATATATATATATATTCTTTCTCTAATATTTTAAAAGTGTTTGTCAAAAAATTTGACATTCTTAATAAAATAAAATAAATGTAAAAATAAAATAAATAATAATAATAAGTAAATAAAAATAAAATAAAATAAAAATATAACGTTGCATTACAATTTTTACCTGTAATGTCTTCTTTAAGAAATGATTCTCGCGGATCTTCCTATATTTGACCGGAATTTTAGAAAAACACGCTTTTGCATGGTAAGAAATTGTTTTCTTGTTTACAAATAAAATGACATGAATGAATAAATAATACATCTTACCCTTTTTTTCTGAAAAACTAAAACGATGTTTTCAAAACAAAATAATTAAATTGCCTCACATGGATTGTTAGAATACGATTTCGTTCAGGCATCGTTTACGATGTGGTAGAAAGTTTTGAGGTTACCATTTTCCGTTTATTTCATGCAACAAAATATTGACATAATTGAAAACATTGAAAATACCGTTTTATTTGTATATCGGACATTTGAGAACATTTTGAATAACATTTCTGAAAATACTGAAGTAGGGGTGCCGTGGCATTGTAAAATTTTAACTACTAGCAAACCCATGCGAAATTTTCGCATTTTATTTCTTTTCTTATTTATCTTTAAAATTTGAAACTCGTAAATGTTATATGAATTTCACCACTTAATTAAAATTTTAATTCACCAGTCGCCAAATTATTATTAGAACCAAATTAATAGTGTACAACAGTAAAACTAAAATTATGCAAAGAAAGGTTCGAAATATAATTCATAATTGACGACCCAGTTTTTATACTTCCGCAACGCCGTACTGTTTTAGTATAGGAACCCCATGTACGACTTTTAATTTTTTGTCGCCGTGTTGGTGATGACTTTTCATTTATTTATTTTGGCACAACTAAAAAAAAAAAAAAAAAAAAAAAAAAAAAATCCTATTTCGATTATACTTTTTATGATCTGTTTTTTTAGTCAATTTATGATAATAATTCATATTCTGTGTATAAGGTAAGTGCACCAGTGATTAACACTTTTAGAGCAATCTCTGATGTTTTTAATGTTCTAGTCATCAGAAAATATTTTTAGAAATATTAAGTTAGTACGTATGGTAGGAAAGACATTCAGAACCACATATATGTTAAAATATATACATTTGATAACAATTATTTTTTTTTATGAATTTGTATTTGACACCCACTCAATGTTCCAGTAATTGACACTGCCAGTTTTTCATTTTATCAGTAAATGGCCCCTATGTTCCAGTGTTTGACACTGCTAGTTATTCATTTTACCAGTTATTAGCACCCTATGCTCCAGTGTTTGACATAAAATGTTAAAATTCTTATATGTAAAATATATGATTTTATTATTTTTCTTATTTATTAATTATTTCGGGATATATGTCAATTACTGGAGCATGCCAATCACTGAAGAACCTATCCTATCTTTAAAGAATTGCTAGGTTTAAAATGAAGTTTGCAAAGATTTTTAAGATTTAACTTTTAAAAATACATTTTTTTTTATGAAATACTCTTATCAGACAAATGTCATCATTTTTTCTTATTAGATCATTGAGCTGAGTCCGCGTGCGTAAATATTGTCCATTTATAAATACTACTTTGTATTCTCGCGTATTTTATTAATTATAACACTATTGTATCGTTTCGACAAAAGTTAATCGTAACTAGACCATGCTAGAGAAATATTATATAGATTCTTAAAAAAACTAGTCAGTCTGCAAATACCTAATGCTCGATTTTTACACATTCATTTCCAAATTTATTTCTCCTTGTTAGTTCAAATTACTAAACATTGGGATTTACATGATATTTAAACAAAGGGCTACATTTTTTACATCATGTTGTCCAAACATCTCCAAGAAATTAAAAATGACTTCGTATTCTTTTAATTCAAATTTTATATACACGTGTCTATTTATTTATTTATATTATTAACTTCTCATAGCGTAGTGGAATTTTAC
The DNA here is from genome assembly GCA_963930645.1 of Salticus scenicus. Classification (NCBI taxonomy): domain Eukaryota; kingdom Metazoa; phylum Arthropoda; class Arachnida; order Araneae; family Salticidae; genus Salticus; species Salticus scenicus. The sequence continues at coordinate 42,236,601 of OZ005650.1, forward strand.
GTATTTTATTTTTTCTTATTATTTCTGTACTGATAAGTATAAAGGATTTAAGTCCAAAAATGTCGATTTTGAGTTAAGTACATAGTCAGACTCAGAAAAAATTCTCTATCGATTGGTATAAAAGATTTAAATCCATGTCATTTAGTCTTTGAGAAAATCATTGGTAAAAAAGATTCAAGTCAGAAATTTAGCATTCATGTTTGTACATATTATATACGTATAATCTATATATATAAAAGAACACTTCCTGAGTGAGTGAGTGAGGGGGTGATCTATCAACGCCCAGACCAAACCCCTGGACCTAGAAGCATGAAATTTCGTGACAATGTTCTTTCTATGACGTAGGCATCCACTAAGAAGCGATTTTACAAAATTCGCCCCCCCAAGGGGGGGGAGGGGGCAAAACGTGATTTCACAAAATCCTTCATATCTCAAACAAAAAAACAGATATCCGTAAAATTTTTGCTTTAAAATATAGCTAATACAAATGTCTAAAATCCAATTTCTGGAATTTTCCAAATTCGGTCCCCAAGGGGGGCGGGGGGGCAAAACGTGATTTCACATGCGTAAAACGTGATTTCGCATAATCCTATATATCTCAAACAAAAAAATAGATATACGTGAAATTTTCGCCCTAAAATATAGCTAATGCAAATATCTAAAAACTAATTTTTGGAATTTTAGAAATTCAGCCCCCAGGTGGGGCAGCAGGGGGGGGGAGGGGCTAAGGGGCAAAAACAAATAGAAATACAGTTAGGGCGTTCAAAATTGGTACAGATAGGTTTTAGAGGCCTGGAAGTCGAATGAGGATATTTTCGATTGTGTAAAGTTATTAGGTGGGGCATGAAGGGGGTAGGGGAGAGGGGGGCAAAAAATAAAAATAGAGTTAGATCGTTCAAAATTGGTATATAGAGGTTTTCGATACCTACAAATCGATTGCGGATATTTTCGAAGTTGTAAAATTATTAGGAGGGGTGGGAAGGGGGTGGGCGGGAAGGGGGGTATGGGGCAAAAACAAATAGAAATGCAGTTAGGCAGTTAAAAATTTTTACAGATAGGTTTTCGAGGCCTGCAAGTCGAATGGGGATATTTTCGAAAGTGTAAAGTTATTAGGAGGTCCGGGAAGGTGTAGGGGGAGAGGGGGGGGGGGCAAAAAAATAAAAATAGAGTTAGATCGTTCAAAATTGGTATATAGAGGTTTTCGATACGTACAAATCGATTGCGGATATTTTCGAAGTTGTAAAATTATTAGGTGGGGCGGGAAGGGGGATGGAGCGGTAAGGGGGGCTATGGGCAAAAACAAATAGAAGTACAGTTAGGCCGTTCAAAATTGGTACAGATAGGTTTTCGAGGCCTGCAAGTCGAATGGGGATATTTTCGAAAGTGTAAAGTTATGAGGAGGGCCGGGAAGGTGGGGTTGGGGGGGGGGGGGTCTGAGGGGCAAAAAAATAAAATAGAGTTAGGTCATTCAAAATTGGTACATAGAAGTTTCTGATACCTAAAAATCGATTGCGGATATTTTCGATTTTTTAAAATTATTGGGAGGGGCGGGAAGGGGGAGCAGAGGGGCAAAAAATAAAAATAGAGATTTATCGTTCAAAACTGGTGCATAGAGATTTTTGATACTTACAAATCGATTGCAGATATTTTCGAATTTGTAAAATTATTAGGATAGACGGAAGGGGGGGCGAAGGGGGGAAATAATAGAAATAAGAGTTAGAGCATTTTGGGAATTTTTTCCGAAGGCAGTGAGAACCCAGTGCGACATTTTTCCCAATCAGATTTTGTTTCTCTTTTTTTCTTCACGTGATAAAAATTAATGCAATTTTGAGAAATCAGTTATTGTAGTGATTCTTTTAAAAATAGGGACCAGCGAAGCGGGCGTTGCCTGCTAGTATATTATATACGTAAATTTGTTAAAAATAAACAAACTTCAAAATTAAATGTATGTAGTTTATTCTCAAAATTATACATTATGATAATATCCTGGTTAAAACTGTATTGAATGGTAAGTTTTTATACAGAATTTTTTTTAACTTTATTTTTCGTCTCCTGAAAAATCAAGAATATGGACTTAAATCCTTTATACTTATCAGAACAGATTTTTTCTCCCTGACTTATTAAAATTCCGCTTTGCAACGAAAAAAGGTTTACTCTGAAAATAGCAATCGTTTTATTCAATGAGAATCGATGAACGAATCTTTCAAAACTATGCAAACCATGGACAAAATTGTATTTCCTTTATCTTAACACATTGATGCGATTGCAATGTAAGTTTTTCCGTTAAATTTTATTTATTTTTTTTCTTTATTTTATTCAGTAGAAAGCATGGATAAAATTTTACTTTCTTTATTACAATGCATTGTTTTAGCTATAGCATCATTTTCAGCATTGGTTTCTGAAAACTTGGGGTTTTATTATTAAAAAGATAATCGAGATAGACACTTTTTAAAAACTGTCTACATTACTCATAATTCGTAATTTAACATTTACCTCATCATTTCTTAACTTTTTGAAAGCCATCATTGTAAAATAGGGTGCACGTGTCTAACTTCAATCTACGGCTTCCTGGAGCCAAACAAATCAATATTATAGACATAGTGATAAATTAATATGTAAAATAAATTTTATCCATATATTTTGATTATTTCTAATTCATAATTAAACTTAACGATGCACCCTCATTGGGAGTGGGGTGCGGCGGATGTGAATTTCTTTAATCTGTGGCTTTATATATATATATATATATATATATATATATCAATTAATATGCAAAATATTAAATATTTCTTAGCAATAATTAAAAAAAAAAAAAGAAAAGAAAAGAAAAGAAAAAGAAATTAAAATATGAAATATATATTAGCTTATATTTGATTTCTGATAAAAAAATTTTAAACATTTATTTTGTCTAATTGTAATTATAATATTAAACAAAATCAAACTATTAAATATTAGGGTAAAATAATCAAGCACATGAAACATTCAATGAGATATTAAACTTGTAACAAAATTAAAAAAATTAATTTCCGAAAATTAAATCGTAAAATTTTTTGCTATTGATTTAAAAAATAACGTAGAAAGCTAAGGTATCATATTAGAGAAAAGGAAAAACAATTTTACGATTTAGTTTTCTGAAATTATTTTTTAAACTTATGTGATTGGTGTGACATTTTGCCGAATTTTTTTCTGCATTTTTTAAATTTGAAAATCAGTAAAGGGCTGAACTTTCTACGTGCAAGTACCAAAAATTAATATAGCTACACTAAGTTGCTTAGTAAAATTATTGTCATTAAAAATGTTAAAATAAAATTTGCAATTTTGTTGACAAAAACTCATATCATTTATGTTATTATTATTATTACTATTATTTTCTTTTTTTGGAGCTTCGAAAACTTTTATTTTAGCGTATAGAAAATAGTCAAGCTGCTATACAGTTAAATAATGTTAAAATAGTATTTAACAAATACTATTTATACATAAATTAATAAAACAAATTTTATTAGAAAAAATTTTTACTTAACGAAAATATTATTTAGTCACCGTACAATAGTATTATTATGCTTATAAGAATGATTTAGTGAAATTTAATATTTACTAGAAAACAATCTGCAGTATTTTGTGTAGATCCAAAATAATTTGAATTGCAATAAATTTTCACAGTTATAAAATTGTTTTCAAAATTACCATTACAAACTAATTTATAATATTATTTTTGGACTATAATTAAAAACTTTGAAACCACGTATATCTCAATATTAATGCGTAATACAGAAATTCTTTTCTTAATAATTATTATTTTCGCCATGTGAATAAACTTAAATAAAGTATGAAGAACTTAATTCAATTTATATTAAAAATTTCATTATAGATGGCATCTTTTCTATGCAAAGCGTCCATATTTTATTTACTAGCAAACTACATATTACATGATAATGAAACGTGAGTTAATTTTGTTAAAGGTTTTAATTAAAATCATTCAGCTTAGCTCAAAAATTATAATGATAAGTAATTAGAACTATGAATAATAGTTTCAAAGATTTCGTTTAAAGATAAGTTAAGATATAAACTATTATTTAAAATAATTTGTTTTGTGACTTCAGGCAGTAAGGATGTTAAACTGTTAAGACAGTAATTAGAATCCTGCAATAAACCGATCTGATGATAGGGGGGAAAAAATTAATAATAATAATAAAAATAAATAAATAAAAATTTTTACCATGTAGTTTTTTTTTTTTTTTTTTTTTTTTTTTTAACATTCTTCTATCTTTACTTCTATTGTTATATTTTTTATCTTAATTATATGATTAAAAGCGTCTAATCAAAATATGCTTTTTACTACATACAATAGGCTATTGAATATATACAGCTGCATTGAATTCAAAAGATGTTTCATACATTTTTCTGATGGCGGTATAATAATTGTTAAATCATTATAGATATTAAAAATTAGAGATATTTCATTTTTCATTTATTATAAATATGTACAGACATAATAGGAAAAAGAAAGTATATATACATATATATATATATATATATATATATATATATATATATTACTGTCCATTGACTGATTTGTTATACTTGGATAATTATATGTATATATATATATCATATGTTTTTTTTTCTTTATTTGATCACAGCCTTACAATGAAATGTTTATTTATTGCGTGTATTCGTCAGTTCAATTACATTTCATTTTACGTTCCAAATTTAGGAAATCTGGATTTTTTTCCATTTTTAACATTTGACAATTTGAAATCTTGTTTAACTATCAAAAGCTTGCATATAAATATACTAATATTTACTACACTAAACATTTATGAGATCAAGCAAATAGTTCTTGTGCAGGGATATCTAAAAGAATTAAAATACATTACGTCTATGGGCGAAATTTTTGATGAGTACAGTTTAACATCTATAGACTACACTAAACAATATGAAATGAACATATGTTTTCTATTTGAATAAAAGCCTGTTTCATGTAGAATATGGTATGAAAATCATTCACCATTCGCTTACAGGGCTACCCAAAAGAACCAGAATATAGTGAGACTTTATTTGGAAAATGCTGGAAGCGCATTTCAAGTTGTGTTGAGCGTTTTTCATATAAAATTATATTTAAATACACAATGTGATGTGCACATAATTTATAGCTATCAAAAATTAAGC